>JAFBJS010000800.1:47028-425181 GCA_016785265.1 Paraplagusia blochii
AGAATGGCTAGGATTCCATCATCAATAATGCAACTATATTTGATTAGGAAATATTTTCTCAGTGAAGACAACAACAATAAACTCAAAATGACATTGATAGTCATTGATACAAGATTCTAACCTTTTATACCGGTCTGGTAGGAGAAAATTATAGGCTGTGTTCACTGGAGAAATCCTTGTTGTGTCCATGCACAATTAATTCAGGTAGGAAGATTTTATAGGTAGGAAAATATTTTAGAAGACCAGAAATTTAATTTAAAAAGATGAAGGAACGATGCAGTAAATTACTGCTAAAGGTTGAACAATACAAAAAAAACCAACACAAAACGTTTGAATACATTTTTTTACGCACAGGCAGCAGAGACGCAGTGAAACTGTTCAACTGCCTCAGCGGTTAAATCTACAGCAGGGAGTGTTCGCAGCAGATCACAGTGGTTTCCAGTGATTGGGTAAACACAGGGACCCCGGCGGTGGGGGGAGGCAGGCAGGGAGGCAGGGAGGGAGGCAGGGAGGGCGCGGGGTGTGGTACAGTCTCTGATGCCCCAGGGCTGCAGCCTGCTGCAATTACAGGTAAGATATGCAAAGCTGTGCTGGGACTTGAAAGTCCCTGATAAGGTTGCTTTATGGTGCAGCAGACTTTGGAGGAAGAAGGAATGAAGGCTGAGAAGAAGCAGACGGACCTGGAAATGGAGCCGTTATGAAGTTCTGAAGAAGACGCAGAGACTATAAAGTAAAAACCACGCTCACAAACCAGAACATTACCAGCCCGTCCAGGTCCATTTCATTTATCCCTCACAATGATTGTTTGTTTTTTTATTCCAACAAAAAAAGATCTGATCGAGACCTGGTAAATTCACCACCAGGTGGCACTAAATGCCGTTTACTGCATCCATAAGGGCAATGAGTTCAAAATATGTGGGTGTCACTGAGGTAAACAGAACTGATCTCAGCTGAAGAGTTGGTTCAGCTGCAGGTCCAGACCAGAGTCTGAACCTCTGGATGCTCTGGACCGATGACTCCCAACTGGTGGGTTGCAATCCAAAAAGTGGTTCACAGACCTCTTTGGATTGGACCCTAGGCCTTTGGAGGGAAAATTTAGATTGATATTTAGAATTTCTTGAAAATAATTTCTATTGTCAGAACAAATTGTCGATTACATTCAGAGTAAGGTTATTAAAGTGTTACTAAAGTGTTACTAAAGTGTTACTAAAGTGTTACTGAAGTGTTACTGAATGTATGTAACCTAGATTTCCAAGATAACCCATCCGTCCACATCAGTAAAGGTGACAGTCCATTTGTCCACATCGGTCTCAGTCACACCTTCCACCAGTGTTTGGTTTAACTCGACTCCACTCGATTGACTCGACCCGACTGGAGCTCAGTGCTGTAGTCAGTCCAGGTCTGGCCGAGGACGGGCCACGCACCGTGTTTTTTGCACCAACTCTGAGTTTATTTGTTAACTTCGTAGCTTGGACCTTTACATCAGAATCCAAGTCTGAGTTTGAAACACGATCTTTACTGTCAGGGGATCAGATGGACGACTTTATTTATATTCACAGAAACCACATCTCCCTTCATGGTGATTGATTTGTCAGAAGTCAAACTAATCTAAGGTAGAGGCTAAAAAACTATTTAAGATCCTCGTCTACGAGGTAAGAAATCTGCCTCAGCAGTTTTTCCTCCTATTTAACGAGGCCTCATCCACAGACGTTCTCCAGAGAACACCTTCAGAGTCCGATGATATATTTCCTGAAGCGGAAAATTCACATTTCTGTCACGTTTCACTAAAAGCGGGCATCACTTAACCGGCAGATGCAACACAGAGTTTTAATCAACAGCTTCGCTGGCGTCTCCGTCTCAAACTTTCACTGCGGCCCTTTATCATTCATTCCAATCTTCCCTTTTCAAATGGCACAAAGGTGGAATTTTCCACCAGCCACTTCTCTGGGTTTACTGTGGAATGTAGACAAGATGGAGCAAGTCTGCAGCGCACAGCAATTTTGGCAGCAACAGTAAAATGTGGAGCTGCTCAGCTGCTGCATATCATGTCCACCTCCTTAATTCTCCCCTCAGGGAGTTTCTGTTCCTGCGAGGTGTCTCTCTGCTCCGTCCTGCTCCGTCCTGCTGCTGTTGCCTGTGTCGCGCTGTGTTGTTTCAGCTGCTTGTGACCATTAATCCCACCACTTCACATGGTCTTAGTCCTAGTTAGAGACAAGTTTAACTAGCATGAATGATGCCTTTACTGGTCCAACAGGGGAAAAAGAGAAGTAAAGAAAAGCAGCAGGATGTTTCCAGCTGCTCAGGACATTGACAGACAAACACAGATTCCTATCTGTGTCTCAGAGGAACATGTTCTGCAAAGTTTTACAGCGAAGACACGTGCTGACAGTACAGCCCTGCATATCTCACCGCACAATTACTGCCTTCACGCAGATAAAGGAAGAGCAGGAGAAAAATAATGGAACCCCGGCGTTCCTCAGGGCCAGAGTTTATCACCAGCAGAAGAAGAAGAAGTGAAAACACACATCGTCACATTAGTCAAAGCCTGAGCTCCACACACACACACGGAGCAGCTGCTGTTGTCGTGTCATGTTTAAAAAATGTTGTTTCAATATATCATGAAAAATGGAGTTTCCTTCTGCGGTTCTGAATAAAACAGCAGAAACAACGGAGCCTGCAGTGAACGCATCACTCCTCTGTTGACAGGACGACTCTGAACGACACCAGCGACATGCACCAAGTCTCAGAAAGACATTTCCTCACAGTCAGACCTGGTTCTGACCTGGTTCTGACCCGGGAAATGAACCAGGAAACTTCTGGTTGATGCTGTTCAGTATCAGTCACTGATCCAACCGGTGGCATCAGATGGATTTAAAAAAAAAAAAAAAAAAAACTACCCATGACATTAGAAAGTTTCATGAACATTGGGTCTTTGGACGTAACAAAGAAAGAGTGCCACCTGTTGAATCTTTTAGGTATTGCAGATCTCTCTTTAATCTCAAGAGGTTTTTTTTTATATCATTTTCTTCAAATAATCAGAAACCCATAAAATAAAGAAAACTAATTAGAATAACTAAAAACAAAAAATACTTTTCTAGTTAAAGTGATGACCCCTGTCGGTTAAACCTGGTAAATGCACAACAAATAATTTATATAAAATATTAATATATTTAAATATACATTTTGTTTCTTTGTACTTCTTAGATTTGTCAGTATGTGGATATAATGTGTATTTATTTAATATTCAGCCTCATCTTCTTCTCCATCATCTGCCACCCAAATCACACGACACCATCCTCCCCGTGGGTGGTGAGTCCACAGGAGGTTCTGTGGACGTTGCTTGTGGAATAATAAAATATGTTTCCTAGGGACGAGGCAGAAACCGCGGCACCAAGGTCCAACTCAGTCCTCCAGGATTTGTCTGTCATGACCGGGTCGAACCTTCATTTTCTGCTGTTCTTTTTCATTTGGACAAATTCCCTCCAAAAGTTGGACAGTGTTTGTGATTCAAGGTAATTCCATGTGATAATAACCTACTGACATGTTCCTCACAGCATCACTCATCTCCCTGACAGACGCAGTGTGATTATGAAAAGATAATCCATCCATCTCCCTCACTGTTAAAAATCAATAGGACTAAAAATAATTGCCTGCAAGTTTGGCCTCACAGATAATTGCACAGCGGTGCTCTTTGTATTTCATTTTCATTTATTGATGTGGCAGCTGGGCTGCCCAAAAAGAAAAGAAAGAAAGAAAGAAAGAAAAAAAACATTGTGATGCCATTTCTCACTGTTCAATTTATCCATCACCAACACACACACACACACACACACACCGGGACAATCGATAGGCTCCGAGTGAGACTCAAAATAATCTCTGTCTCTTCTTTCTCCTCTGTTTTATCTCTTTATAAGAAGAGGATTTTCAACTCATCACACGTGAGATTCTCCTGTGCATCTGGACCTTCTCCCTGACCTTGTCAGGTGTTGAAGGCAACAGGAGAAAGTAAAGTCCCCAGATCTCCAGGTTTTTTAGAAAGGAGGACATAGCTGTCCTTGCAGCTGCTTCGAAAAGACACCTCTCTGTGTCTCTCTGGTATTACTTCAACTTCATGTGTAGATTTGAGTGCCGTCCAGACTCAGAGCCAATTGATTGGATGATTGATTGCTTCTCCTTTGAAACGTAGCTGAAGAGGAGCGCAGGCAGACGGCCAGAGCATCGTCTAATGGCTGCAGCAGGACTTCATTGAACTGTTTATGTCTTTAAAAGACAGGTTCTGAGAATGGACGCATTCATTTCTGGAATCCAGGAAGAGATAAAAGAAGACAAATTAATGAGAAATTGACTTTTCTTTCTCCTTTTCCTCCATCACAGGAAACAGTGGTTGCATCCACCCACCCATCCATCCATCCACCCATCCATCCATCCATCCATCATCCATCCATCCATCCATCATCCATCCACAGGTAACTAACAAGTTCTAATCAAACAAACCATCTTTTATAGAATTCTGGGAGAAAAAGTCAAAGTGACGTGTCTCCAGGTTGTCTCAGTCCAAACCCAGTCTTCCTGCCTGGATAAGTTCCACCATAAAAAGCCCAACATTCTGTTCTTTGCTACATTGCATTATGAAAGGTTGCAAATGGGCTAATTTGCAGCTTTGACAGCCGCAGCCTCAGCAAAGGTGGGCAGTAATAGGTTTTGGAGGTGCCGCTTCAGCGCCCTGCAGTGATGGGGAGGCACACACACACACACACACACACACGGGCGGGCGGAGAGTAGGCGTAGGTCAGGCTTCTCTGGAAACTCTGACAAATTAAAAACAGAAAACCTTTGACATTTATCAAGCCAGGAGTCTGCAAAGGTCACTGATGTACTTTTCTTTCTCCTCCTGTCCCCTCCAGACCTGGTTTTCTGTGATTGCTCACAGGCTGCTGAGGCTGCACTCTGGAAATTCTGGATCTATGGTTTCTGGAAAAATCCTCGTGGGATGAGAACATTTTTCATATGAGCTGGAACGCCGCGCAGCTGCTTCCACATGAAGTATGAAAGGAACTCAGGCTGTTGTTGCCCCGAAACAACAGCTGCTGCAACAAGACGTTCATCACGTTGATGCTGCATCACATTTAACTGCTGCTGTATAGAAATGTAACAGTGAACTCAACTCTGCCTTGTCATGTCCCTGTGATACATCACCTGGAGAAAATGTCATCCAGTTGGAGCGTGACCATCTCATTTGAATGTGAATAGAACTTCCATTCTTTATAATCTGCTCTTCTCTATTCATCTCACTAATGGCGTCTCCTGTGACAAGACAATTTGCTGGTGGAATTGACCAAACTGCTTTGGTATCACATGACAAATAATCATCAGTGCGGCCGTCTCACATGTCCACCAGGTCGTCCATTCCCATTGATTTCTCTGCTCCTACGCGTGGACTCCAGGCCTCTGGTTCATGATTTTGCAGTTAAAGAAACGTTATGTCTCACAAACGTAACAGGAAATGTTACAAAGTGCTGAGTAGGAGCTGATACAGGAGAGGTGTGAAGACAGGACAGGTTCAGGGACAGGTTCTGTCCCTGGGTTTGACCCAGAACATGTCTATATGTCACTGAAAAGGTTTTAATTTTTATCATGAAAATAAAAAAAATATATATATGGTGTTCAGGCATTTTGGCCCAGATCAATGTCTCTGTCCTTGGTGTGGACGGAGACAGGAGGTGCGGGACGGACCAGGAGAAGACAGACAGATGGAATGTTTACACGAACATGTGAGAGTCATAACAGATCATATTAGCTAAAATGCTGTGATGTTGTTAACTTTCTTTACTCCATTTAAATATGAAAAAAAACCCACTATACTATAGGGAGAAGACAGACCTATGATCACAGTAAAACTCATTAAATAATTTGGTCAAGTTGGTGGACCGGACAGGAAAGCTGAAAGGGCCACATCTGGCCCCGGACCCTTATTTGTCCCATCCCTGCTTCATAATCAAGAACCCACTGCTGACCATATAATTCTCCAGAGTTCCAACATCCCTGAAGAGATCTGATATCTTCACTCTCCAAAGATGGAGAACAACACGTTATGATCTTTTTCCTCCTCATCTGTTCATAGTCACAGTCAAGTCAAAATCTAATCAGAAGTTTTGTGCCATTTCACCAGAAGTTATATCTGCAGACCTGCTCCAATCCCAAGAAATAGGAAAAAAAAAAACAAACACATCTTGAAGACGTTCAATACAGATCAATCTTTCATTGCCTCAACCAGCATCTCCTTGGAGATCTCTTCTTCACTCATTATTAACTACCGTGTCCACGTCCATGTCTTCCTCTCCCTCTCACCTCTGTCAGGATGTCATGTCTCGCACAATCCAGACCTTGAACGTCCGTCTTTTCAGAGGCGGGAGTGAGGAGATGATTCATTCATCAGAGGTGATCATGAATACAAATCCCAGCTGACCTGTGATCAGCTGCCTGATATTGCAGGTCTGCAGACCGGGCTCTCAGTGGAGTCAGACGCGCAGGTCATCATCTGAGGCGAGGTTCGACTGCCGATGCAATCCACGCCTCTGAGAAAGAACAAATTGCATAATCAAAGGTGAAGAGGAACAGTGGGATGGAGGTGAGAAGGTGGTGAGATGGTGGTGAGATGGTGGTGAGGTGTGAGGCCAGTCCGAGTGGTAATTATTTATCAGAGGAAATATTGATTCAGCCTCAGGTGTGAGGCCTTTGATTGTGGAGACGTTCAACCAGCAAGTGCGTCACAGCAGAACTATGCAGCAGATATGTGGGTTCATCAAAACTTCTCTGATTGCTTCAGCCTGGCAATTTCAAAATCCACCGTCGAGGAGAATGATTGAGCGCTGCTGTCCGTGGTGCTGAAATTGACAGACGGAAAGCTAATAAACGCCTGTTTGTCTTTGCACAACACAAGCGCAAAAAGAGCAGGAATTTGACATTGGAATGGGTTGAATAAAGAGAGAAGTTTGTGTTTTTGCAGTTTTGATTGTGTCCTTGGTTCAGATGAAGCAGACAAAGAAAAGCTGCAAAGATCTTTTTAGGAAACAAGAACAGACGGAAAACAATAAGCGTAAAAGACAGTAAAGAAACACAGCAGCAGTGGTGGGTTAGTCATTTAGGAAACAAATTTGTAGAAAAGATTCAGACAAATCAGACCAAAATAAGGGAATAGGAATAGGAAATAAATGGTTTTGTCAAAAGGTAAAAATCCAAACTGAGCCGACAATCATGGGAAAATAATATCAGACCATCCTGCTGTTTTCTTCAACCGGTTCCACTAAACATTCCTTCATACTAACTTTATACTAAATCTCTCCACGTCTTACATCAGTACGACCTTGTCGACAACAGCAGAGCTTTTGTTCTGTTACAGAAGAAATTATTTCATTGACAAAAATGTAAAAGAGTTTTTCATTATTCTCTAGTGTTTCACTACATTAACCACACAGAAACAACCAGAGTAGAACTAACAAATGTTACTCTGCTGTTCAGTAACTGTTCCGTAACAGGTGACGCCTGGTGTTCTTTCACAATGTGCCTTTGTTCACTAAAAGCACAAAAGTCCAAAGGTCCAGTAGATACAGTATGTTCTGCTCATGATATGTTTTATACATTTTCCACAGTTTGTCTTCAGTTTTTTCTGGACTCATTTTCTACAACAGATTCTCATTTATTCCTTCTGTTCAAACAACTAAATCAGAGCTGATGGAATGAATGTTTCTTCTTGTCATCATCTAATCTGGACTGAGTTTTTATCTCAGAGAAGAACATTGGTGAGTCAGTCTTGGACCAATGTTCTGTCAGCCCCACTCTGGGTCAAAAGCCAGAACATTTTTTCATTGTTTTCTTCATAGTAAATGAAAATCACTTCATCAATGTGACCTTGAGTCAAACCAAGAATTAAAATAAACAAGAAACTGAAGAGAACAGAGTTGAGGTTTGATGCATTTCTTCCATCTCTCTCCATCACTCGCTCTACGTGGTCCATACCATTAAAGGAGATCCTCCCAGAGGAGGTGGAGACAAGACACCGGAGCTACAACTGGTCCCCACAGGGACCTGATCAGACCAATGTGGAGATGATCTCGTCAGCAGCCGTGTTCAGGAGACACTTTCAGAATTCTAATCACTTCCGGTCCTCGGTGCAGTTCTTCCAGCACAAATTAAACCCGAGCCCCGACTGACATTTGTGCTGAGGTTTCACTCAGTGACACACAGAGAATTTGCAGACAGGCATTTCAGGAATCTTGCTGAGCCGGTGGTAAAATGGCAGTGATAGACATTTTTTTAACTTCTTAATTCTCCCTCCGCTCTCGGCGGCGGCGGCGGCGGCGTTGCTGCCATTTGACCACAGCGACTCTATCGCACACTTAAGAATTCAATTTCCCATTTCACCACTTTGATATGCGGCTCCAGGAGAGCTTTCTGTTCATTTCTGCTGAATATTTACACATGGAGAAAAACCACTATTTACTGCCAACACAAAGGCACTTTACTTCCATAAGCCAAATGCAAATGCGTTGCAGCGAATAAAGGTCAAATATATTCAGGATCTTATCAAAATGGATCTGACGCTGAAATAAAAATGGAAGTGCTCTTTAAATATGAAGCAGGTTACAGTGAGTGCTGGCTTTCCATCAGCTTCTGATTTGTCCTCCACACCGTCAAAATGGTCTTCCTTCATTTCTGCATAAATTCATCCAAATAATCCTCATGCACTTTGGAGCAAATGGAGACAAACCTCTGAGTCCTGAGTGAGCAGCGGGCAGGATTTCAGAGTCAACCATCTTCCCGCTCTGCAGGAGAGGAACGCTCGCTGCACCTGTTCAGAGAAGAAATGACCTCCAGGAACAGGTAGATGTCCCAGCAGGAGAGTCTGTGCTGGAGCCAATATCTCAGCTAATGGCTGCGTGAGTGAGCGATGAGGCCAAGGAATCAGGAGAGGAATTAAACCCAGAGTTAAAAAAAAGACCCTGAGGCAGCGACGTCTGAGGGTGAGATGGATTTTTAAAAACAGCCCAGAGCCGTGACTGGTCCTTCAGACAGAAGAGACCATGGTCCACAGTCATGGACACAGATTATGGTGGAAAATACCTGATTAATTCATTGATGTTTGAATGGAATGTTGGGCTGGTGTCAAGATCAAGACACTGGAGATGGAGCAGAGAGATTGCAAACATCATGTTGGTGGTCTCACATCAACCTCCTGGTCGGTGTTCTGTGGTTTAGAACTTAATGAAATCGATTGTTCACATATCACTCGCTCAAGAATGAAATATCTTCACGTGACCAAGACAGTAAGAGACAGAGCGAAGAAAATGGCTGCCGACAAATGTAAAATCCAATCCTGACATTTTGAAGAAGAAGAAGAAGAAGAAGATGTTGTGATGATTAAAATCCACTTTTGTCAGATTACTTTTCATGGGAGGAGTTAAAAAAATTCCCATTCAGAGTAAAATGATTTAAATCTGCGATGCTCAGACATAATTCTGTGTTTTTTATTATTATATTATACGTTGCTGAGGTTGGAGGAGGAGACCAAACCAATGAAGCACGTTGGGAGAGGACATGAGGACATGTTTCAGCCTGGACTGAACTGATATTTGATGAAAATGTATTCTGCTGCTGATTGTCCACTCATTTGTAAAGTGCAGCCCTAAGTGAGTAACCATCTCTACTTTAGCTTCACTTATTCTTCCATTTGCTTTTTCTATTTCAGTCACATTCCTCTGCTGGATTAAATGGACTCCATGCATGAGTCACACGTCCAATCTGGACGGACAGATGTTACTGCAGCTCCTGCCCGACCCTCTGTTTGGTTGTGTCTTATGTCAGTGAGCGTCAAACTGGTCCAACTTGTCTCTTCCTGTTACCTTGAAATCAAGAACACACAAAGAGACCTGGTGGGTTGGGACTAACGTCATCCTCCTGATGACAAACTCTCAAAGATCTCACTCTTCTCTTTCTCTTCCTCTTCACAGAGTTTTTCAAATTGCTGGGTCACAGGTGCTGCAGGTCTTTTCACCGTCGGGAAACAGCTGCAGGTGGAAACGGTTATGGTGGTTTTTTAGAGTAAAAATATAAAAATAATAAAAAATATATCAGTCTATCTGGATTAGTTAGGGACAAACTCAGGTCTGGGAGACAGATGTGATGAAATGATTGGTTTGTATCGTGATTATTCTTCTGCCATTTCCCTGCAATGTCCACGCTGTTCCTTTAGATGTCACTGAGGAGCATGGAAGCATTTTCTAAAGGTTTTCACAAAATTTATCAAAAACCTAGACCTGGTCTTGAGCTCACAAGTGGCCAAAAGGATCATTCTCTGCAGGCCTGGGCGTCTACTTTATATGCCCCCCAGGACACCTCCCTGGGGACGTCCTTGGGTCGTGTCCCACAAGGGAAGCTGTCTAGGGAGAGGAGCCAGTGGTGAACTGTGGACCTGGACCATGGGCCAAATGTCACTACACCCACCTCTGGTCTGCACCTGTTACATGTATTTACTGGACAGAGCGCTTTCAGAGGAGGAGTCCAACAGTGAGTTCTCGCTGTAACAACTGTGGCTGTTTGTGTCTATGATGTGAATATTAAATGTGTTCCCCCTCATAGTCACCTCTTCTTATTGATCTCCTGCTGTTCACAGTCCAGTAGGAGGCGCCGTGGGTCAAACTGTTGATCCATTAACTGACCCTGTGCAAAGACGCTCTTTTTCTTTTGCTCCGTGTGTTTTTGTTTGGGCAGCAGGTGTAATTGTGATGTCATCTCCATACTGACATCACACTGATGGAGTGTTAACAACAACAACAGCAATTTCACTTCTGAGGGCCACGGATCAATACTCCACCAGCTCCACCTAGGAGCCAAGGTTGATGCACTTTTTCTGCTTGGATGTGATTGGTTTGAATTATTTGTAATATTTTTATTTTTTGTCAAATTGGAAATGTCCTTCCCTAAGACACTACCCAGCATATATATAATTTTATATTCTTATAAATTAATGTGTATTTTTTTCTTTATGGTATTTTACATTGCAGAGATGGATGAGCTTCCAGTTCTGACTGGTGGCTGTGAATCAGGAGGTGGCGCCGACGTCTTTCATCGCGATGCCTGTCATTGTTTACAGACTTTATTGTCTTCACGCCAACCCACTAGTGGCAGGAACGTGTAAATGACATATTTCACTGTGAAATGTGCATTGTTGATCCAGTGTTTGTCATTTATTGTGCGCTCAGCTGCAGACTCCAAAAGTCCAAGTGAAAACAACATCAGAATGACATGAAGAGATCCCAGCGGTTGTGTCGAAAAACAAAAGATGAAATTATTGTCGGGCCTTAAAATTCCAGCTGCTCATAAATCCACACGACCTTAAAATTGAGATAAGAATAATGGCGACGCTCCACGACGGCTGTGGTTCCCAACAGCGTCTTTGTTTCCTCAACATTTACTGCAGTGATTTGTTGCATCACAAGCGACCGGAAAGAAACGGAAAGAACAAAATGCCAGCAAATGTCAGATGATGAAAATTCATGACTAATGGGTGAACTGTTTGTCTTTGCATCACATTCTGTCTCTCACTGATGGACACACACACACACACACACACACAGACCATTTCTACTCCGTCTCCGTCTCTCTGACTCATCTTCTCTCCTTTTCTGCACAAAAAAACCTTTTCAGTTGAACTCAGACAGGTTTGAATTTATCCACACGTTCATCTTTGTTGGTCATTTGTGTGAAGAAGAGTTTCCTCACAGATCTCATTCCTGCTGCTATGATACAGGATCACAGAGACCATGAAGTGTCAGTGTGGTTTACAGAGAGTTCAGTACAAGGACAGACACAAGAAGAAGAATGGACGGTCAAGGACCGACTCCATGACTGCTGTGAAGAGAAGAAGAGAGACTTTTCTGACTCCATCTCCAGCTTCAACAACTGAGAATGTGTCTTGAAATGATCTCCACCCACACAACCAGTCCAACCTCCACAAGGACCAGTAAAAAATGAAAAAAAAAACCAACAGGGCTCAGTGCTAGAGATGGAGAGATGAAGAGGAAGGTGAACGAGGAGATTGATGGATGCAGTGAGGGAGGACATGGAGATGGTAGTTGAGGAGACGGAGGACAGGGGGAGATGGAAAAGTCATGTTTCCTATGTTTTTCTTACAATAGAATTCAGTCATTTCTCTTAACGACTGGATGAAAGAAATCTAAGCTTTTATTCTGAAACCTTGTGTATTTCCTGCACGCTCACACACAGCTCTTCAAAGATTGAATTAAAACATTTAATTTGATCCATTTTCACTTGTTATGAAGTTAAAACCATCCAGACTGAGAACGTGTCACATGTTCTGTCAAATGTCTGTCACCTGGACGTAACTGTGTTTGTGTTTGGTGTAAATTGGATTTTTTTTCCCCTCATGGCCTGATGCAGAGAGAGGAGCTGGGAGTAATTTGAGGAGAACAACTTTAAACACAGAGCAGTGATAAAACCAGGCTGGAGCTGCTGTTGATTCAGTCTAATAGTGTCTGAAACTGATGGCGTTTTATTGTTGTAAGACTTCTGTTGTTATTCAACACACGTGTGGATGAATAATTAAATCCACGTCTCTGCTGGAATAATAAGAAGCTCTGAACTTCTCCAAACCTCTGGATTAAACAGACAATAATGATAGTAATGATGGTCCCCACATCTACCTGACTTTTGGTGAGAAGAGTCTGACTGTAATGTATAACCACAGCAGAAGAAACGAGACGATGCAGAAGCAGAGACAAGAGGATAAATGATTGTTTTTCAGCAGCGACTCCTTGTGATGAATGTCTCATTAAACCTGGAGATGATTGATTCAGGCAGAATGAAGCCCGCTGATATTTTCTATTTCACTTCTGACTGTGAAATCAAAGATATTTGGGCCTGGCTCGGCTTTTCTTCTGCACCGAGGTGCCAGTCTTTGGAGTCAGAGGTTTCAGTGGGTTTTACTTGTCATTATTCCCTGTGTTTTGACAGCTTCATTGGACGACGGACGTCTTTCGTGCCCTTTCTTTCGCGTGCACCTCCCTCCCTTCATGGCTTTTTTGTTGTTATGGTAATTTTTCTGACGTAGATCGCATCTAGACGGCTGCTCCACGTGGGTCCTGTCTGCGAGAGGAGCCCGAAGCAACGGCATAATAATCCTAATGAACACATCAGTGCAGAAAAACAACATGTGAACAAATGCAACTGGACGGTGGCGGCGTCTACCTGGGAGACTAATTAGAGAACAGTGGCGAGGCGACGGAGTTTTATTGGGTGGTGTTATTTCATCAGTTGGCGCTTGACTGATTACTGTTCCACTCCAAGACTCTGCATCACTTCAGGGTCTGAACTGCTCTGAGAGGAAAATGGATTTTTAAACCATTTGAAGTTTGTTTCTGCTGACAGGGGCCAGCAGAGAACATTCTGGTCCATCCATCCATCAACCGATCACTTCATATTTAACAAATTTAAAAATATATACAAACTCTTTCCTCGAACTAAAACTAAACTGCATCCATCCGTCCATATTCATCCACTTTCAGGTTGATGGGGCAGCACTCTCCACAACTGTCACCCAAATCTCATGCCACCAAACCTTCCTGCAGATGGAGTTTCACACCAAAGACAGAGAAAATAAAGTAAACTCATAGAATTTGCTGTGAAAATTAAACAAACATGTGAAACAGACGGAGCTGTTGTCTCAGCCTCTCAGCAAACACCGGCACAAAGGATCTGCACATGTGACGCTTGGAATCCATTAGGAACAACACAACAGCAGCAGCAGCAGCAGCAGCAGCAGCAACAACAGACTGTTTTGTAGGAAATAGTGCTGCGAGGACTGAAATCATTTCTGCCAAAGTGTCAAACCTGTGTCTCCTGGAAACCTTTTAGTAAAACACACTGTGTAAATGCAACACATTCGCTTCAAAATCCTCAAAGAAATGATTGTAATAAAAAAGTCTGGATTTATCGGCCAGGTTGACAATAACTGCTCTGCCGTTTAAGTGGTTCAGCTGTGATACAAGAAAATTGACAAAGCAGTAAATGGAATGACTTGCAGTGGTGTCCCCTTCAGGTCCTCCCTCCCCACCGTCCTCCCCTGTGTCTTAGACGTGGAGCGCTGCTGCTTTTGTAGGCACAAGGCGTAAGTTTGCCCAACAGCTTGTAAACTAAAGAGCCGCTGCCCTTGGATCCACCACATGAAACTCAAACATGCATAACAATCATCTCAGCTCCACTCCTACAGAGCTCCACAGCCTTGACCAGGGCTGGAGAAGAAAAGGAGGAGACATTTACACAGTCATTACACTGAGCTTCATCATGTGCCTTCAGCACAATGGACAGCTCCTCACCAGACACACAGAAAGAATCTGATAAACTGACTTTAAATCTGTTAGAACTCATCCAACGATACAGTTATTCCTAGAATCCCTGTATTTTCACAGACTTCACCTGTGCGTTTGTTTTGTGGTTTGTCTACATGAGAAACAAGGTTCACGACCACAGCGTCTGACACGGAGCCAGTGAGCGGAAACCGCCATCTGGTCGGCCCTGGGGGAGTCCGCCGGCCATCCATAGCTGCTGGGCCCCAACAGGTAGCCTGTCAGACGACAGCGACTCATCTCCGCTTCAACAAACCACTGATAATGAGGAACAGACATCTGGCTGGAAGACCCTGAGAAAGACCTGACAGCCAAGAACAAGGAGAAGGTCAGGAGTGCACTTGGATCATTTTGGTTTTCACAGCGTAGGCAGTTTTAGAGCTGAGACGAAAATTTGTATTTTAACCAGTTTGAATGGTAGAAATGGGTCAAATAATCACTGGTTCTGGTTCAAGTTGGGTCTAAATCCACTCATATTCAATAAATAATCAATTGGTGACAAATCCACTGATCAGAACAATGACAATGTGCATTAAATATCACAAAAAAAAACCCCACAAAAACCTGATACTGTATCAAGAAATATTCACAAAGGAAGAGAAAACAGTATCCAGGAGATGGAGCTACCAGGTAGGAGACACAGAGGAGATGCAGAGAGGGAGGACATGGAGGTAGTTGGAGTCAGAGGAGAAGATGGAGAGAACAGGGGGAGATGGAGAAGGAGGAGGATTCACTGTGGAAACACCTGAAGAAGAAGAAGAGAAATAAGAGCAGAATTTCTTTTTTTTAACTAATATGATAACAACAGAGACAGACAGGCAGACAGACAGACAGACAGACAGACAGACAGACAGACAGACAGACAGACAGACAGACAGACAGACAGACACCAAGTACAATAATTATATTGAACCTTCTTTGTTCTCAGCAGGAAGATCCACAGATGAACAACCAGTCTTTCTCTACACAACATTTTGCAACAGTCTCAGCAAAACAAAGCCTGTAGTTACACAATGCAGCCTATAGGTGGCAGTGGTACTAAGTAAACCTGCGCTCGTGCAGTCTGTAGGTTTTCATTCACTAAACCTGGTCTGAGTGGAATAAAAAAATCCCACAAAGATTTACAGTCACACGTGTAAATACTACTATTATTCAGCCGAACCGAACCGAACCGACCGGTCTGACTGACTGAGGTTGGTCTCATCAGCTGCAGGAACATCTCCTTCCTTCTCACCCTGGTCCTACACACACCGATATGAAGGAGATGGAATCACGTTGACAAATAGGTTTGTTTGAGACACTGACAGTGGACTGTGACTGTGCGCCGCTGATAACAACCCCACCACCACCTCCACCCTCCATCCACCCTCCACACCCCAGGACCAGGACCAGAACCAGGACCAGGGTGTGGATATACAGTAACATTAACCATTGAATGAATGTAAAAGGTAAAAGGACCGGAGCTGCACCGGGGCTGTTCCTGCAAGTTCAGCCGGAGAATGACGCGATGGACGCAGGCTGGGTCAGACAACAGGACCGGTACGTGAGGAGCAAGTGAACAGATGAGCGAGAGAGGGAGGGGGAGACTGGGGGAGAGAGAGGGAGAGGGAGCATGAAGAGCCCTGGAGTAGACAGAAGGGTCACTTGACAGCGTCTCCTTCTTTCTGCCTTGGCTCCTGACGTGGAGAGATGTTCTCTGCTGCTGCTGCTGCTGCTGCTGCTGATGCTACTGATGCTGCTGCTGCTGCTGCTGCTGCTGCTGCTGCGTCCCGAGGACTTTACAGGCTGCAGAGCTCAGAATAAATTAACCTGCAGCTCTTCCTGCTGCATCTGGATCCTCTGCACACGTCCACCCTCTGACTGACTGGTTGAGCAGAGAACGGGGATCATTCACCGCAGCTCCAGTCGAACAAGCGGATCTTCTCCGAACTGCACGGGTGTCCTCACATGTCAAGGTGAGTCCACGCTCCCTGCGCCAGAGTTGTCTGTCTGTCTCTCTGTCTGTCTGTCCGTGCGCGGGGCTAAAGTTGCACAGAGAGGCTCGAGTTACCGGTGATGTTGTGCAAACAGTGTCTTGTTAACGGATCAATGATTGGGTCCAACTCCTGGACAGAAGACGCGACTGTAAATGTCCCAGGTTTCGGCGGAGAAATGTCTTCAGAGAAATGATGTCTTCTCACCGATGCTGAGGCGCTGATGACAGAGACGCGTGTCCGCACGTCCGTCCACTTCACACCGACTCAGATGATTGTGGAGTGAAGTGTTTAGTCTGGAGGTTCTCCGCTGATGCTCCTGCCTCCTGCCTCCTGCAGCTGGAGCTCGGCCAGGTTGGGCAGAGCAGAAGCCGCCGAGTGTCTGATAAAGGCTGGGCAGATGATCTCTCTTTGGGTCTGACTGGAACCAGGCTCCACGGATCAGGTTTCAGCTCAGCCGGTGCCGCCGACCATGTGGACCTTTGTCACAGCCTGGTCCTCTGACCGTCCTGGGGGACGACGGAGCTGCCAGTTAAAGCAGCAGGGCTTTGACTCGACCCCCTCACCCGGGCGGATGAAGCCCTGTCCTCCCTTCGGTCTGTCTTATCAGGCCGTCCAGTTGGAGGGGCTTTTATTCTCCCGGTGCCCCTGCAGAGAGGGGAGAAGCTTTTCACAGAGCTTCATCTGGAGGTTGGTTTGTTCATCCCAGTCCTGAACACCAGCATTTTTCCAGTTGCTAATTTTAGAATCTACATTCATCCTGACAGAACAGTGGTTTCTACACAGACACAAAGTTGGTGGAGATTTCTGTTCTTCTCAGTCCACGGTGAGGAACATCTAAGAACTCTTTCAATTCAACTGTGTTCTGGTGGCATCTGGTTTCTCTGAAGAATTCCATGTTTCATTCCAAGCCCTGGAGATGGAGAGATGTTTTCATCTCACCATAATTGTGAAGTGAAATATGATTCCTGCTGAAATTCTACATTTTCAGTTGTAAGGAAATTCACAGAAAATATTCCCCCCAGGGGACGAGGACGTGTCCATCTGGACATTGTACTTTTAATAATTTCACATTGAAACGTACTTGTCAAACACTAACTGGGTTGTGGGTTCAGATCCAGGTTTGAGTCACTGTTTAGACCTAGATGATCTTCACCAAAGTCACAATCAAGCAGTAAATCACAGGGTCAGAAGAAGGAGCTGGATGGAAGATATGAGGGAGTTTGTTGGGTTAGAAGGTCCTTTATGGAGTTAAATAGTTTTTAAGAAGATGAAGCTGCAGATTGATTGATGTTGAAGGTCTGAGGACTGAGACGGAGACACTCAGAGCGACTCTGGTCCATTTGACGTTCAAACTTGTCTAATTAATCCTAATAATTTGGATTATTAATATATTTCCGCCTTTTTCCTGTAATCCCTACATTTGACCAATAAGATAGGTTTAATCCATGACTTTAAAATGTTATTTATGTAAAAATTTCGTAAATGTCCTGCGTCCTGGGACATTCCAGGACTCATCCTCTGGTGCAGGGAAAGTTTGAAGAAGGTTTTTTTCCTTCTTTGTTTAACAATCTCCCAGTTCTGTCAGAAACGTTGATGTTTTTGTTCATGTGTGACTGTGATGTAGGTCACAGGCAGTGAGACTACAACAGAAGAATTAGTGTATGTAATACAATTACACGGTGTGTGACCGCACAGCAGCTCCCTCTGACCGTAACACACACCCCGACCCCCCACCACCAACATCCATCTCCAACTGACGCCCCCCCGCCCCACAGACCCTCCTCCATACAGAGACCACTAACAGAGACAGTGATCGAACACGAGGCTCCATCCTGACCAGGAAGAACTTTGTTGTAACATTAACCGTGCGTTAAATGAGAAACTCAGAGAAGAATCAGAAGAATCTTCTTCTCTACTGTACAGTCTTCACACTTCTGCTTTGTTTCCTTACCAAACCAGCTGAGGTCAGTGCAGAGCGAGAGCAGAGCACGGATGGAAAAGGTGTTGAAGGTGAGAAATACTAATCACCACAGGAAGAGACAGAGGTGAGGAGAGAGGGAGACAGGAGAGAGGGTGAGACGCCACCACAAACAGAGGGGTGGAAAGTGTGCAGCTCACCTACCAGATGGCAGCTTTGGCAGCGCTCAGCGTGCACGGATGGTGCACTGCCTCCAGACTGTTACATCCATGTTGATTCAAACAGTGTTAGAACTTGCTGATGTTTTTTTTCTCCTGGCTCTGGTGTTAACAGGCAGCGTATGTTATGGGTTTTTCTATTTAGAGCTAAGACACATTTTCTCTAAGTGTGAAAAATCTCTATGTGTTTTTTTTTTCTTTTCTCTCAGAGAAGTTTCAGAGGTGCAGAGGTGTGAAAGGACAGGAAGAGTGACCTGTTGTTGAAGGTTTTCCTTCTGTGTTCATTCAGTGATTTTCTCTGCTTCCATATTGTGTTTGGATCAGGACTCTTGGTCCACTCTGTCATTGTTTCAATAACTTCCATTATCAGAGACAACTTTACCATCAAGCCTTGTTCTGCATGAACGCTGCGTGCTGATTGGGTGAAGAATGCAGAGAAGATTCTGATAAAAATAGATTGACTCCACGGTGTAGGTCTGTGTGAGAGACAAGAGGAATAAAAAGTAGCTTCAAGCAAAAGCAAAATAAAGTTTGGTCATTTTAATAAGACGCTGCCGACCCACTTCACACTCTGATTAAGGTCATGTGACCCACCTGCACTGGTTTAGTTTAACCAGCTTATTTTACAGCTGGAACCAAGTGTGATAATCTGGACAGAGACCTTTGGGTCTGCAGAGGAGATAAGAGTTGAACTGAGGTTTTGGAGCAGTGGACAGAAAGTTTTTGAAGTTTCTGCTCCATCTCTCCTCTCCTCCTCTTGTCAGTTGTCGTCTCCTCTCACTCACGCGGCAGAGGAAGCAGCTGTTCCTCCTTCACTGTATTTTCTCTGATCCTAATTATTCCTGCCAGCTCCGTCCATCCGTGGCTTCCTGCGCCTGTGAGAAACCATATGGACGAAGACTGTGGAAACCACGCAGGTGTCCTCGGAACCGGGTTCTTCAGAACGCGAATGCACCTGACGTGTTTACACCTTGGGTTCCCTGCATCATCGTGCGTGATTGTGTCTCTCAGTCCTGCACACGCGCCGGTTCTGCCAAACGCAATGTGTTTCCACTGTCAACTCCCAATGATTTATTCATGCAAAAGCTATAAAGCCCGTGCACATCTGTAAGTGAATGAGTCTCAGCAGAGAAAGATCTGTCTGCTGCAGAAAAGCACTGTCAGGTTGGATAACAAAAAAGACAAGGACTTGGAGGATGGCAGTAAAAATAGAAGTACTCGCCACAGAGAGAGAGGAGAGTTGGCCACTGAAGGAGGCTGAGCTGAACACAGACGCCACAAATATCACTTTTTGCTGCAATAATATATCCAAGAAACTATGGCCCAAGGCTGGAGATCTTTTTATTTTTCAACTCTGCCTTCCACTGATTGCACTCAGCCCCAGTTGGAGTTTTTTCGTTTGCCTCTTGACGGCAGCTGTGGCTCGGCTCAAATGCGAAGTGAACGGCTCCCGAGAAAACGCCGCTCGTTTTCTCCCGGTTTTTCTCCTGGTTTTTCTGCAGCTGCTGAATTATAAAAGAGCGCTCTTGCATTTGAGCTGCATGGGTTTTCATCACAGAGCTGGGGGTCACTTTGACTGCAGCCTCTTTGCTCATCATAAATGCAACATGAAGTCCGCGGCAGTGGAGAGGAGTCTGCTTGAGGTCACCATTAACCGTGCCAGGACCACAATGAGATTTATGGACGTGTAGACGGAGATGTGAAAAGAGAAGGAGGAGGAAATCACGCACGCCCGGGTCTGGTGCCCTTCATCTGGTCGCTGCTCTTAACTGCAGTCCCAGATATATGGAACCATATCTGCATGTATAATGCATGTGCCCCAGGATAATGGCATTCATTGCAGAGGAGGCCGCCTGCTATGTTGCGGCAGTGTGTAGGAATTGGTCCCCTACGTCACATTTGCTCCTGCCCAAGGTCCTGTGTATTGTATTCTGCAGTTATTAGCAGTGGAGCAGTGATGATATAGTGCAGTTTCACTGCTCCCCTCAGAAAACCTCAGTCCTGAAGCTGCAGACCAGCAAAACACACAACAACACAGTGTCCGGGTCATAACTGATTCAGGATCAGTCCTCTAGACTGAGAAGAAAAAACATCCATTTGGTCCAACATGAAGACGGCCCCTGGATGAATAGGTTTTTTCTAGAAAACCTTCATGTCCTCATGTCCTCATGTCCTCATGTTGCCTCACGAAGCAATTCAAAACCTTCATTTTCAATGATTTGATGCTTAACGTTGCCTGAAACAACTTTGTTGCCTTTCAGTGTCATTTCTTTCTAAATATTACACTTTGAGACACGTCTGGTTGTTTACTGAGAAGACAGACATTTGTCTGTGAAATGTCTTTCTCTAACAGAGACCATGGGACGAACTTGAGGGACTGGATCCCTTCAGTTTCAGCCCTTGGTCTAGTGAGACCTTGAGAAGTCTTCCATGGTAGAACATGTCGTCCTGAACTATTTGGTAGTGAAGACAGTGCGTCTGCTGTCGGACGTATCAGACATATTCTCCACGTGTCGTGAAGGTCAGGTCACGGTCAATGAAAAGGGTTTGTTGGGCAACAAGACATGAAGTTCAGGATGAATTCTTGAAAGAATCTTCTGTGATAAAGTAAAATAATTCAACTGGATCCTTTAGAATGGAATATATTTTTCAACCATGTCCAACTGCAGCCCAGGACCAAGCAGACTATGAACTGTCCCCAGACCAGGTGTTGGGGACCTCTGGACATCTGGTCTTTTTTAATCTGAATCTGAGGAGACAACATGACAGGAGAAACATCTCTTACCCCCTACATTGTGAAGCTACAGTGTTGACCAAAGACTGGGTCAACAATCAAATGTCCTCATTGATGTCCAATGATGGTCAATGATTCTTGATGGATGTCTATTGATTGGGTCAAATATGGAAAAACTGCTGTAGAACATTGAAGGTTGGTGATTCTCCAAGGTGGTTCTTCATACAAGTGATTAGAACTTCATTCAGTTCCAGGAGAATCTTCGTTTGTTTTCTTAGAAGGTTTTTTTTTCACTAAGAGACAGGACTGGAGCAAGTGTCTCATAACAGTGGTGTGTGTATGTGTCAAAGTAAACACTTCCTGTGGGTATGTGGAGTGTGTGTGTGTGTGTGTGTGTGTGTGTGCCCTGGGCTTCCCTCTTCAAACACAAACTTCAGAGCAGTGAAGCCAAAGCTTCTTCTCTGCCTTCTTCTCATGAACCCAATGGTTCCCTGGAGATTCAACTCCACATCCATTTAAAAGTCATTGTTAACAAAGATGGCATTTACTCGTCCTAATTCTGGGGCTCGTCAGCGTAAGTACCAGCGTCAGCCCGCGGCTCCGGCTGCGTCTGTGCCACGTTTGACCCACTTCTGTCTCAACAAGCCTGTAAACACGACGACTAATTGCCTTCATTTATTCATTTGGACGTCGACTTCTGTTCCAGCTGACGCTCTGTTCCTCCACGCGCTCATCTCTAACGTGTCCAACACTGACCCTCCCCCTGGGACCGTCGTCTGTACGGATCTGTGGACAAACGTATCCCATCAGGCTTTGTGTGTTTACATACTGTGAGGGCAAACGCTTTACGACAAAGACGAAGATGAAACTTCTGTCAAAAGAATCAGTGGATTCACCAAAGTGTTGACGTGTCTTTCTGTCTCCATCAGAGACTCCAGTCTCCAAACCTCTGCTGTTGTTGATGTTGTTTCACTTCTCAACTAGTCGACAATGACTGGTATTGTTGACTAAGTGGGAAAACAGACATGAGTTGTAGTGACTGACCTTTGAAAAGATCATCAGCGTGAAGCAGATCAGCTCCGTCAACTCGGTCAAATCCATCATCCTGGACAAACACAGGTCCACAGTGTTTATCACTGCTGAGGCCGAGGAGCTTCTGAAGGTAGCAGACCCAGAAGACACTCTAAATATTTAAAGAACAGATTGTCTCTCACTTTGCTATTTTTTAATCCAGGTTCTCAACAACATCAGCTGATTGTTTTGTTACTAATGGATGTTGGGAATAATACCAGCTGTAGCAGTGGATTATTCATGGTGAAGGTTGTTTATCCTTATCAACCATGATTAATTGATAAGATCTCATCATCATTAATGAGGCTGTGATCTCACATGGGTGTTGAGTATTTATATAAAGTACCAGGTCCAATACCTAATACCAGTGATACACCTGGTACAGACCTCATCCTAATCCAGGTGTGGACAGACTTTTTGGACAAGTGGTCCAAACATTGTCCAAGATGAATGACATGTAAACATCATACACAAAATATGGCTTGGGAAGAAGAAGAAAAAAAAAAAATATTTTTTTGGGCCAGATTACAAAGCTGAATGGGCCGCATCCAGGCCTCGGGCCTTAGTTTGCCTCCTGAAATGTCAAAAACTGTGCAAGAAAAAAAAAGTCTCTGGACTTTTTCCAAAAACAAATGGTTCTGATAGAACTGATGGCTCCACAGCTCTGAGCCCAGATCACAGAGAGAAGAAAATAATCTGTAGATTCTCATTAACTCTAATTAGAGTGAAATCAAATGTAAAACGAAGACTCATCTCCCGACTTCTACTCTGGGTTTCACGGCCAAGTAGGCGCCAAAGAAGCCGTGACAGCGTCTCAGCCTTATAACAGCTGGACCCTTGGGGTGCATTTGGTTACACTGATCCTAATCTGTGTCAAAGGTTCATGTCTGCGGCGCACAAAGAGGCCGGCTCCTCCACGGCCCGGGCTGCGATTGTGATTGGTGATCCCCGGCGGCCCCGGGAACCATGTTCCTCTGTGCGAGCGTGAATGAGTCACGTCTTGGCTGGAGCGTGTCTGAGTGGCGAGGCAGAGAATTCAGGAGGGAGGAGTGAGCGGGGCCAAGAGCTGTCTCTATAATCCAGGGTAAACACTGAGCAGCATGACTGCACGCCTTAGACGTGACCAAAGCCAGCGGAGCAGAAATGAATAAAATGATGAGGCCACTGCCATCCTGCATGCTGTCCCAAATCAGTTTGCCACCAGCACTTCCTTTTTCATCTTCTTGTTTTTCTCTCCCGGTGTTACATTCCTCTGAGGGTTTGAGGCAAGACTCCCAACGCTTGAATTAACCTCTGGGTGGCGCCGCTTTTATCTACACTGTGAGCTGGTTTAAAGGTTTGGTGTATTGGATCAAACATAATTCATGGCGCTGCTGGCTGGGAAGTCAACAGAATCCCTTTTTTATTTGAGAAAAAAAATATATTTCAATTTAAAACTTGTTTTTACAGCAGAGGAACTCATTTTTCATGTTCTCCAAAAAACACGCAACATGTTTTTACCAAACACTTGCTCATGTGTGAAAATTATATTTTAAGACCAATTAATTTCAAATTTATATGTTTACTAAATTTCTCCCCTGCAGGGGGTGCTAAAATGGACTACAACCTCAGGCAGATTCATTTGGGAAAAAAGTCAATATTTTTTTTAATTTTATGTAAATGTCTTTCTGTAATCTGCAGACTAGTGGATGCTTTTGGTAACGCAGCTAATGCAGATCTGTCTGCTGTACAACTGGGAAAAACTCCTTCAATGAAAGCGATGTCTCATCAATACAATTGTTTTTAGACTCATGAAACCATTTAAAAACTTATGGTCTGAGGAATTTACTGCATAATTAAAAAATGAAATTAAAAAAAGACGTAAGAAAATACAATTTCCAACCTTAATTTGATCCACTGATGAGTTGTTGTGGAATTCTATGGACATATGAACAGAATTCACGGAATCCTCTTTGTTTACAGCTAGAAAGAACATGGTAGAACCGTGCTCTGACTTCCAAACATCATGTAGAGAAGTCCACATTCATTCAGACTGTGACAGGACTCTGCTCTTTGGTGGCCTTTTATGGATGGAGATGCTCAGGGCCAGTCTGGCAGATGAGACATTTATGTGCAGAGACACTTGGTGCCTCTGTGGGCAGGACAGATGGACAGGAGACAATGACGGGAGTTGATGAAGAAACAGGATTTGCTCCTGGAGTCAGTGACCCTGGCTTCAGGCCATGACATAGGTGACATGGTGTGACCTTCGCTACAAGAAGGTCTGGGAGGGAAGACACCACAGATGTTGGTCAGAGTCAGGAGAGAAGAAAAAAGGAGAATTGACTGACTTTGATCAGCAAGTGTATGAGAAGAGTTAGAACCTTCTCACAGAGACTGATGGTCTGCTGTGACGTTTAATATTAATTAGGAGAATATTAAGGGGATACACATGCAGTAATGAGAAGGGACAAAGGGGCTTGTGGTGCTAATAATCTCTGGGAGCCAGATTGCAGCAGTGGCCCCTGGTGGCTCACAGGCAGGATTGAGGATGATGTACGAGCCTCAATTTACAGCCGGTCGGCTTTTGCATGAAGTTTTATTACTCTATTAAAAAACCTATCTGAAACAAGAGAGTGCAGAAAATCTCCTTTATGTGCAGTAATTGTGTTCTGTTTTATAGATGAGAGAGAAACACACTGCACCCCCCCGCGACCCCCAGCTCCCACCCTAACCCTCCCTTCCTTCTCTCCTTCTTTCTTTCTTTTGCAAAATTATTTGGTCTCATTTACATGAGAAGTCAGAAAATGACACGACAGATATGACGAGGGGAATATGACGGTTGTTGAACGGATACATCACACCTCCTGCCATCTGCCAAAGCCATCCATCCTGGGCTCCATCCCGGGCTTGAGGGACATTGTTTGCCCCCCTGGATAATATCTGAATACAATATGTTAATGAAATTAAACGTGAGAGTGTGAGCGATAATTCTGACTGGCTCTAAATCTCTAATGACTCCCTGTTGTCCCTGGAAAAGGGGCTCATTAATTTAGGAATGTCGGCCACGCTGCCGAGTGATTAATTCCTCTCGGATTCAATCATATAAACGAACAAGGGCAGCAAAGAGAAAGGGGAAGAGTGAGACCAAAATATGGATGCATAATTAATGCATTCAGATCATTAAATCAGCCGCTCCAACAAGGGAAATACTGCATCAGTGCGTGTCGCTGCTTTGTTCCAGTAATGGCTAATAGTTAGTTCTCTAAAAGCCCTGATCCCCTGACGCTCTGCTCCAATCAGGTGAATATCAGGGCATTGTTTTTCCTGTTAAACACGCGGAGACTCTTTGAACGAACCATTACTGCGTCTTCTGATGTCTCTTCAGAAGGAAAACGAGCTCCTTCAGCTAAGCAGAATCGTGCTCTTACATGGCAAGTTTTCCTTGAGATAAAGTGTCTAAGGATTCCCCGGACGCACTTTTTAATTCAGGCTTGAATTTCATTCTCGTGTCTTTCTTCTCTTTCAGAATGATGTGAAGATCAATTACCAGCAACAAGAGCTCACTCCAGCTCGACGTTTTTGATACGAGATCTGCTCCTCGCCGATGCACAAACACCCGGGGCTTCGGTCAACATCTCCAGGAACAGGAATGTATGTGAACAAAGGCTGGACTCAGTGTGGCCTCACCAGGGTCATGTCTTGGACTGTTGCACTTTGGCTTTTGACTCTGATCTCCATGAATCAGACGACAGCTGCTGGAAAAACTCTGAACACTTTCCAGTCGGAGAAGAAGGAGTGGTCACTGAACCACCTGACCGTGCACCAGTCCACCGGAACGCTGTACGTTGGCGCAGTGAACAGAATCTACAAGCTCTCAGCTAACCTCACCCTCTTGGTGTCCCACGACACGGGACCAGAGTACGACAACAAGGCGTGCTACCCTCCCCTGATCGTCCAGCCGTGCTCCGAGCCGCTGGCCTCCACGGACAACGTCAACAAACTGCTGCTCATCGACTATCCTCACAACCGCCTGCTGGCGTGCGGCAGCCTCTACCAGGGCGTCTGCAAACTGATGAGGCTGGACGACTTGTTCATCCTGGTCGAACCCACGCACAAGAAAGAGCACTACTTGTCCAGCGACAATCAGACCGGGACGATGTTCGGAGTCATCGTGCCCTCGCAGGGTCAGGACGCCACTCTGTACATTGGCACCGCGGTGGGAGGCAAACAAGACTACTTCCCGACCATCTCCAGCCGCAAGCTGCCCCAGGACCCGGAATCT
Organism: Paraplagusia blochii; assembly: GCA_016785265.1. Classification (NCBI taxonomy): domain Eukaryota; kingdom Metazoa; phylum Chordata; class Actinopteri; order Pleuronectiformes; family Cynoglossidae; genus Paraplagusia; species Paraplagusia blochii. The sequence goes on from JAFBJS010000800.1 coordinate 73,630, forward strand.
TCGGCCATGTTGGACTACGAGCTCCACACCGACTTTGTTTCATCTCTCATTAAAATCCCTTCAGACACGCTAGCTCTGGTTCCGCACTTTGACATTTACTACATCTACGGCTTCGCCAGCGGCGGCTTCGTCTACTTCATGACTGTCCAACCCGAGACTCCAGAGAACGGGATGCCTGCGGGCGGCTCCCCTGGTGACTTCTTCTACACCACACGCATCATCCGCCTCTGCAAGGGCGACAAGAGGTTCCACTCCTATGTGTCGCTGCCCATAGGCTGCGTACACAGAGGTGAGGAGTACCGCCTCCTTCAGGCCGCCTACCTGACCAAGGCGGGCCGGGGTCTGTCCAGGTCCCTCAACATCAGCACGCAGGAGGACGTGGTTTACGCAGTGTTTTCAAAGGGACAGAAACAGTACCACGACCCACCGGATCATTCTGCCGTCTGCGTCTTCACCATCCAGGACATCAACGCTCGCATCAAGGAGCGTCTGCAGTCGTGCTACCAGGGTGAAGGGAACCTGGAGCTGCACTGGCTTCTGGGAAAAGACGTGCAATGCACCAAAGCGGTAGGTGAACAGTCAGTGTGAACAACTGTGTTCACGACATCAGGGCTTTTATCTCCTGACTCTAAAACTCAAACGTTGTTTCCAGAGCTCATACACATATTTACTCAGAGTTTGGCTGCCGTAGAATCCACAGTTGTCACAGCAGTGAAGACTAAACAGCTTCAGGCTCTCGGCCAAAACTCCGCCGTAGACACTTTTCAATTCCTCCGATTCCCACAGGAGCAGAAGAGCTGGCGGTGATTAATTCCACAAAGCTAATCAGAGGAGTGTTGTAAGAAGCTCTGGTCTCATCCTGGGCCTTGGCCACTGACACCCGTCACACGTCCTTCCTCTCGCTCCATTTGCCAGCAGCGGGATTGAAACCCTCTGAGATCTTTCCTGATCTTACAAAGAGAAAAGAAATCCTTCTTGTGCTGCAGTGACTGCAGGTCTGATGTCATTTGTCTCCATAAAAAGTTTCCTTAGAGAAACGTTAAAAAATAAACAATCTGTCAATTTGTCGCATTAAACCAAAATTCTAGACTTTCAGCAGGAAAACAGGCTGTGATTGTATTTGTTGGAGCAGAAGAAAGAGAAGAAGAAAGATCAGTAATTCAACAATGTCTCCAATTATAAAATCATGGCTGTGATTTGAAACGTCAGGATTTATACTTTTATTTTCCCTGGTTGTAAATCAGGAGTGGGCAAACTTTTGGAAACTGGGCTCAAAATAGGGGGCAAGGACCAGGTCAGGAGCAGAGATAAATGACATGTTAAAAATACAAATACAAACAAGAGAATATAAACCAACTAGATCATTAGGGAAAGTTTGGCAAAGCTGACCGGGCCACAGCTGGGCCCCGGGCCACAGCCGGGCCCCAGGCCACAGCTTGTCCATGCCTGGTGTGAATGTTTGTGTCTCTAAGTAACAAACCTACAGACAGACGTTTGTTGTTATTTCAGTTAATGACAGGATGAAAGACATAAAACATGGTTTGATGGAATTCTGTGCATTTTCATTATTTCAGGTTCAAGTTTGAAACTTATTTTGAAATGATTATTCTTGAAATCTTTGCCTGCTGGGATCAGATCCATCCTTCCTGTGAATCCAAGAAGGTTTGGATTAAGAAGGTGGCAGAGAAATAACTGAATCCACCTGAAGTCATAGGAGGATCCCTGCATGTAGAACAGATAATTAGCTCTAAATTAATTGAAAAAGTGTAAATATTCAAACCATCCAGTTCTACTGCTGGAAGTTCAGTGAAGAAAATATCTGTGCTGAGAAAAATAAAGTAAATTCACACTGAGTTTTCTTCACTGACATTAACGTTCATTACAAACCCACCAACAGGAAGTTCCCTCAGAGGGAAGAGCAGCTTCCTGTCGACCTGAAAAGGTAGATTTGTATATTGTTTGACAGATAATCAGCGAAGTCTTGAAGAGTATTTGAAGTAACAGACGTAAGTGGACGACTGCAGCCGCCAACGTCTTTGATGCACAATCAAAAAGCAACATCTCCTGCTCCTGCTCTCCATCCTCGTATGATGTCAGATCAAGAAATCTGAATATCCACTAAAACCGGCGCCTTCGCTGGCGTCTGTCTGTCATCACCAATTATCCTTCTCCGCCCGCTCCACCGCTCGGAGGTTTTGTTGACACCAACAGCATCCTGACCTTCTTTGAAGTAACCATTAAAAGTCTGTGCTCTTGGTTCTTCTCAGCTCGTCCTCACGTCGGTTTATATCCCGTCCTGTATTTACATGTGTCTGCAGCGATTGCAGTCATTTTATCATCTTCTCCTCATGCTTTTTCCTCCGTTTTCATCACCTCCTCAACCTTCACATCCATCACCTCGTCCTTTCACTCACACACTTCTCTGACTGTGTCTCCTCTCTCTCTCTCCCTTCCTCCGCCCGTCCGTCCATCCACCCAGCCTGTTCCCATTGATGATCACTTCTGCGGCCTGGATATAAACCAACCTCTGGGTGGATCTCAGCTGGTGTCAGGATGGACGGTGTTCACAGAGAGCAGAGACAGACTCACCTCCGTCACCTCCTACACCTACAACGGACACAGCGTGGTCTTCTTGGGCACCAGAAGTGGACGACTGAAGAAGGTGAGAGGGTCACACCTGCTGTTTTCTCTGTAGTGATGCCCACGCAGGTGGAGCCAGAGTCTGAAAGAGAGACAGGAGCTACGTCAGTTAATCCTTGGTGCAGAAACTACACCCGTATATGATACACTGTAGATCCAACACTGATGTAGATGCTCGCTCCGTTCTATGGTTTATAATTCTTTAAACAGACATTTGTTTTTGTGGTGGCTGCTCATCAGTGTGGAGGTGGTGTGGGTGGAGGTTTATGTGTGGAGGTGGAGTGCAATTAGGATGATGATGATATATGTATTTATTTATATATATAATATGTTTTTGTTGCTGTTGTTTGGCCTTATTGACCAAGTAGTTCAAGAAACGGACAGAACTGACCATCAACCTCCAGGGTGAAACTCCATCTCCACCAAATAAATAAATGGAGCTTTTAACACCACCCGTGCAGCAGTGGGTTTGATGAGTGATCTCATTGGTCCCACCTGATGAGTAACCTGTTAAATACCATGTGTCATGTGATGAAGGAAGGACTTTCTGAAGCTCAGCAGTTCAGGTGTTTTGGGTCAAGTCCACTTGGGACTTTTTCTGTTTTGAATGTTTCAATACAGTGTTGTGGTGAAGGGAGCAGTGTTGTTTGTGGATGGTTGCAGGTTTGAATCCATCAGGACATGTGTGCAGTGGTGACAATAAATTTCACTCCTGATCTGAAGAGCTGCTGAATCATCCCTTTATTCCCAGTGAACTGATACATTTTCAGAGCAGGTGAAGAATTTGTGCTTCCAGTAGCTGTGGCCACTCGGCCTCTGTGTCCACTATGGATTTTTACACTGGTCAATAAGCCACACTGAGGCAGTGGGTCAAAACGGTTCTTCAATAAAACATGGCCGCTGTGCTCCTGGTCAACAACAACCTTTATTTATACAGACTGGACTGTAATGGGATCTAACACTGGAGGAAAACCACAAACTCTCAGACCAGACCTGCACCCAGTTCACTTTACTGATCACTGACAACACATTTGATGAGGATCAGACCAATGTCATAGCTGTTGATGATCCATCAAGAAATGGGAAAATTCTGAAATTAAACCAAGGACCTTTTATTCTGTTTGGTTCAGAAACATCTTAAAATAAATCTAATTATTGAATTGTCGTCCTCTTCATCTGGTCCCTGGTCTCAGGGGCAACAGTCTGTGAACCATCACTGCTCCCTCCACACTCTCAGCCTTCCTGTGGGTGGAGATCCCACTGGAAGGAGAGGTCTGTGGGTCTGGATGGTGCTGTGATCAGCTGCCTTAACCACGGCGCCACCACTGTTTGTCCGGTGCAGCAGCACAAATGAAGTGATTATTGGGTTTAAGAGAAAAACTGAACAGATTGATTTTTCTGGAGGAGGATGAAAAAAACAACATTTCCACCGTGGGTTGCCAGGTTTGTTAAACCAGACTCTGATAAACGTAAAGCAGTGTGACCTCTTTACAAGAGCATCATGAAATTGATTTAAATAATTGTCCATCATGCTTCCTTACACACACACACACACACACACACACACACACACACACACAGTAACGGTGCATCGTTCCAGAAAGGATGTCGTTGTCAGATAAATGCTAATTGGTGGCGCTGCAGAGTCACTCAGTGCACAGCTGACTGTGGTGGCATCGTTGGCCTGAAGAGAGGAACGCTGCCTGACACACAGTCAGTGAGTTTAGAGAAGTTTATGTGGAATAAATAACACAACGAAGAGAAATGAGAGAAAAACCAACAGAAAAGAAACAGAATTCTCCTCCATCAGCTCAGTCTGAGGTTTGTCTGAGTTCGTGGCTCAAGAAGCGTAAAAAATCCCTGGGACTGTGTCAAACACTGAGTGTCCTGAGGCCAAAGTGTGTCACTGCGTCTGTGACCTGAACGTGCAGCCGTGATTCAGACTCCCCGGAGCCTGGGGGGCCACGGGGTCACCACTCCGATTCTGTTCCATCGCTCGGCCAATGGGGGGCAGAGTGGAAATGGAGCATAAAAATAAAAGTCCTGGGTGGATCAGCTTAGTTACTGTTACTGGGTCGGACCCAGCAGTCTGACCAGGGAGGCTCCAGGACGACTACATCCTAGGTGTCACTAAAAACTTTATAGGACGAGGACGATCATGTTACTGATGTCATTTAAAATGTAACAACAACCGTCGTCCTCATCTGCCTCACCCTGGTAGAATGACCCTGTGGACGTCTCTAATATAAAGACTGGCCTTTAGTCTCTGCATGATTCACACTAATGAGTTTAACACCAGGTCCCAGTCATTATCTCTCACTGGTCCTTATTAATTAAGATAAAATTTATGACATAGTTTCCAGGTTTCCTCCATGTCCTCCCTCACTACATCCATCCATCTCCTCTTTGTCTCCTACCTGGTAGCTCCATTCTTCTATCCACTGTCCCTCCTCTGGACATGTCCAAACCATCTCAATCTGTCTTTTTCTCCAAACCTTCCTGTCTGTGTTGTCCCTCTGATCTAATTTTATTTCGCAGCACAGGCTGGAAAAAAATAATAAAAATAAAAAGGTTGAAGGCTCCACTTTATTGGCTTCACTGAGGAGATCTAACTGTCTGCAGTGATGAGTTCTGGTGGAGGAGCTATTGACCATCTTCAGACTCTCATATTGACTGAACACAGGGGAGAGAAAGTTGGAGAGGCCGGTGGTGATGGTTTGGACAAGTGCTGATCAGACATAGTGGATTTATTGGCTGCAAGATGATGGAGATGAAGAGGAAGGAGGGAGAAGAGGAGGAGGAAGGCTCTGGAGAAGATCTGTGAGGCAGTGAAGGATGTTAGTGAAGAAGCAGCCGAGACACGAGATGCAGGAAAACAGATGCTGCCCTGAAGGAGAGGCTGAGAGGAGAATAATAGGATGTGAAGGAGAAGGAGGGAAAAAAAAGAAACATTCAATAAGAACTAATTAAATATTAAAGTTTCTTTTTTTTTTCATTCATTTATTTTATCTCTGTCTGCAACATTATTGGTACTGTAGCCTTGAAGGTAGAACACAGAACACAGAACACAGAACACAGAACCCACTGTGTGAACAATTGTTCCACCCTGTGGCAAACCTGAACTCATGACAGTCCTGGTCTGGAACCGATTTTCCACAGGATGTGGTTTTGATCAGAAATAAGAAGTGCATTAGTGGAATATTAGCAGAACATTCTCTTCATAAACATGTGGCTTCATGAAGAACATACAACACAACAGTTACTGTATGGAGGCATCAGGAACGGAGATGTTCACTAATGTAGAACCAATGTCTGGAACAGAAAGATGTGGGTCAGTCACAGAGAGAGAGACTGTCCACACAGAAGACAGCGAGTCCTCACGTTATCACCGTAGGAGAAAAGACCAAACAGTGTTAGCGTTAGCAGCAGTGGAGCTGCAGCAAATAAAGTCAGGGATTATTGGGAGAAGTCGTCAAGAACCTCTGCAGATAAATGACCAAGATGTTCCAAAATCTCCAGGAAAACACCAGGATTCTGTGGACGTCACAGGAGTAGCCATAAATATATATTTATAATTGTAGCTTATATTTACTCTGACCTTCTTTCATGATGGAATTTTGAAACAGCCGTGGCCTGGATGTTGAGGCAGATCTTATGAACGATAACAGAACTATGAAACTCTGAGAGGAGACAGGGGAGTTTGACAAACAAAGACACCCACTGTCCCTGCGTTTTGATTTTCTTTCCTACTGGAAAACACTGTGACCCTCAGGAAAATTAAGTCCATACGTGAGGATTGTTTCACTCCTACTGCTGCTGTTGGTCCGACCATGGGAAACTGACAAACAATGAACATGATTGGAGGGACGGGGGACGTACGGAGGAGGACAGGAAATGGAGAACAGGAAACCATGTCCTGGAGGAGAGAAGGGAACATGGAGAGGAGACTGTGGTCAGGTTGGAGGAATTGCGGTATAAAGACTTGGATTCTGTCCATGCAGCTGAAGATTATTGTGAACAGAAGAATTTGTCTTCTGCAGCCTCCACTTTTGTCCTCAAACAATAACTTAAAACCAGTGGTGAAGCCACATGTTCTCAGATGCTGTGGCCCCTCAGACCTTCATGATTAGATATGGACTGTAATCACTTCTTCTCCTCTCTTTTGGACCGCGGTTAATGTGACGGACGAATGATTAGTCGTGTCTCCTAATCAACATCTCCACCTCTGTGAACCCTCGTCCCCTGAACGCGTCTCATCCTCATTAGCCGCCCCGGCTCAGTCCTGTCTCTCTGCTTTGTCTCATTAGGATTCACAGGAGCATGATGGATATATGGGCTAATCAATGCTCACTGTGCACGACTGTCATCCACCATCGCACCATATGCAGTCAGTCAACCTTAAAAGTGGACAGTTGTCTGGCCCTTATGTCACTGTGTGGCCCCTTTGTCCTAATATTGAGTCCAGCCTCAAGTGTCCACTGTAGATTGCGTCCTACTTCACTGTCTGCAGCTTTGTTTTGTCCAAATTGGACAGAAAGTGATTACAGTAGGTTGTGATTCCATCTGATTCCTCACTTCACTGATCAAAGGGAGAAATAAATAGTTTTTGTTTTTCATTTTTGGTCACGAACCAAGAGTTGATGCGACTCCGTGTTTGTGGTCAAGAAAACGCAAATGGATTTTGACGGAAGAAACTCTGACAGAGACAGAAGGGAAATTTGATGTAAAAATAATAAACCTGCCCTCGGTGTCTGACTCCACTTGGACAGATTGGTCTTTGGGGGAAGGAGGACAGAGTGGCAGATTGGGGATGTTTGGTTGAGCAGCGTCCCAACTGGGTCATCACCCATATGTTCAGGTCAGTCGCTGCACAGAGGACACAGACTGTCCTGCTCTCAGGCATGTGTATATTTTGTCCCTTCAAAATTAAATCTCTATAATCGACATCTGCATTAAAAAGCCCACAGACAGAACACGCGCTGACGTTGACGTCCTCATACAAGATTGTGACAGCTTCACAAAAGCAGTCCAACAAACTCCAATCGTGACATCTGAGACGTCTGGTCTTTTCATGTCCTCTTCTCATTCTTATTGGGTTTGAAGGAGTCTTTTTCATAGACAGCGCACAGATTAAGTTGCATTTCTGTTTGCATTGTTGCCATTTTTAGCCTCTGTGTTTACACCAGGTCCAGGTTGTTCCTGGGAATCTCAGCGGTGTCAGGATTCTTTCACTTATTGGCTTCTTTATTCAGGGATTAAATATTTATTCCCCTCAGCTGTCGTGAGAGGACGACCCAGGTCAGTGTTCCAGGGCCTTCACACCCATGGATACATGGTAGTTCATATCATGTGGTTTATATTTCATATATATATATATATATATAACTGACTGGCGTCCATGTTGAGTTTTATCTTTTATTGTGAAGAATTTTTCCTCCTCACTTGAAACATCTCACTGTTGAGATCAGCTGACAAACTCATAAATCTAGCAGGATGCTAAAGGCTACAGCAGCCTGGTGGTCATTAAGACGCTGTTGAAAAACATATGTTATATAGAGAAGTTTTAAAAGAATCTATTTTCTCTTATTCTCTAACAGCTCATCAATAGCTTTTCACCATGGATACAAAAAAGACAGGGAATATAAAGTATAAAAAAACATTCATTTATTGATTACATTTAGTTTCATTACATAAAGAGCTGCAGCCTCACCATTTTAACAGCATCTAAAGTGTTGACCCAGGTTTGGGAAGATCACAAACTAAAGGCTGAATTTTTTTATTGCTTTTTGTTTGTATGTTAGGTCCCTGTGTGTGTGTGTGTGTGTGTGTGTGTGTCTGTGTGTGTGTGTCCTAACAGCAGCTTCATTATAAAACCAATTAAAGCAGCCTTATTCTCATTATGGAGCTGTGGGGCTTAAGGGGAGATTGAGAACCTGTTGTTCTCCCTGGAGGAGACTCTGCCTGGTCAGCTGTGGTCTTTAAATGATAAAAAAAAAAAAAAAAACCTCCTCCAGAAGCTGCAGCCGATCCCACAGAGAACAGGAGGCTCCCCTGGCTGTGGGTCAACCTCACATCCAACACTTCTGGATTTAATCACTCTGGGAATTTCATTTTTTTTTTTTTTTTACCACCTACTGGTTTTTGTTTTTTGGGAAACAGACGTAGAGATGGTGATGAGGAACATGGAAGTGTGGAAGAAAGAGAAGAAGAAAAGATGATGAGAAAAATAAATATAGTGACGTGAGAAACTGTCTGAGACAAATCAGTCAGTGAACAGCTGCCTGGATGTTGATGACTGATTGACTGCTTTCTCTTCTCCTGGGATCTAATCATGTCATCAGGTTCTATTGAACCACCGTCCCTAATGAGAGACACCATGTGTGGAGCCCAGAACCAGAACCAGGGCTGAGTTCAAACCTTCTGCAGCTAAAGCTGCTGCAGCTACTGTTTAGACTTGGACTGATAATTCATTGGAAACAAGTGGTTGATGATGGGAGAGGAAATCGACCAATCAGAATTTTTCTTTCTCCTCTGAAAGCGCACTGTCCAGTGAATAAATGCAGTAACTGGACACTGGAGGTCAGCTGTAGTTATAGGTGGGTTGACATTGATTATTGTTATATTTGGTCCTAGTGAAGGTCCAGGAAACAAAGTTCTTCCCATGGTTGATGACTGATTAATCGACTTTCTCTTCCTTTGGGATCTGATCATTTCATCAGGTTCTATTGAACCACCGTCTCAACTGGGAGACGCCACGTGTCCAAGCTGATGCGGGTGGAGACGAGACTCTACGTCGGCTCCGTCAGACTATAATCACACCACACGTACCTGACTCACTGCTCTGATGTCTCATTACGGCAAATTGGTGCTAATTGTTACGACTGACAAATGAATACAGCTTGACTCTAATTGAATAATGTGGTTAATAAGTCGATCTCCAAGGAATTGAACCAGGGTTTTCAGACTGGCTTTTCAACGGAGGAGTTTTGTTCCTATGTTACTAAGATTTTTCCATTATTTTAAACAATAATAAATCATTTTAAACAGGAGCACAGGTGAAGAACTGTGTCAAACTGTGTTGATAAAATATAAAGTCCAAAGATACAAAGGTTTATTTTTGTTGATTTCTTCCTGGGGAACCATATTCAAAATGTCACAATCCAAAGTCAATGGATGTAATTAAGAATCACCAATATTATTCAGGATAATCAAATGTCTGAGGTGATATTTGAGTTATTAGTTTTAATGAAGTGTAAACTAATAATAACTGTAATAGAACCAAAAAAAGGTCTGTAAATTCTTAGGAAACCTGATGAAAGATGGAAACCTGGAGGTTGCAATGACGGAGAATAGAACAACTTTGATTTGTCAGGAGATATATTGGCCACAATGTGGAATTTGTCATCATTCATCCCTGGTTTTTCACACGGCTTCATTTCCAGAAGGAGCTGCAGCAGCAGCAGCAGCAGCAGCAGCAGCAGCAGCAGCAGCAGCAGCATCACGTCTTGTTTGTAGGCAGATGTGGGAAGAGAGGGTTGAATAAAAAAAAGAAACCTTCACCAGTGTGGCATCTGTTCTCCACGCTTGCATTTAATGAGCCCCAAAAGACTGCAGCCTGAAAGTCATTCCAAAGTCAAATTAAGGCTGAGCTCAGTAACTGGAAATCTGGGAACTCGACTGCGTCAAGTGCACGACCTCAGGTGAAGATGACGAGGCTGAAGGAGCTGTTGCTCCATCAACTACTCAACTCTTACCAAGGATTTACTGCCTCATTTCACAAACTCTAGAAATACTTGAAGTTTATGAAAACACCAAGTATTTGTAGAAACAGGCGAACGTCAAATACATAGAAAGTGTTGAAATTCCACGGCCGTAACTGAAGTAAACGTATAAATGCAACTGATAAAGATTCTTCACTCAGAGTCTGAAACGTTTCAGTTGAGTAAGAACGGATTTTAAAGATGGAAATTTCTCTGTTGACCTGCTGCATTATTTAGGCAGGAGGCAGCAGGGGGCGCTGAGTCCAGACTGAAACACTGAGTGTTACCAAGTAGAACTGAATGTTTGTCTCTTAACTTTGTCCTAAAGAAATTAATATTAATAATAAATAAAACTGGGATCAATGGACGACAATCAATCAACTCTTTCATTTTCTATATTTATGTCAAAGAGCAGAAACATTCTCTTCAGATCATTTGACAACGGGACAGAGACCTTCAAGGACGACTGGTTGATTGGGTCAATTAGTCGAAGGACAGCAGAGACACTGGACTTTGAGTTATGATTGTCTCATTTTTTCTCCCCGAGGCAGAATTACAGTCTAATTTAAATCACTGCTGAGTCAGTCGTTCACATTTTGGTTTCAGATTTGTTTCCTTCTCGTAATTGTGTGTTTATTTATATCATAGGGAGGAATTCAGACTAAAACAACTGTGGTCGGAATCATCTTCCCCGACTCAGAGACAACACTTCTTCAAACCTGGATTTTATAATTCACTAAATTATAATCCTGTGTTTTGTTCCAGACCCAACTCAGAAACATTATTCATAAAAAAATTAAGTTTTTATCGAGGTTTTAATCAGATAAGAAAGGAAAAAGACTGTGTCGTCCTGGTCGACGAGAGAACTTTTGATTTTTCTCCTGTCTTTCACTGATGGACGTGGACGTCTCAGCAGCTCCCCGTCTCCTGAACGTCTTCCTCCAGACAAAGCAGTTCTTAGGATTGTGGGCATTAAAGGCTCTGCCAAGTGAATCCTGCTCAGCGCAACGTAAAGAAGAATTCACACCAAATGGTTTAAAAACTGGGAGAAACTGTAGGCGGTTAAACATCCTGGTCCAACAAACACCAAGATATGAGTCAATCATCAAATGCTGTTGTTTGCAGCTGTGGCTCCAACATGGAGGACAGTGATAATGTGATTGGGAAATTCCCCAAAGAGCAGAGAAAAAAAAATAAATTGGTTTCACATCCAGCAGAACAGATGGACGAGTGCGTTTACATCTACAGTCTATAGTGTATTATTGAACAGGAAGTTCTTTATCTGCCAGACTGGCAGCCACAACATTCTCTGCTGATGAACTTCTCGTCTAATTGATTACAAACAAGCCAGTGTTTGTTTACAGTGTGTTGGACGTGAAGCATCAGTCGAGTCCATTCATCAGGACACGAAGCTGGAATTCTACAAAACCATTTCCTGCTTCGTCTCTGGGAATGAACTGAATCCATCAGAGAAAAACAACAACAAACCGAGCTGCAGTGAAACACATCTGACTCTTCCTACTGTTATTACTAACACTGTCTTTGTCTGTGTCTCCACAGATAAGGGTGGATGACCCTCTGGGTGGAGGAGTGCTGTACGAGACAGTGACAGTAATGAAGGACAGCAGCAGCATCCTCAGGGACATGGCCTTTTCCCTGGACAGGACATCTCTGTACGTCATGTCTGCCAATCAGGTGAGGAGACGCCTTCATTAACAGCTGTGTCTCAGGGGTTTGACGTCCTTATTGAGCGACTGCAGGTCCACACCCACATGTCCATGATTGTTCTGAGGGACGCTAGAAATCACCCAAAGATTTACTTTGTAAAACGTTGGCAAAGTAAAGGCCTAATACTGGAGTATAAGTCGCCCTCTAGTTACTGTTGGTGTGAAAATAACAGATACTGGTACACCAGCCTAGAGTGCCCTCTAGTGGCTGTCAGTGTTAAATTAAAAAACATGCGAAATTCGGATAAAAAAGTGGCACCTGAACATTAGGAGTTAAAACCCATTCAGAGAACGAACCAAAATATGAGTTACACTCCAGAAAATAAAGGTTTAACATATTTGCTGTTCTTTAAATAAACAACTACTGTGATCCTCTGTCAAAGGCATTGCTTAGATCAGTGGTTCTCAACAGGTGGGCCCCGACCCAAAAGTGGGTCCTGGATCCGTTCTGAATGGGCCGCTGACAATTGGTCGTAAAAAATCAAAATAATGTGAATCCTCTGTTGAGCATAGGTTTTATTTTAGAAAATGTCTTATTTTGAAAGGACCACCCTGCTGAATAAAATGAGTATGTTAAAAGAAGTGACTTTTCAAAGGTTTTTTTTTTTTTTTTTAATTCAGTAGCTTGGTTTGAATTCTATGACAGTGGGTCGTGACTCAATGACCACAGGAAAAAAAAAATATATATATATATATATATACACAAATGTGTAGTATCTTTTACAAACTGCTAAATCTAAACACATGTTAAATCTGGACTGGTTGTTTTAGTGGCTGATAATTTCAACTAAATATGTTTTTATTCTCCAGATCTAAACTGATTCCATTTACTTGAATTCCAACCTGATATTTACAGAAACTCAACAAACGCTGCAGACTCTAATATTCACACTATCAACCTTCAAACATGTGCAGCGCCACCACCGCTGCTCTAATTACCAAACCAAGGTAGAGAGTGTGGACCCCCCCTTACTGTCCATGTTGTTGCTGTTGTTATTAGATGATATTTCTGCAGCCATTGGTGATAAGAAGGGGAACAGCTCCCAGAGAGTGATGATTTGGACCTGACTGCAGTGCAGTGTGAAATTGGATTAGGTTTAACGCTGGACCAAACATTTCCTCCAAAAAGAGAGAGGAAAAAAAAGAGAAAAGGGAGGACGATGTTCTTTGTTGTGCTTTGACTCAGGAAACACACGAAGCCGAGAGGAAAAGAGGCAGAAAGACAAAAAAAAAAACTGCCGTGAGAATTAACATCTATTCTGTTCCAGGAGTTTGTTGAAATAAAGAGGGTTTTACGGAATATTTGCCTTTTTTCAAAGTCAGATTATGAGCTAGACTGCAGTGTCCAGTGTTTTCATTCCAGTTATTTTGAAGCCATGTCTCCTTGAGTGTGATAGACCGGAGGAGACAAGACATTACTTATTAATAAGCTGTGGTTCTTTAAGGAGAGACACACACACCACCTGAGGTTAGTCGCCTTCTCTGCTCCCTCCTACGTAGACGACCCACGACGCAATTACAGAGTCGAAAAAAACCAAAACCAACAACAACAAAAAAAACAAATACAACACGGTTGAACATTTTCTCATTTTCAATATTGGAACAACACAAGCTCTGTAGCCCCAGGAGCTGAGAGCAGGAAAGAAACATCCTCATTCTGTCTTCCTCTTCATCTTTTGTTTAGCATTCCCACCAGAATTCCCTCGCACCTTGGCTGAGGGGTCCCTCAGGGACGGGGCTTTGCCCAGAGATTTCTCACATTTGCAGTCCTTGCCCGAGATGAGAGATTTTTTGGATCCCTGGAAATCAAACAAGTTGGGAATGATGTGAAATGAGGAGCAGAGCGCAGACATATTTGGCTGAGATCAGCCGACCCTTATGGAATAACAATGAGCTCCTCTGTCTCCTGCCGAGTGAAACATGCAGGGTTCGCATGATGATGAAGAGTGAGGAGGGAAGAGGAGGGAGGAGCAGTGTGTTGGTGGAGGGTGTGTGTTTGTGTGTGTTTGTGTGTGTCCGTCCACACAAAACACAGTTTAGGAGCCATTACTGATATTAAAGGAGAGAGAGAGAAAAAAAAAACCTCTTCCAACCATTTAATCCATATTCTGCTCACGTGCCTGGAGTTTTTGGGAATGCCTGGGAATATATTTGTCTGGTGTCCAAACACACTACAACCTCAGTGTGTGACTGGAGAACTGTGGCTTTAATTGTCTCTGTTTCTGTTCATTGTTGGACATTTATGACATTGTTTGTCTTTGATTCTCCTGTCTTGTTAGTTTTCTTTTTTTAAATAAATTCTCATTAAAATTCATTAGAGTTTTAATGATTTAAAGCTTGATCTATGTGGGTTGGGGTGTTCAGTGGTTAAGGATTCAGACTTGGGTCTTGAGGGTTCCATGTTCGAATCCACCAGGTCTTGGTCTTCACATTTGTAGGGAACCACAGTCTGATCAAACCTCAGAGCAAATGTGAGGTTTTGGAAAATGTTGTGGATGTTTTCTGTCGTTTCTTCCCTTCAGGGAGTCAGATTAAGTTTGTTAATCTGGACAGATTAACATTTACACTGATGCATTTAACAGATGCTCTTCTCATAAGCGTCTTCCAGAGGAGGATTAACATTATCGAGCATGTGGTTCCTCTGGGAATCGAACCCATGACTCCCTGCTTTTGATGCATGCGTCCAAACAGCTCCACTGTAGGAGATTAAACTTCAGATCTGTTGAGAAGATGCTGTGGTCAAACATGGCTGGAGAGATGGACCGTAGCAGATGTGTGACTGTCCCTTAAAGACGGACATGGTCAACAACAACAACAGAACGAGTGGTGATATTCTGGACCGTGTCCATCATCAGACAGAATGAGACATTTTCATTTGCCTCTTATTTTTTCTCTGAAAGATCAGTTTTTCTTGGACACGTCCTCAAAGACGAGACAAACAAAAGCTCGATGAGGAATCAACGGCATCTGCTCATGAATCATTCAGCAGGCGTCTGTAGGACATTACACAGGAAGACACTACTGATCTGGAGTCAGTGTCCAACAGTCAGAGGGAGGACGGTTCATGAACCAAATGTTCTAGATGGTTCTGGTCTCGGTCTCTGAAGAACAGAACCTGATGTCAACAGTGTGAGGCTGGATACTGTTAGAGAATCAAACTGATCATGGAGCTCAGCAGGAGTGAGACAGAATAAATAGAATAATGTGTGGTTTTTTTTTTTCAAATTTAATTCATTAAAGTTCCTGGTCCCCGACCCAGTGGTTGGGAACCAGTGAACTACACAGTGATTGGCTGAAAGGTTGTGATTTTTTTCTAGTCTAGTGTGAAAACTCCCACAGTGGAGGACGTAGCTCCAGTGAAGCCTCAGACCAACTCACATGACCTCCAGCCGACAGCAGTCATGGATTATTCCTACTGAGTCACAGCCCTGAGCTCTGAGGCCAACACTGTAAAATCATTTCACTAATGGAATCAACCGTCAGGGGCAAAAAAGAGAGAAAGTTATTTTTCGAGTAAAGCAGCAAATAATCCAATTGGCCAACACGGACATGAGACACTGTAATCCATAATCCACCTCAAAATCCCCCAAAATATCACGGTTAAAAGGATTGAAGATGAATAAATGAATACATATAACGGCAGTGTTTTGATGCCCGGCAGCGCCACCTGGTTCTGAACCCAGGGGTGGTGCAGCAGCTGATGGAGTGAAGATGTTTTTGTCTTGAAAATTGAAAAGTTGCTGCAGCTCAGTTCCATAAAGAGAGAAAAGGTTAAAAAACTGTTGTGACAAACAACACAATGAGCAAACATTCATTCCAGCAGAGGCCGTTATTGTATCTCTGCTCTGGTAATGGAACATAAATCTTTAAAGAACAAAAGACTCACAGAACAATGGCCTCGTTTGATTGGCTCTGATGTCACAGAGTTGTTTAACATGTGACTCTTAGATGATTCTGCTCAGTGGTTTTTATTGGGAACAAGAGTCACGTTTTTTAGTTAAAAATATATAGTCGTGCCATAGAATATGAAATAGATATACCTGTGTGTGTGTGTGTGTGTGTGTGTGTGTGTGTGTGTGTGTTCAGCACAACTGACAGTTGGTTTCCTACCACAGTGTGGGCGTCTGTTCTGTATATTTTAGTAACAGGTTTAGTGCAATGAGTAAAAAAGCCAAAAGAATTCATACACCATAAATAATCCCTCTGTCATATGGTTAAATATATATTTTTTTTCTTTGAAAAAACAGTAATGTTTACCCTGTAAAATGATTTTGAAGGAAACTCAACTAAAATGTAAAGATGATATAATTCTACAAAGTAATTCTTTATAGAATTTCCAAAAATAATCAAACAAAAAAAACATTTTAATGACTTTGTAAATTCACTCCATGTTTGTTGATTGAGTTTGTCTTTTAGGCCTAGAGAAACCTTTTGACTAGTGGGACACATTGGCTCCTATCATGTGACCTAGGGCCACATTGGCCCCTGTGATGTGACCCGGGGCCAGGTCAGGAGCAGGTGGATGAAGAGTTTTGGAGCAAAATTCCAGAAGTATTCCAACCTTTTCTACATCTTCTATTGGAGAATAGTTGTTGTTACAATGAAAAGGTAGACATTTTATTATAGTATCATTTAATAAAATCAACTGGAAAAGTTTGTGGGTCAGATTAAGAGACCAAACGGGCCACTTCTGGTCCCCAGGCCGTAATTTGCCCATATAATTCATTTATTCATATATATGTTTGACAGAAGAACTCAAAACAAACATTACTTTTCCATCTTCTGGGTCACCTTCTAAAGCCCAGCGTAAACAGATGCTTTCATCACCTTCTTTAAAGAGGATTCAAACATTGTTTTGAGGACGATACGGAGGAAGTCGTCCACACAAAACATCAGAGGAAATTACGTCCCTTCACTTTCCTGTGTCTCAGGATTATGGCTGTTTGTTCCATGTGGAGGAAACATAGTCTTCACGTTTGAGTGTTGTCTCACAGCAGCTCCTAAAAACACATCTGCTCCACGTCTCTGAAACCAGCTCATCCTTAATCCTCCTTTATTTTAAAACTTACAAGAGAAAAATGTTGATTCCAGCAGGTGCTGCTGGTTGAGTGAACACAAAAACCTTCTCTGAATGACAAAGTGCTTCTTTTCTTTCTCGAGCTGCTGTCAGTGTCTGAGCTAAACCTTGTTTTTCAATCATGAGTCTCAGAAATACACACAGACCAATGAAGAGAAAGAGACGAGTCTACACTAAAACATGGAGATATTTGTCTCTTTGTTTTAGAAATGAGACAGAAATAGTTTTGTCATCTATTTAAGAAAGTCTGTTCAACTCAGAGTCACGTGATTTGGTGGTTTAGTGGTTAAGGAAACAGACTTGGGTCTTCAAGGTCGCTGGTTAGAAGCCCCCTACTGCCAAGTTATCGCTGAGGTGCCCTGAACATGGTATGGTCCACACACATGCTAGCTCAGCTGGACGTCCCCTGAATGCAGAGGACAATTTCCCAATTAAAAACTAGTGATAAACAACATCATCCTTATCCTTAATTCTGACTCTCTGTGACGTTGAGTCCTTGTTTTGTCTGTCCTCTCCAGGTGGCCCAGGTTCCAGTGGAGGCCTGTGACCAGTACACCACCTGTGCTGAGTGTCTGAGCTCTGGAGACCCTCACTGTGGCTGGTGTGTCCTGCACAACATGTGAGTCTTCTCTCCCCACGCTCATGTACAAACACAGAGGTGGACACAGACGTGTTCTGTTTCATGGACACCAGGGGATTGTGTTGTCTCTTCAACTGAAGCAGTTGGTGTCAAAGCTGGACCTCAGGACGTCCAGACAACATAGTGGACCTGACGGAACCTGATAATCAGCAACATCTTGATGATCTTACACAACGCACACCTCTGTGTAGAACAGAAGGGATTCAGGGGACATGTCCCACAGTTTCTAATCAGCGTTCTTTAAATTGAGGCGGCGCTGATGCGATCACACTGGTCTGAATAAGAAAGAAAAAGACAAGAGAGCGTTTCATTCTGAACTTCTCCCTGACTGTGTCTTCAGGACACATTGAATGAATGCATCACATTTATCAGTAAACAGACTTCAGTTCCTCCAGTAAATCAACATCTCTCACCGTGGCACAATGAGCCTCCTTCTCCTCCTCCTCCTCCTCCACCTCCTCCTTCTCCTTCTCCTTCTCCTTCTCCTTCCCCTCCACTATTAAACCCAGACTTCTCCACTCACTGTGTCACGTACAGTTCTCTGAGGGTCTTATTTTCCCACCCCCAGCAGGGAGCTGCAAAGTACCTATCTGACAAAGACTGTACGGTGGGTGTAGCTCTGCGTGTGAAACGCCTCCATCAGACAAAGAACAGCCTCAGATCAAAAGATCCATTTTTCCCTCTTTCTCAAAGATCACTGCAGCTGACGAGCGGTCAGGAGGTGACGCTCTGTCCTCCACCCAGATCCAGCTCCACCCTGTAAGAGCGATTCAATTTGAACTTGATACTGAGCTGTAATTACAGCGGAGGCCTCGCAGCTCTTTGAGCTCCCCCAGGAGGCGCCGCCGACGCCGTCGTAGCTGCGGCGGAGGAATCTGTGTGCGTTACACATTAATAAGGAGGAGGAGGTGGTGTTGAGAAGTCAGAATATTGTGTTTGCACCTGCAATTTAACTCCGTAGCTGCAGGGGGACCGAGCGTGCAAAAAGCTTCTATTCAGCCCTTTTCAAAGGAGCTCCAATAAAAGTAGCTCAAACGCTTTGATCCAAAACTCCTGGCTGTAAAAACTGGACAAAGAAAGTTTTCCATTTGGTTCCCAACTCACTTTCAGTTTCTTCAAGTCAACTTTCACCTCCGTCCCACAGAATTGTAAAGATCACTCGCTGCTGACCCTCTCGTTTTTTCACTTTTCTCAGCGGCGGCAAAAATGAAGAAAAAAAGAACGTTCTGACACAAAAAATAAAGATGTTGGATTTGACGTGAAAATGTCCAACTTCTACTTGAGACCCAGACTCTAAGCTTTTACTGAGAGTTTTTTTAACACACAGTCCAGGCCTCAAACGCTTGTTTCTACAAACACAGGTGTTCACGCAGGGACCGGTGCCAGAGGGCGGAGGAAAACTTCCGCTTCGCCACCGAAATCGACCGCTGTGTCCAAGTTATCGCTCACCCGAACAGCATCGCCGTCTCTGCCCACAGTGTTCCGGTGAGTGTTCGTACTGTTTCACTGGTCAGTGCACAGACAAACGTGAACAGCGTGAGAGAAAAGGACGTTTTTTTTTTATTTATTTATTTTCTCTTTATTTGACGGGAGCCATTTATGCACCAATTAGCTCCGTCTCTGTCCACATTTTCCAAAAGGTTATTAAAATTAATGTGGAGCAGAGAGAAAAGAACATTCCAGTAAAGAATAGTCTAGAGAACATTAGCGCCACAGTCTGACATTTGGAGAAAATGACGTGGTTTACGTTAAATGTTAAACATGAAGCTTTTCTGGACAGAGAAATAAATGGAGGTATTTTGTCCTCCTGTCTCTGTCTTGTCTCTGTCTCTCCCACCATCACCACTGGAGCTCATTAACCATCGTTTCATTTCTCTCCTATAAATAAAAAACAGTGAAAGATGCAGAATACGGCGAGTTTTTCGCCAGGAGTCGAGATCATCTCATTATTTGTGCATTTCACACCTCTGCCTTTGCAAGGATGTGTTAATTTGTGAAGTTTGTCGGACTTTTTAACTGGATCTAATCGAGGTTGGTGCCTGAAGTTGTAGATTCTCCGTCTTTTCCTTTGTAAAAGATGGAGAATGTGTGTTTGGTTAATTGGACACTAATTGGCTGCAGGTGTGAAAGTGGGTGAGAATGAGTTTTTCTCCCTTCATATGTGGCTCAGTGATGAGACACAGCGTGGGCCGACTCACCCAAGTGACGTGTCCTGATGTGTTGTTTAAAACAAAAAACAGAATTCTATGTCAGGGAATTTTCATCTTCCCACACTGAGGAGATTGTTGTGTTATCACTGTGGTTCTCCATTATTTCCTGTCCTGTCTCACCTCAATGTGCTTCACAATAATTCAAAACACTTTCATTATCATAGTAAAAACCTTACTGACCCCGTGTTGCTGCCACCTAGTGACCGGAGGCTTGCCCTCAGCTTTAGCGCTGTGACAAATCTGTCAACCAGTTATTCAATGGCCACTGGCCATGACCCCTGGGTGGGGGGCAACCTAGGTGTTTATTAAATAGTGCGTTAACAGCAGATCTGCAGCAACGGACTGTCCACTTCTCCAAGACCTTGAACCTCTCAGCCCTGAGGTGTCCTCATTTCTGCCCGTCCTCATCAATGAATGAATTGATGTGAATTTTTTTTTTCTCTAATTTTTTAGCTTCTTCTGGAAGTGAACAACGTTCCGGACCTTTCTGCTGGAATCACCTGTTCGTTTGGACAGCACGCCCAAGTGGACGGTCACGTCAACGGGAACAGGGTGATGTGTCTGTCCCCGACTGGGAGAGAAGTTCCTGAGATACCAGAGGGACAAGGTGAGTCAGCTCACAGACCTGGTCTGTTGTTCCAGTATTTTCTCGTCTTTGTTTTTCATTAAATCCATTTTCTTGTTCTTTTTGAATCAGACTGGGCCAGCGTGGAACTGCGTCTGAACTCCAAGGAGACGGGTCAGACGGTGGCCAACACGGAGGTGAAGTTCTACAACTGCAGCACACACCAGACGTGAGTCTCTCCTCACCCTCCTCACCCTCCTCCCCGGGCCTCAGATTTGTTCAATAGACGCTGGAGCACAACTTAATTTAGGGCAATGATGTATTGATGCTCGTACCGTGCGCCGCAGATCAGGCCGTTAGATAAGCTGTGGCTTCAATTTATCTGTCAGGTTTCATCTAAATCAACATGATGCACTGGCTCGGCTCCGTTTGGTCCCAGTGTGTCTCAAATTGACAGTTTGCGTTTGTGTCCTTTCACTGCAGCCAACGTTCTTTCTTCTCCAGGACAAAGAGGCGACGCAGCCTTAAAGAGCAGAGTTTTTAATTATAACAATTATCCGTTCACGTGGTGTGAAAGGAAAGAGGCTGCGCAGCAGTGGGTCCAGCTGGAGACTGACGTCCTCTAATCATCTAATGATTAGACCTGTTACTGTTGAGGCTTTGACACATTGTTGTGTCTCTTTACACTCACTTGGAGACACTCTAATGTCTCTGATCTCATCTTTTAAACTAGGACAGAGAAGCTGCCTGGACAACAGAACTTTGTTTAGTGTATAAAGAAAATGACCTCATGATCTGTCAGCTTCTTAGAACAACATGAATCGGCAACAAAAAGAAAAGAATGGAACTAAATCCACATTATGGGCAGAACAAACAGAGAAGAAAAATCCCATTTGATCAGTTTCTTACAAGGTTCCAGTAAAAAGAAGTAAATATAGAAAAACCAAAAAGTTGTGGTGTAAAAAGTTCTAATTAGAAACAACAACCAATGGAAACACAACTCATTAAAAACCAACCTGGCTTTAAAACTGGACACGGTCTGTAATTTACACAACATACTGTAAATCCACAGCAGCTCAAAGTGACTTTAATACGTCCACTTAAGAGGGGACCTTCAGAATAAGAGCTGGGAGATTGGACGATTCAAGATTGAAGATTAGATCTAGTATCACGACTTAGAGAGACTGATCCTCTCACTCCAGGGTCTGGGATCGTCTTGAGGTCCAAGACCCTGGACCTAAGGTCGGCTCCATACATACAGATTGAAATTTTCAGATTATTTTGTTGCTGCGACGACGACAATTTTCTCTTTTTTTTATAACGTTCTGACAATGTTCTCCATGAGGCCCCTGGAGCCCGAGGCCTGAAAATCTGATCTGGGTTAAAATGAGAAATGATTTCTGGGAATGAGCTTTTAATTTAGCCTGTAATTGACATTAATGCAACACAATTGAGCCAATGGACTCACTCTGAGACATCGGACAAATTCAGTCAGAGACTCATTACATCCAGGACTGACAAAGCTGCGTCTATTAGAGGAAAATGACCATTCACTGCCTTCATTATTATTTCCCACAGCGCGGCCCTGTCTCAGTCTGACGCCTCTGTCTCTGTCTCTGTCTCAGCGTCCCTTCCACCTGCTGAAATGAAAT
The DNA here is from genome assembly GCA_016785265.1 of Paraplagusia blochii. Classification (NCBI taxonomy): domain Eukaryota; kingdom Metazoa; phylum Chordata; class Actinopteri; order Pleuronectiformes; family Cynoglossidae; genus Paraplagusia; species Paraplagusia blochii. The sequence continues at coordinate 95,901 of JAFBJS010000800.1, forward strand.
AATCCAGGTCGTGCAGCTCCTTGACATTTGGTTCTATTTATATCCTGTATCAGCACAGAGACGTTTCCCTCTCAGTTTGTCCTCGTGTCCATGAGCAGCTAATTAATATCACATTTAATGCTGCTGCACCAACATCAGTCTTCAGCCTCAGTCCATGGATTTCTTTTTTTTTTTTTAGTTTTTTATTCATTCATAGTAGAGAACTTCATGCTGCTCAGATACTTTACATATATTTTTAGATTTATGAATTCAGCAGACGCTGGGAATTGAACCCAGGACTCTCTGCTTCCAAGGCAGGCGTGTCAGACTATGTCAGTGGTTCTGAACTGGTCTCACTCTGGGACCCACGATTTCCTGTGGACATTAAGCTGTGACTCACTCTCATAGAACATCCAACCAAGCAAATAAATTTTCTAAAAAAAAAAAAAAATCACTTCTTTTAACGTACACATTTAACTCAGTCTAGTGTGCCTTTCAAAATAAGATGATTCACTTATTTTGATTTCTGACTAGCATTTCGCGACACATTCAGAACGGGCCCGCAACCCACTTTTGGGTCAGGATCCACTAGTTGAGAACCACTGGTCGAAATCACTGTTTCCTCAACTTTAATGAGCCGTCGATGGACGTTAAACTAGGATCATCTCACAGTACGACACCTAACTTTAAACCATTAAATTACTCTGAGTGAAACCTGATCCTGTTTAGTTGAACATAACGATGTTAAACCCACAGAAGTTGAAGAAAGACAAACCACATTTTCGTAAACAGATCAGGATCTTTCCTATTAAACTGCTCTGCTGTGTTGAAACAAAGAAAGATGGACACATTTCTGCATAAATTCCCATGGTGCAATGGGGGTGATCTCTGGCGTCACAGTGTTGGGACTGAATGATCTACAAGGAGTGAAAGGACTGGAGTCTCTGTCATCTGTCAAGTACTGGTCAGGATCACTATCACTAGGGTAACCACGATGGTCTGATGTGACGCCACAAGATCTCACAGAGAAAATGTTGGAGTTTTGTGTTGTTTCATGGAGGTTGATTACAGAAAAAAAACCCAACATGTGCTGCTGTTGGAAGCAGAACATTTTGACATTGTCAGAAAAGTTAGCAATTTTCCGCTGGTCTTTTCAGTCGTTTCAAGGCCATTTCATGCCTGAGTCCTGCTAATTTCTGGGCTTGCAGCGTATTACCTCATCCAAACTGAGGACATTCGACTCTGAATCCGTGTAATGGGATATTCAGCAAAATCCTTTATCGTCGTCCTAATTCCATTCTCCTTGGATGGAGGAGGAAGATGTAGCTACATGACAGACAAGAGGTGTGAGAGCGTCAGTCTTGTTACCAGCTTTGAAACCAGACTGAAACACTTGATTGCAATAAATCTCACAATTGTCCGTAGTTACTCTGTTAGCCACACGGTCGGTCACTTCACTGATCCAGGACCAGAACTTTACTACATGTTCACTATAACTCCTGCAAAGTCAAATATTATTGACAACCTGAATAAGGGCATATTTTTATCTGTAAAAATCACTGTATGAGTTGCTGCCACCTAGTGACTGGATGCTTGTTATCATTCAAGCTCAACAGCTGTGGTCGGAATTCCGTGTACTATGGAAAACCGGCTCTAGAGCAGGGTGAACAAACTAGTTGACTCGGTGGTCGGGTCTGGAGTGGATAGTTGGAGCCATGCAGGGAATTCAGGGAATACAAACCAGTTACAATGTTTGTTGGGCCGAATGACAAAGCTGAATGGGCCACATCTTGCCCTCGGGCCTTAGTTTGCCCATGTCTGCTGCAGAGTGAAAACAGTGAAACACAGACAGGTGTCGTGCCCCTCGAGAGCTACCATCCCCTCAGACACCTGGAGTCAGGTGATCACAACATCCTGTCACCTCCTTGGGTTCCCTCTAACTCCTCCCCCTTCAGGTGAGCAGCCTCTCTGAGGCTGACTGTCTGACTGTGCGATCCCATTGGCTGATTTGCCGTGATGTCATTTTCCTTCTGCAGGTGTCTGTCCTGTGTAAACAGCACTTTCCGCTGCCACTGGTGTAAATACCGCAACCTGTGCACACATGACCCCAGCAGCTGCTCGTTCCAGGAGGGAAGAGTCAACGCCTCGGAGGTATCTGAACCACTGACACAACGTTCATCAGATAATTAAATCAGTCTTTCCAGGAGCAGCATCCATCTCCCGCCCGGTGACACTTTTACCTCGGCTATGAAAATGTGTCATTTAAATTCTAACGAGCAGCGTGGAGAAGGTGTAGAAGTCGTTTGGATATTTATACATTTTACAGTCATTTATACACGTTATAAAACAAAGCAGGCAGTGAATTAAAAATGTTACTGGATGCAAACGTCCTCAACGAGTCACCTTCAAGTTAGAGTTCCCCTGAGAGACACACACGTCCTCGTCCCATTCTGAACTTCTTGGACATTTTTTACTGCTGCCTGAAAAGTTTTATTTTTAAACCACAAATTTCCGCCTCAGTGTTGATGCTGGAGGGAAAGTCACATCATTGCCAAGTCGTAATGATTCATCATTGAGAAAAAACACACTCACACCCAGAGTTAGAGGTGATTTTTCTGCTAAAGAGTCATTTTTATATTCACATTCTGCTTATATTCCACCATAAAAAGAAAAGGTTTTATTCTGAGAACTGAAAGTGAATATTTGCACCTAATTTACTAATAAATGTCATTACATGGTTAGAAAAATGTTTTGACTTTTCTCAAATGAGTGAATTCTTATTTTATTGTGTTTCAAATGATATTATTCACGATGCTGATGTCATTTATTCTTAATGGCAGGAAGATGGGAAAAAAAACTCTGAGAAACGAACATTTTAGGGGTAAAAAGATACATTTATGTATTAACTTAAGAAATAAAAAGGAAAAACAATGTGTATTTGTAAAAAATGGGCCAAAAGTGTTACACGTATAAAGAAGGAAGTAACAAAAACCTACACGAACAAGTCACGAATGCAGGAAAAGTTAGTTTTGTACAAAAACAAATGTAATGAAAATAATAATAATTGTATAAAAAATATGATTTCTAATTATCATTATTATTATTTTTTCCTTCTTCTTCTCCAAGGACTGTCCTCAACTGCTGAACTCTGGAGAAATACTGATCCCAGCCGGAGAAATCCGACCCATCACACTGAGGGCCCGGAACCTTCCTCAGCCACAGTCGGGTCAGCGCGGCTACGAGTGTGTGGTCCATGTGCAGGGCGTCACTCACCGGGTCACGGCGCTGCGCTTCAACAGCACCAGCGTGCAGTGTCAGAACAGCTCGGTACGAACGCAGTGGGAAAGTCAGATGTGTCCAACCATCAGTGGAGAGGAGGAGGAGAGGAGAGATAAAAGAGGAGGAGACAGTGAAGAAGGAGGCCAGGAGACAGGAAAGAAAAAAGAAAAGTAGAGGAAAGAGGCAGCAGCTGAGGTGAGGAGGAGGAGAAGGAGGAGGAGGAAGAGGAGAGGACGGCAGAGTGGATGAGACAGGACAGGATTAGAAAAGAAGACAGCAGGGGAGAGGAGAGGTGACAGGAGGACAGAGAAGGAGACAAGAGGAGAAGTGACTGCAGGGGAGAAAGGAAAGACGAAAGAAGACTGGTTGGTTAAGATAACTAGATCAACTAGACTATATTATACCACCAGGATAAAGGAATACTTTGGTCGAGCAGATGTTCTGAGACCAACCATGATGTTTGACAGAAGACAGGAGACAGGGCTGGAGGTGGATGGACAGGATCAGGAATGAGGGACATTAGAGGGACAGCACAGACAGGAAGGACAGGAAGGACAAAGCTAGAGGAGACAGATTGAGACGGTTTGGACAGTGGATACAGGTTCAGTCCAGTTCAGCCTGAGTTAGTTGTGAGCTGAGTGGACGTCCACAGAGGTGTCCTGCTCAGTGAGGACGACACGACTGATGTCACGTTAAACCACAGCCTGTTTCTCCGTGACAATAAGAAAAAAAGGCCATTTTCTTCAGATGTGCATGATTGGTCACCGCATCCAGGGTTTGTGTCCCGACACCTGGAGCAGTGGACGGGCAGACAACCGTGGTCCAAATGACAGATGGTTAAAAGCCTCATCTCTCCGCTGCACTTTTATCCTTCACCCCCCCTCCCCCCCACACACCTCACCCCACCCACCCTCTTCATCCTCCTCCCTTTAAGCTAACCCTGGTCTGTTGGACTGTCTCACTGCGTCCATGCACCTTTAACACGCCCACTCACTCTCTCTTTTCAGTACATGTATGAGGGTGTGAAGATCGGTGACCTCGCCGTGGACCTCTCCATCGTATGGAACGGCAATTTCATCATCGACAATCCAGAGAAGATTAAAGGTAACACCGCAATCCATCACTGCCAGGCCGCAGCGTAGCAAAGCACTCAATCCTCGGGGGAGAGGTGGGCTACGGAGAAAAACCTCAAGGTTTCCAAACGTCCTCAAGAGAAAGTCAACAATGGCTGCCAGTGTTATCAAAGAGCACCTAATCATAGCAGCTCCCGGGGGAACGGCGCCACATCATGGCCTAGTTTGTCTCCTGTGGTGATCTGTTCCAACAAGTTAAAGAAGGAATAAAACCCCGATAATCACACGGTCGACGACTCTATTTACAATTAAACCCGGCCGCGATTAATCACGATTAATCATCGATTACATGGGCTACAAGTCCTCCAGACTGTACCAGGGCCTGATCAACCTTCCTGCAGGTGGTGAGACCACTGGGAGGCGCCCTAACCAGGATCAGGTCAACCCACACGTTCTATTGCTCCATGAGTGTCAGACGATTAATCGTGATTAATCTATAAAAATCCACAGTGTGTAACTGATTCCCTCTGTCTTCCCATAGTGCACCTGTACAAGTGCAGCGCCCAGCGGGACAGCTGCGGCATGTGTCTGAGGGCGGAGAGGAAGTTCCAGTGTGGATGGTGCAGCGGCGAGGGACGGTGTACGATGAAGCAACACTGTCCTCCCATCTCCCCGTACGCCAGTCGCTGGTTGGACCTCTCTGCCCGGAATGTCAAGTGCACCAACCCACGCATCACTGAGGTCTGTGGTTTGTCTGGTACCGGTCCAAACAGCAGTGAATCAGCGCATGGACATAATCAGTGTCCCCTATGGACCTGTAGTCACACACCGTAGCTGTTCCGTCTCCTGTCTCTGGGCCACACAACAAACAGTGACATTTTTCACCAGTTGTGTCTCTAATGTCTGTCTCTAACCTCAAACCACATCACATTTGGTGTCAGAGTGAAAACTGCTTGATGTCTGACAGGTTAAAAAAAAAAAATAAATAAATAAAAAAGTATCCAATCTGTCAGACAGAGGTGATGGATCTTTTCTGTCACAGACTCCGGTTCATCCTCCTCGCCGGGGCACACGGGGTCAAGAACAGAAGCACCAGGCTTTACCACTTCAAAGAGCCGCGAGTCTTTCATGTCCCTGTCACATTATCAGTGTTTCTGAAGCAGCAGCAGCAGCAGAATCTCAGCTGCTGCTTCCAAGAAGTTTGGTTCTGGCTTCATTTCTAGTCCAACAGTTTGGTTAAATTTCCATCAGAAAAAAAAAAAATCATGAAATTCATGAGTCTGACACTAGTCTGACACCACTGTTAATTTAAGTGAGAGTAGATTTCAGCCTCTCTGTCCTGGTTTCACCTGGTACTGACTCCAGGTTCTTCATTCTGACATCACGGCCCTCATTTCATGCCACTAAACCAGACTTGGTCAAACTGAAGCCCTGGACTCAGACGCAGCCTGTTGGTCATTTACTCTGCCAATCAAACTTGTCCAAAAATCAAATTATCATCATCCTCCTTTCATCTGTTTCCCTGTAATATCAGCATTTTCTCAATACGTAGCTGAGAGAATGAGCATTCCAGACACCTTATTAAAACCTAACAAGCCTCTTGGATGAGATGAGATGACATTTTTTCACGTCAAAAATCTTAGTTCTGCACATTTGTTTAGTTGTTTCCAGACAAAACCACAGGGAGAGTAAATTTAAATATTGTCATAGGTGTCATAGATCTCCTCAAGTTCTATTCCCAGTGTTTCCAGAAAACACTGGAAACACTGGGAACACTGGGAACTCCTGAAATAGTCAATGTTGACCAGTGGTGATTAAAGTAGGGGGCGGGGCCAATCTAGTTCCTGAACACAAACAACCAATCACATCAACATGAACATTAAATCCCAGCTCATTTAACAGCCATTCGTTCTCCTCCGCAGGTGAGTCCAGTGGCCGGGCCACTAGAGGGCGGTACACTGGTCACCATCCAGGGCCTGAACCTGGGTCTGTCCTTCTTTGAACTGGAGGGTAACGTGGAGGTGGCAGGAGTGCAGTGCACCCCGCAGGAGGAAGGATATATTACGGCAGAACAGTGAGTGACGCATCTCCACCTTCTCCACCTTCTCCACTGCACCACAGACACAAACATCAGGTGGTAGACCCACATCCCATGGCTGGACAAAAACGTTCTCATCTTAATGTCACAGCAGTTGCTGACATTGTCGTCACAACGGTCATTGAAATGCACCACCTGTTACCGACCGCGGGGACAATTGGACGTCCACGTGTGTCTCTCACCGCCCTGTAATGGGATTGGGCTCAGGCGACAAGGATTTTTATTTATGTCCTTGTAAAATGAAGAAGAAAAGAACATGCCAGCAGAAAATTGAAAAACTCTGGTGATGTATGAATGCCACGACCGAGCAGAGACAATTCATTAAGTGCTCTTATTGTGTGGAGGGGGGAGAGACAGTTTGGTGTGTGAGACAGGAGCATTGGTCTTTAAAACATGGCGTTACAGCTGTTACAGCCATTCATTTCATCTGGGGTCAGTTGCTATAATGACTTATTCATGGCTGCCTTTATCTCATTGACCTGACAGGTAATACTGATTTATTGAAGAAACCCCTTTGTTGTCATGGAAACCGGAGGTAATGGTGGGTGGCAATCCTGCTGGAGATGTGCAGGGGGGCAGTTTATCATTTGAGTTATGTTGCTGTTATAGGTTTTCCATTAGGAAGAGAGACGGCCCTCGGTCCTGACCCACAACTTCTGTGAAAGTTCAACTCAATCACAGCAGCCGACAGAGGCCGTCGACCTGCAGCGTCTGCGGTTCTGTGTGTCCCACCGGGCTGCAGTTGGACAACGGCCGCATCTTTGGGCTCTAATATTCCTCTTGCGTCTGTGCCTTGACAGAATTGTGTGCGAGATGTCGGCCACGGCCGCAGGAAGCGCCGCAGGTCCGGTGAAGCTGTGCGTCGGCGAGTGCAGACCAGAACTGCGAGCTCAGTCGGCCCAGATCTACTCCTTTGTGGTAACTCTGACTCTGACACTCACATTCATCTTGTCCATCCACCTGTGCTGGCAGCAGCGTTCTTCACCTGCAGCGTCACACACTTGATTTTTAACGGCGTGGATTAAAGACAATAAGGAGATTTAGGAGATCATTACAGAGATGTTTATGTTGATTTCATTTACAACAGCAGAGCTGTGGCCTGGAAATGATTATTTATCGATTGTAGTCACTGACCGTGGGCAGTGTACTCACTGTAGCTCAAGGTTTATTCACTCCAGTAGTTGACAAATAGAGGGGCGGGGCCCCAACGAAGGACGCAGTCAATGAAAACTATAGAAATAACAGCTGAAGAAAAAAAAAACACACAGTGGTTTGGAAGATATAGAAGCAGAAGAAGTTTGACTTTTCTCCAGTCTAGATGGGAATCACATTGAACATAAGTGTCTACAACCATTTCCTCCACTGCTGAGCAGATGATACTGTGACAGTTCTGTGGTGCAATCTTAGAACAGAGCTGCACAGACGTGAAGTTTGAGAACAACGATTGATTTCTCCTACAGGTTCCTTCAATGCTGGCCCTGACCCCCACCAGAGGACCTGAATCTGGAGGCACCAAAGTCACCATTGTGGGGGAGAATCTCGGCGCCGGCAGCTCCGTCACCGTGTACTTTGGTAATCAGACCTGCGAATTGTACAGGTGAGAGCGACTCCACCTTCAGCCTCAGCTCTGATAGTCACAGGCAGCAGAATGGAACTCCTGCAACATCTAAAGACTCAGGCTCCTCTGATATTAGTGTTGAGGTGATGGAGCTTCATCCACCACTGAGATCTAGTGAAAACACCACAGGGTGGAACAGAACTGAACTGAACTGAACTGAACTGAACTGAACTGAACTGTTTCCTTCCAGCCCATAATGACAACAACTGCATAAACCTCTGCAGATCTTGGTCAGCTGACTGTAGGAACTTGTTTTTTTTTCTACCACCAGGAGGAGCATGACAGAGATCATCTGCTTCTCTGCACCTTCTCTAATGGGAGCTGGTCTGGTGCAGGTCAGTTTGAGGGTGGACAGAGCCAAGGTTCCTGGGACTTTGACCTTTGAGTTCATAGAAGATCCCACAGTTCAGCGCATTGAGCCGCTGTGGAGCATCACAAGGTAACGAGACGGAGACGCCTGACGCATCACAGCCAGGACTATGGAGTCAGATGTCTGGACCTACTGCTCGGAGGCAGTGGCATTCATGATCATGGGATTTAAACAGTAATCAGGGGGATATATGGAGAGGAAACACATACAGTCATGGAACTAAAACCATTCGACCACATATGTTGATGGATTTTACTGCCTACTGTTATAGTGTCCAGAGAGGACGGAGATAAACAAAAAAAATACAAGCTGCACAAAACGCATCTGAAGTGTTTTCAGAAATACACCATAAATCAGTGTTCCCCAAACTGTTTAGCACAACAGACAAGTCTTAAAGCAGAGAAAATACCGTAATAAAATGAAATCTCCATTTTTTTCCTACCTATAAAATCTTCCTACCCAAATTAACTCTGCATGGACACAACAAGGGTTTCTCAAGTCCACACAGCCTATAATTTTCTCCTACCAGACCGGTGTAAAAAGTTAGAATCTTGTACCAATGACCAATGATGAAAATATTTCCTAATCAAATATAGTTGCATTATTGATGATGGAATCCTAGCCATTCTATTGGTCAGTTCTTTAGTTGATATGGGCATGGATCAAGTGAAGGGAATAGACAGATGGGGACAAAAGGAAACATTTCTCTGCGGCCCGACACCAATTCACTCACGGACCAGTACCGGTCCCCGGCCCAGTGTTTGGGAACCACTGGTCTAAAGCTTCCTTGCTATAAGCAGACTTTGCAGAAGTTCTGGAGAAAATAATTATTTCAGCCAAATGAGTAGAGATGATTATTATTATTATTAAGGTTTATCAAAAAACACACAACATCTGTGTGTTTGCTGTTACACCACAGATGAATGTTGTGCACTGGGGGGTGAGACAGGGCAGCGGTGTGTGAGACATCCTGGCCCACAGCCCTGTGACAGCAGCAGCAGCAGCCTGTGAAGCTGTGTTTTCAAAGTCTTTGAAGAACAAGCACCGGAGCTGCTCTTGTTTGCTAATAAAACCCATTTGAAAAGTTTGTAGGTGGGTTTTTCCCTCCACCTCCTCCACCTCCTCCACCCTCGCTCTGCTGTTTTCTTATCTGAAAGTTCTGCACAGGCCTGACAAATATTAGAGCTGTGTTTATTTTAATCACATCCAACACAGATATGTAAACAAGCAGCACCTGCATTCACGCTACGTCAGCCCCACAGCCGGGGATGAATATTAAACAGCAGCAGCTGCTTCACCGTTTGATCTGGCTCCTCCGCCCAATAACAAAGAGCCGCAGCCCGGCTTCACCTCATCAATTCTACACCCTCTCCAGCCAATGCTGAGCCTCCAAGAGAGCATCGCTGTAATGAATCACACTTGGAGCTCAGTCATGTGACGTTTGCTGAGTTTCGACCAGTTGTGTTGAAGAAATAACCTTTACTTTCACTTCTTTGTCTCTCACACACTTCACAGTGGACACACCACGCTGACGGTGACGGGAACCAACCTGGACGTGGTTCAAGAGCCAAGAGTCCGAGTCAAATACGCTGGACACGAATCTGTCAACGTAAGAGAGCGGAGAGTGTTGATTGTCCAGCTTTGAGGGACAGACTTGGACAGAGTTCATTAACAGAAACAGTCAACACCAAAGAAAACGCTAATAAATTAAAAAAAAGCTTAAACTCTAAAAAATGTAACAACAGAAACAGAAAGTGAGCAGAGCTTTAACACAAGTGTCTCCTCAACTGTGTAAAACTCTTTTAATAATTAAAAAAAAATGATAAAAACACAAATGTTTCCTTCCTGATGAGGCTCAGGAATCGAACTGTCGGAATTCTTTTTAGCGGAATTTTTTAGCCCAGAGGTTGATCCTCCAGAGGGTCCTCAAGGAGGACACAGAACATTGTCACTGACTCCTCCTATTCCTGGTCTCAGCAGTTGGACACAGAACCATTAAGTCACGGACAAACAGAATAAAAAAAACAGCTTCTCTGCTAAATGGGTTAAATCTCTGACTGAGGCCGAGATGATTCCTAACAGATTGTTGTGATTTAGTGAATAAAACCTTAACATCTTTGCACGGTACGAGGACTTGGTGAGATGTGAACTCCTCATCTGTCCATCTTCTCAGTCTCTTTAGATGTTTGGTTACGTAGGGAATAATCCAACTGATCCTGCCAAACTGCTGACAGTCTTCATTTCTATGAACTACACTGAGGACAACAAGACATTGAAGTGAAGAACAACAACAGCTCCAAGGAGCTGTTGTTGTTCTTCACTGATTCCAGTTGATTCTTTATACAATTCTCAACTAATTTCCAACTGTAGTGTTTTTATATTTTCACATAGGCTTTGAATTTGTCTTCAGTGAATGAATCCAAGAGCAGATGATTATATTTTCATGTATCAGATGTAGTTGGTGGTGAAAGGAAAAGTCGACGTAAACAAAAAGAGAAAGCGATGCCTCCCTGTTGGATCATTTTGAAATGAGATTTAAGAATTTGGCATGAAAAACAAGTGTGCAGGGAAGTGATTTATGGCGCTGATTCTCTTCGCCTCAGCTCCTTAGGCAGATCACTTCAGCGTGATTGATTGTTCCAAAGTGCTGAGGCAACGGTGGCAAAAGTCCAATCAACTTTAGTCCCAACTCTTCCAACTTTCTGCACGTCAGGAAAAGGCCTGAAGACGTAAACATGCAAAGGAGTTGAAAACGTAAAAACCTAAAGACTCGAGAAGGTCGTGTTCAGACTTTGCTCTTTTACATTTCAGTGGAACCAGAACAGGAGAAGGTTTATTGTCTGAAAAATGGACGAGAAACAAACTTCAAGACTCAAAGCGTCATTTTTGCGCCTCCTTGTGTTGAGCTGATGTTCCATCCCTGCAGGTCTGTAAGGTGTTGAACACCACCACCATCAGCTGCTTCGCCCCCTCACTGAAGGCCGACCACAGCTCCGACCAGGAGACCGTCAAACACGTGGAGGAGTTTGGTTTCGTCTTCAACAACGTCCAAGCTCTGCTGTCCTACAACAACACAGGCTTCCTCTACTACCCCAACCCTTACCTGGAGCCCCTCAGCGTCTCAGGCGTTCTGGAGCAAAAACCCGGCGCTCCCATTATTCTCAAGGCACGTATGACACGTGTGATCACGACGTTCTCCACCTACAGACGCCACGGTGGTTTTTCTGACTGTTTTGAGCCAAAACTAAATGAACAAACTGTGTTACAGGGTCGTAACCTGGTACCGTCTGCCTCCGGTGGAGCCAGGCTGAACTACACGGTTCTGATCGGAGACAAACCTTGTTCTCTCACCGTGTCCGACACCCAGCTTCTCTGTGAACCTCCCAATCTCACCGGGCAGCACAAGATTCTGGTCAGTGTTGAGGAATGACTTCCTGTCCCGTGGCGTTGTCTCTGATCTGCTGTCTCCAGGAATGTGGGTCACTGCTAAAGGCCCGTCACTCACTCTGCTCCTCCAGGTCCAAGTAGGAGGACTTCACATCTCCCCAGGAGAGGTTCACATCCGCTCTGACAGCATGCTGACGCTCCCTGCCATCTTCAGCATCACAGCTGGCGGAGGGCTCCTCCTCATCGTGGTCATCATCGTCCTGCTGGCCTACAGACGCAAATCCCACGAGAACGATCTGACGCTGAAACGCCTGCAGATGCAGATGGACAATCTGGAGTCACGAGTGGCTCTGGAGTGTAAGGAAGGTGGGCGGGAATTTTTGTACTTCTCCGTTTTTAGTAGATGTTAACGAAACGTTAGGGACATTAAATATGGTCCAATGTGATCGGGTGGCTGGGCTTGGTTGCCCCTGCGACCCGGCAACGGACAAACAGAACAAGATGAATAAATGAATGAATTTGGAAAAGTTTGGCAGACCAGATTAAAACACCAAATGTGCCACATCCGGGCCTCGGGCCATGGTTTGCCCAGGTTTGATGGTTGTTTGAATCAAAGTTTGATGACACTTTATTGAACTGCTTCTCTTTTTATGCTCAGCCTTTGCAGAACTTCAGACAGACATCAATGAGTTGACCAGTGATCTGGACCGAGCCGGCATCCCATATCTGGACTATCGAACGTACGCCATGAGGGTTCTGTTCCCCGGCATGGATGATCACCCTGTGCTGCGGGAGTTGGAGGTGAGAGGAGACTCCAAGGCTGTGAATCCAGTCCATGGTGTAGCCTGTAGTATCTTATCTGACGGCTTCATCTGCAGGATTTAATATCCTCCTGTAGAACTTCTCTCCTCCTTCCGGCAAATGTCAAACGTCTCACAAACGGACTGTGACTTCAGTTTGTCTTTAACGCAGTCTCTGCCAAGCGCCGATCGTGAGGAGAATATTTGCAGCCGCAGACGTAACTCGACTTTAATCAGACTCTCATTACTTCTTTTGACAAGAAATAAAACGACTGAGCTTCACACGGTGAACTTTTATTTATCTGCACCTGGGTTTCATATTTTTATTTCATTGGCCAACGACGTAACTGTGTCTTCTGTTTGTTGAAGCTCAAGGATGAAACCAAAGTCAGGAGTAAAAAGATTCTCTTCTTCTTCTTCTTCTTCTTCTTCTTCACTGCTGATGAAAAATCTCTTTGTTATTGTTCATTACTCTCTGAAAATAAAGGCTCAAGTGATAACGCCATCCAGTGGAGGGTTGAAGAAACCCCAGTGTCTGGGAATACGTTCCCTCTTTGTCCTGATCTTGTTGTTTCCAGAACCCTGAGGAACTCTGAGGAACTCTGAGGAACCCTGAGGTTCTATTTCTGTGGTGCCTTCATTACTGTCCTGGTTTTTCAACGTGCTTCCATAAATAGCTCCTGTTGAGGAACACTGACACAGCAGTGAACCAGAGTCTAGGACAACTCCTCATCTCCAAGAAAATAAAACCACTTCATGGCTTTAGGATTTCCAAGTTCTTGGCAGGAGGTTGTGGGTTCAAGTCTGCCTATTCCAGATATGGTTCACTTTGCATCTGCCACCATCTCATCCAGGAATCATTTGATAAAAGTCAAGGAGTGTAGTGAGGCTAGAAAACCTCTCATCCAAGAGGTTCCTTCAGGTCTGAAGAACTTTGGTGACTGAGGACCTTCATTAAGGACACTAGTCTTGGCAGTTTCTCTGTGGACTTTGTCTTAATACTTCTATTCTATTGTTGATGGACGGATGAGATGATGACTTTTATCCAACTGGATCTTCATGAAGCTCAATCTGAATTTGTGTTGTTCTTAATCCATGCAGGTCCCAGGGATTGGACAGGCCAACGTGGAGAAAGCTCTGAAGCAGTTCGCTCAGCTGGTCAATAACAAGGTTTTCCTGCTGACCTTCATACGGACACTGGAGCTGCAGCGTTCCTTCTCCATGCGTGACCGCGGCTACGTGGCCTCCCTCATACTGACGGCTCTGCAGGGCAGGCTGGAGTACGCCACCGACATCCTCAAACATCTGCTCTCCGATCTGATAGATCGCAACCTGGAGAGCAAGAACCACCCCAAGCTGCTGCTGCGCAGGTAAATGAAGGACTAATCCTGGTCCTAATCCTAATCCTGATCCTGATTCCAGTCCTATTCTGAATCTAACCCTTGCTGCTGATCAGAACTCCCCACCTTGTCATGATGAGCTCCTGGGTGAATTCTTGTTTCCGTACCAGTCACTTGTCATGGATGAGTGAGGAGGCAATGGAACAAAGAAAGCCCACCTGCTCAGCTGGGCTTCTTTGCAGCCGTGTGTAAAAAAACAGAAGACAGGAGCAGAAGACAGGAGCAGAAGACAGGAGCAGAAGACAGGAGCCGTGAGAGGAGTGGGAGAGAATGAGGGAGACTAACGGGAGAGAAAGAACCCTAATGGGGGAGAGTAAATCCAGCGGTGGCAGAGTGGTTGTCAGCCTGACGTTTGGTCGTGCCACTCAGGAAACATTCAGCTGTGGATCACGTTTCCTTCCCCGTCACCTCTCACAACCTCCACCACCTCCACCACCTCCACCTCTGGGTTATTTGCTGACTGTTTTCCCGCTCGGTGCAGCGACAGAGACAGATCCACTGAATGTTTCATGAGGAAAGATCTGCTCCTGTTAGAGGAGAACTGCTTTTTTTCAAAAAAGAAAAGGAAAATAACGTCAGGGTTTAATTCAAAGATTGTTTTTTGCTCCTCTGCGTCTCAGACGTCGTGTTCGTGTTCAGTTATTAGTTTGCAGTAAAATATTCACGTCATGTTTTCTGCTTCCTTTGATATTAAGCTTTTCCGCCTCATTAATTATAGAGGAATAATCAGAGCCCACATGGAACACATGCTAACAAATGGCTGTGTGTCCCTGCCTTTTGTCTTGCAGGACGGAGTCTGTAGCCGAGAAGATGCTGACAAATTGGTTTGCCTTCCTGCTCCACAAATTTCTCAAGGTAAAAGCCCGACTCCCTCACACCTTATCTCCACCAGTGTCAGCGTGAAATATAACCACGGCGGCTGAAATGGATGGAGCAGATTTAAGAATTGACTGCAGCGAATGTTTTTGTTTCCGTGTGCGTTTGTAACTTTGTAATATTGATGTGTTGTCTAGACGTCTGTGGGGTCACGTATTTATCAGGATTGGAGATTTGAAAAGGAAAATCCGGCTCCGTTTTATTGAGATTGATGCGTCACGGCGTCTCCCTAAGACCTGTCGTCCCCCCTGATTAATACAGATCTTCCTTCCCTCTTCCTGTCCCTGTCTCCCCCTCCTCTCACACCTTTCACTCCCCTCCAACCGTAGGAGTGCGCTGGCGAGCCGCTCTTCATGCTCTTCTGTGCCATTAAACAGCAAATGGAAAAGGGACCGATAGATGCCATTACTGGAGAAGCACGATATTCCCTGAGCGAGGACAAGCTCATACGGCAGCAGATCGAGTACAAGATGTTGGTGAGTTGTACAAAGAGCTCATTTACTTCACTGCACATTTGCACCAAGTGGCTGCAGGAGCAGGTCTGTGGTTGAAGGATCTGGACTCTGCAGGCAGAGCTGAAAGGGTTCCATGGATGAAACTAAAATGTCGTGTCAGATGATGGATCCTCTCCTTCTCCTAGGAGATCTTTAACTACCAGTAACCTGAGTTTTGAGGAAAATACATTTCATAAAAACCACAGGCTCTTCATCAGACATGTTGCAGGGACAATTCCCAGCAGTCACGTGACCAGGAGCACATGCATCCACACAACCATTCACACCAGCTTTCACATTTATGGTCAATTAAGCGTCAACATTGTTCTATCCTGTTGGTTTGTGCAAAAGAAGAGAGAAAAACTACATCAACTGTCACTGATTCACCAGGATCAACCATTACAGGATGGAAGGGTGGGTGGGTGGAGAAACAGGTGGTGTTGGGTGGATAGACAGAGAGGTGGATGAAACAGACTTATTGTGACATTTAATCTTTTGCCATTTCTACCTTTAAATTGACTCTTGTCATCAATCTTTGATCTCTAAAGGTCCAGTGATCTGGTGTTGAAGACCAACTCACTGTCATCGGTCAATGTCTTTGATGATCTAACTTTGGAACAATTCCTAAAATGTCCAAAACAACCCAAACAGCTCATTCTAAAAAAACTTAATTAAATCTAAAACATTTCCCTTCATTAGTCCTGACACAGAGAAACAGGAACAAAGACGAGTCTCCTGGGGACAAACAGGAATAACTTTGGCTCCAGAGCAGAAGCTGCTGCTGCTGCTGCTGCTGCTGCAGGTTGACACCTTCCTGATCACAGAGTCTGAGGCCTGTGTGTCTCATTACTCCTTAAATACCCCAGTGCACCTGCCACCGCTGCACCACCGCTGCACCGCCACATCCTGGGGACATGAAATTGCATGTCTGGACAGGATGGTCTGCAGCTTGGTGACAGTTTGGTGATGAGAAGGTAATGAATTTCTTCTCTGGTTACTAACAACCTTCTGTCTCTCCTGAAGACGCTGAGCTGCGTGAACCCAGACAATGAAAACAGCCCAGAAATCCCTGTCAAGGTCCTCAACTGTGACACTATCAGCCAGGTCAAGGAGAAGATCTTGGACGTGGTCTACAAGAACATGCCATACTCGCAGAGACCCCGAGCTGCAGATATGGATCTAGGTGAGACCTTCAAGAGACCTTTCTCTGCAAAAACACATGTTCAGTCCAACTCTCTGGAGTCAAACCTTAGAGCAGGTTTTTACTGTGAAGACGAGACAAGACAATGTCCTCCCTGTGTATTTACACTCTTGAAGACAGACATTAAACCTCCCTGACACCTTCCATCTACAGCCACACTGTGTCATCCAGGAGTGAGCGGCAGGGAACAAATCCAAAAATGAGAGGATGAAATACAGTCTGAGGTGAAGCAGATGGAACTTTGAGTTTGAAGTTTTGTCCCTGAAGGCCCTGGGAGGTTATGGATTTGGAGAAGATCCGTTTGTCTGTGACTCTGGGCCCCAGGTGTTATTTCTTTGAAGAAACCTTCATCCGTGGGTTGTTCACGGAGAAGCTTTAATTGTCAGGCAGAAACGCACGGGAGGTCGTCTTGACATTTTGGCTGCATCTCTTGACACGACTCAGATAAACTGAGCTTCAGAAGAAGAGCTCACCTGGAGCTCAGACGTGTTCCACATCGGCCTCGGACGACAGGAGATGTAACTGTCAGGCTCTTGACACGCCAGGCTCCGTGTCACACTCTCATGTCATTTTCCTACAGAGTGGAGACAGGGCAGAACGGCACGTGTTGTCCTGCAGGACGAGGACATCACCACCAAGATTGAGAGCGACTGGAAGAGACTCAACACACTCATGCACTACCAGGTCTGCCGTCTTCGTCAACCTCAACATGTGGAGTCTGTGTTTTTGCATTGATTGTATTTTTCTGGTAATAAACCTTTAAGGGGACCAGGCATTAAAATGGACACATGATTGAAGACAACAGCGGGGGGCGGGACTAATCATTCTTCCATCACTGCATGTGTGAGCTGGAGGCTTCAATCACTGACGTTTGTACGCGGCTGTGGAGTCAGTTTCAATGTTCAACTCTGCATTTAACGGCACCTGAATTATTCAGGTTTTGTTGGAATTAAAGAAGAGAAACAGTCTGTGATTGATGGACGCTGGGAAAATATTGAATAGTCTTCAAAGCCTGAACCTGTCCACAGAGTGGAGTTTGTACTTGTACTTGTCGTTAATAATTTTACCTTCATTTGGCAAAAAATAATAAAAACCTTCCAGTTTCCACCATTAAGTTAAAACCCACTGAATTATGTCCAAATGTAAAAGGCAGCTCTGACCTTCTTCTCCCAGGTGTCGGAGCGCTGCGTGGTGGCTCTGGTGCCCAAACAGATGTCCTCCTTCTACATCCCCTCCTCCGCCAGCTTCCCACGCAGTATCAGCAGATACGGTCAGAGCTGCAGCACAAACACAGCAAATTTCATTAAAATCGTGAACGAAGGGAAAAAAAAAACAAGACTTATTTTCATTCCAATTTAAATTCCTGCCCTCTAGGAGTGGACGTGTCCCTACGCTCAACCCCAACTAGTCCCGACAGTCCACACTCTCGTGTCCCCATGTTGACCCCGGACCTGGAGAGCGGCGTCAAGGTTTGGCACCTGGTCAAGAACCACGACCACGGAGACCAGAAGGAGGGAGAACGAGGAAGTAAGATGGTGTCAGAGATCTACCTGACCAGGCTGCTGGCCACCAAGGTACGGACAAGGATTCCAAACTCACTCTCAGATGTTCCCAACTTTTCTTTGTCTGAGTTCTTTTTCCTTCTTTCTTCTCAGGGAACTCTGCAGAAGTTTGTGGACGACTTGTTCGAGACCCTGTTCAGCACCGTGTGTCGCGGCACGGCTCTGCCCCTGGCCATCAAATACATGTTTGACTTTCTGGATGAACAGGCCGACAGACACGGCATCCACGACACCGATGTCCGCCACACGTGGAAGAGCAACTGGTGAGACACATCTCCAGGTCACAGGACCAATGGAGACACTGCATGGAACTGGGCAGAAGTAAACCATTCTGACAGGAATAGTAAAGTGTCTGGACACCAGACCATAAACTGATGTTTGAGACAAAGTCCAACCCAGAAAAGAGTCAAGAAGGAACCTGAAGTTTGACCCTCTGATGGTCAGTCTCTGTCTCTGTCCCTCTGTCTTGTCCCACAGCCTCCCGCTGCGGTTTTGGGTGAACGTGATCAAGAATCCTCAGTTTGTCTTTGACATCCACAAGAGCAGCATCACGGACGCCTGCCTGTCAGTGGTGGCCCAGACCTTCATGGACTCCTGCTCCACCTCCGAGCACCGTCTGGGCAAGGACTCGCCCTCCACCAAACTGCTGTACGCCAAGGATATACCTCATTACAAGAGCTGGGTGGAGAGGTGAGTGGAGCAGGATCTGAACTCCGTCCTTCCTTTGTTTTATTAGTTCATGACTGTGGTTTTATGAGTTAATTTGAATAAAATAAAAAAGGTGGAGAAAACAAAAGACGATGTTCTGACACCTGAGCTGCAGTTTGATGATGATCTTGTTGTTTCTCTAATTATTCTTCTGTTTTAAACCATTAAAAACCCGGTGCTTCTTAATGAAACTGCTGAGAACAGAATAAAAATGTTTATTTTAGGACAGATATGGATGAAAAAAAAAGCCGAGCTCAGAGAGTTCTCAGCAGACGGAACATTTCCTCCACACGGCTTATAAATATTCACAAATATAATGAAGACTGAAAGTGACGTAACCACAGGTTCATGAACCTTGATTTTTGAGAATAAATAAGTTTAATCATTTTTTGACTCAGTTTATTCACATTTTATTTCTCCCCATAACAACAGTCTTTTTCTCCTACGTCTCCTATTAAACTGAACACCATTAGTGATCACTGCACCACCTCCACCTCCACCTCCACCACCACCACGTAAGACCAGCTGTGTCTCCAACAACACCTTGTGTCCATATTTCCAGGTACTACGCTGACATCAGCCGCCTGCCCGCCATCAGTGACCAGGACATGAATGCGTATCTGGCTGAACAGGCTCGTCTCCACTCCAGTGAGTTCAATGTGCTCAGCGCCCTCCACGAGATCTACGCCTACGTCAGCAAGTACAGCCAAGAGGTGAGTCAGGGCAGTGCATCATGGGTAATGTGCTGTTTCTTTGTCCCTCAGGTTACAGTCAGTAGTGTATTTACCTGGCGACAACATTAGGAAACTTCAGGTTTTCGGTGTGAGGTATTTTTACTGCATATCAACTGTTGCACTGCCCCCAGGTGGTCAAAACATCAACAGTTGGACAACGTTTACATATGGAGCTCAAAGTGAAATCTATATATATATATTTTTTTTTTTCGGACATTTATGTAATAGTTGTGAAAATAGTTGTATTTTTTAAGCCTGATTAATTCAATGTTTCAATAAACCTTTTTTCTTCAAACTAAAATGGAAACTAAAATCTGCAGCTGAGTGAGGAGCATTTTTCTCGATTCACGTGAGATGGAGCAGGAGGATGATGGCGTCGGATCAATAATCTATACAATAGTCTGTCAGTGTGAGTGTGGCTGATCAATAATGTCTTGTGTCCCTGTGTCCCTGTGTCCCTGTGTCCCTGTGTGTGGATTTAGATCATCGAGGCTTTGGAGCAAGATGAACAAGCCCGGAAGCAAAAGCTGGCATATAAAGTGGAGCAGATCATCTCAGCCATGTCTGCTGAGAGCTGAGAACACACACACACACACACACACTCACACACACAAATAAAAACCCTTTTACCGAGTCATGAACTCCCCCCACCCCCCTCCTCCTCATGGACAGATGAACGTGTGGACTCATCGTGGACCTGCTGCAGAACCAAACAAAGAAGCCGCACAGACACACAAACAGCAAACAGCGGGTTGTCCCAATGTCCAAAGTCATCGGCCAACGTCCAACCCCAGAGACGTGACCACAAAGGATCTGGGCCACTGTCCTCTGTGGATCTGCTGCAGGTTCTTTTCTCCTGGGTAATGGTTCGGCTTTTGTAGTTATTGCTTATACAAGATATGAAAAAAAGCACTTAATAAAAAAAAAGACTTCACTTTGGAAAATGACTGCAGGACCGGAACAAAGGCACCCGCGCTTTTATTAAGAGACACAAATATGCTGGACTAGGACAGAGGGACGAGGGGACGACTTATTTAAACTACATATCACGTCCTCGGGGAGACGTTGGGTTTTATGTCTATGTTGATGTGACGTCTTTTTTATAAAACCTTCCAAACCTTTTAGAGACTGATGGAGAACACAGCATGTTTTTCTATTTGTTGCTTTTACTTGAAAATCACTGCTTTAAATCATTTGTTTGTTTGAAGTCGAGGTCTGAGAGTCTGAGTGACGCAACAACAACAACAACAACAACAACCTTATACACATCTAACAACAACAACAACAACAACAACAGGTGGAGCTTTGAAAATCTGCAGCTAATTCATTCCTTTTCATGTGTCAATCAGCCAAACACAGACATTTTATTTCTTCGAGCTCAACAGAGAAAAGGACAAAGTCTTCGAGCTGCAGGTTATTATTATTGTTATTATTATCTTTGTTGTTGTTGTTGTTGAAGAAGAAAACGCTGGAGAAAATACTGTAGGTCAACGCAGTATTCCCAAAATCTGTGGAAATTCAATTGTAGTGAATGGTCTATGCCAGTCAAACTAAGGCCCGGGGGCCAAATGTGGCCTGTTCAGCTTTGCAATGCGGCCCCTAATTGGTTTATATTGTGATGATTCTTCTGTCTTTTGTCTCCAATATATGTACATCATGAACCTGACTCCTTGGACAGTTTTGGGACCAACTGTGACCAGTGAGTCCAAGGTTATGCTGTTTGTCAGTGATGGCAGAGATGCAGTACCACCCCAGGCCTATAGGGTACTTGTTTCAAATGATAAATATGGGCTAATTCTTCTATGCTTCGCTTGAATCATCACAAAAACAAAAGTTGGCCGTGTTTCCATGGCAACAGAAACCTGTAACCAAAAATTATAAATTGACAAATATAAATATCTGTGACCAAAGTTCAATGTGATCAAAATGACAAGTGAAACCATGAGAAGTTCACTCCAGACCAAGTTGCCAACGTTCTACCATGGACGTCGGTCCATCAGTCTGTGGTCAGCGTCTGGTGCCAAAGCTCTCAGTTTGGTTCCTGCTGTAGAAGCTTGAAGTCATCATTTACATGAAGATCCCATTAATGATGCTCTGAAACTGACCCAGGACCAGCAGCGTCACCTCCTCGTCACCTCCTGCTCCTCAAACCTTCTTCAGTGTTTGTTCATGTTGAAGACCATACTTGAAATGCAGTGTGAGTCTTTAAAGACGGCGGCTCACGATCTGCTCAGATTAAGCTTGAGAAGCTCTTTGATGCCTTATTGATTTTTTTTTATTACCATTCCTTCCTGTTTGAATCCTCTTTATTCCCAACCTGGAAATGAAATATTGGAGACTAATCCTGCTGAAGGAGACGGAGCTGCAGGTGTGATAATGTCAAACTGAACGTCCTTTTTCTTTACCGTGTGTCTCAGCTTTACATTCTGTCTTTGTCACGTTTGGACCTGGTGTTTATTCCATGTCCAGGTGTCAGTGTCCTCTGTCACGTCCACTCGGTGCCAAATATTTCATCTGAGGATTCAGTCTTTCAAGGTTTGGGATTCAGCTGAGATGATTTTTTTTTTAAAGCTTCAGACCATTTTTCAGACCAAGAGTCGCGGTGACTGTCTGTGAAGTGTGTACATTTCCACCACGTCAGTGTGGGTGGATTATAATCCCACAGGACCTGGATGGGTGGAGGGGTGGAGACTGTGAGCTCATCCACCAAACTCATCTGTTACATGTGATGCTTTATTTCTTCTAATTTATAAATGTGTTGTGCAATAAACTGTCAGACATTTTCAGTGTAATGTTTTTAAACATATATATATATAAATATATATATATATATAGTGTGTAAATACTGTACAGAAAAACAGTTTACTATTTTGCCAGCAAAACCTTCACTTTGTACTGTTGTTATACATTAAAGTTACCAGCTGAGAAAAGAAACTTGTCACATATTTTATTGATGAAACAATTGATCAGTAAATTATTTTAATTATTAATAAAAACATTTCATTTAATATATATATATATATATTTATGTCATTGTGTTGTGTTGATATTTAGTGTTTTAATCAAGCAGTAATTGATTTCAGTTTTACGAGGTTGGATAAAAACCTCGTGGCCATTAATGTTTGTTTCCCTGAATGATATATTTGACTGAACCAAACATCACAGACAGATAAAAACCTGCTCTTTATTCTGCAGACAACAATGCAAATGCAATTAGAGGTGAGGTTATTTTCAATCCCATCTCACAAATAACGCTCTAATCTATGGTAATCACGTTAGTGGAACCACTCGGCCGCTCGTTCCATTGATGAAGGCTTCATGGAAAGGCACTAAAAGCAGGATGAAGTCAGACATGAATCCCAGGGGGACGTCCATTACGGCAATTTTAGCTGTCAGGGTCAAATGCAATTTCGTGACCGTTGGGGGAAAAAAAGAATTTAAAAAAATGCCTGTAAGGAGGTGTTACAGTAAAAACAGCCAGTAAAACTAGTCCAGTTCTCTGCTCTGTCCACCAGGTGGACACAGTCAGTCATCATTTGATGCATAAATACAAAAGGTTAATGAGAAGTCTGGACAAGTAGGTAGGTAGGTGTCAAACCAACAACTCCACCAATGTCACCCAAACCACACTGCTCCATCATGTCAGCCTCCCTGTGGGTGGAGAGTGCACTGGGTTTGGGCGGAGCTACGGTCAGAGCAGCTCAGTGGAATCCTGGCAGCTGGTGGATTAGAACCTGAACCACGTGGATCCAAGTCCATCTCCTCAACCACTGGGCCACCGCTCCCTGCTTCTCAGATTAATTAATGATTAATTGTTGATGCCACAATTTTGTTGATAAATAACATTTCGTATTTTAAACATTTTTGTCAAATTAAGTTGATGTTAATCTGTCACAGCAGTGATAACAACCTGAGTGAAGCTTCCATCCATCCATGAGAAAATATTGTTCAATAATCCAGACAACCTTCTTCTCCATCTCCAGGATCATCCACTGTCCCTCCTCTGGACATGTCCAAACCATCTCAATCTGTCTTCTCTAGTTTTTTCTCCAAACCTTCCTGTCCATGTTGTCCCTCTGATCATCCAAACTGACAATGTTTGACTCTATTTTTCATAATAAAATTATGATTTATACTAGAATCCGACCCTCAAGATGAAGAGTTCTGGTCCTCTGACAGATGGTAGGTTGTTCGTTGTCCCCTGGTTTATTGGGGAGTGTGTTCTCCTGTCTTTTCCTGGACGACTCAGCGAAGGGATCAGAGGACGGATGGTTGACATGCAGCAGCAGCAGCAGCAGCAGCAGCAGCAGCATCAGCCTGTGTAATGAACAGACCCTGCTCCATACAATACTGTGACAGTATTTGAAATGGCATGTGAGCAGCACAGGGGGCGCTCCAAGGCCCCTGCCATAAGGAGCAAGAATATATTATTCATGTTTACCCCTCGGGGCTGTGGGCTCGGAGAGCAGAGGAGGAAGAAGAAGAAGGAAGAGGAGGAGGAGGAGGAGGAGGAGGTGGAGGAGGCAGTAGGGCAATGTGAACATCCTTCCAATCCACACCTGTGAGATCCAGGTGTTGGTTTGGTTGAATCCAAGGTTCCTGTGTGCAGCTGTCAGGCTCCGACCCCTGGTTCCTCCTCTGTCTGTCAGAAGGATCAACTCAGCAGCAGCTCATTCTCTCTAAAACACACACATCAACACGGACTCCAACCTTCTCGTCTCTGGGCTGAAGAAGCTGCAGGATTTCTTCTTGATGGACTCAGAGGTTTGATCGCAGCAGACGGGTTTATGGATCTGCAGCAATTAGAGCTCCATTATTCTTCAGCCCTCGGCCCTGACAGAAGTGGAAAATGGTTTATTTCTTCTCTGTTAGCTTTGACCCTTCACTGAGGCAACGACGTGAGCAGTTGAATCATCACTGGACAAGTCAACAGTTCCAACGTCGACCAGAGTCCTTGTCTCCAGGACCATGATGCCTGAGCAAGTTTAAAAAAAAAAAAAAAAAAAAAAAATATATATATATATATATATATATATATATAATTCATAAAAAAAATTAAACAATCGATCCAGTTCAATCCGATTCGCTTCAGTCCGATCCAAACCGATCCAAAACGATTAATTTACACACCCCTAATATATATATATAGAGTATACTAGGGGTGTGACGATTCACACATAACAATCCGATTCATATCTCGATTCACAGGCTACGATCCGATTCAGTAACGATTCATAAAAAATATTAAATGATCAATCCAGTTCGATCAGATTCGGTTCAGTTTCGACCCAAACCATACCGGTTAATTTCCACAACCCTAACATTTACTATACTATTCTACATACATTACGCAGCACTAGCACCAGCATCAGTGTCAGTGTCGGTGTCTGTGCTTCGTCTCCATCTTAAGAATCGTCAGAAATGAAAAGACAGGTTCAAGGCAGTGGGAATTTTCTGTGTCACGTTGTTGTCCATCACTTGATGGAAACTAGTGAACAGAACTTCACAGATGGTTGTCCTTATGTGTCAGTGCAGTGTCCTTTAGCTGGAAGGAAATCCAGAAACTGCAGTCAGTCAGTGAGCAGGGATAGAAATGTGTCGTAAAATGGTTTATTTTCCTCCATCTGTGCCACACACACACACACACACACACACACACACACACACACACACACACGACGACACAGTGAAATCAGTGAAAATCAGCCTCCTGCTGCTTTCATTTCACTGTTTTGTTTTGTTTTGTTTGTCCCAAAGACAAAGGACACAGTAGAACAGACACAAAAACCCACAAATCAAAGTGATGCAAAGAAGTGAGGCTGCAGCAGATGATCTCATTCATGACGTTTTACTGTCAAAGACAAGGTCACTGCTCCGTGACGTCACTGCTCCCTAATTACCCAAACTGCAGTCATTAAAGTCACGAAGGCGGAAAATTCCAGCTCAGCTCAGAAATGTATCGGATCAAGTCAGAAACCACAGGTTCTTCAGGAGCTGCTGCAGCGGACAACGTCCAGTCAACGGGTGGAGAAACAAACCAGAGCTTTACCGCCATCTTGTGGTCATAAGGTTTTAGCACATGCATTGGACCTCAGTCAGTCATTCATTCCCTCTCCAAGTTCCACGAGGTGAGAGACCTTGAGGCAGACCTGGGCAAACTAAGGCTCGAGGGCCGGATGTGGCCCACTGGTCATTTTAATCTGGCCTCCAGAACTTGTCCAAATTATACTTAAAATTAAAAACTAAGGCCACACAGCTGTTGTAGATGAGCATTTTCCAGGTTTTTTCTTTTTAAATCAATCAACATCGTTGGTGTCCACACACACATCATCACTTTGCACCACTGTCTTTTCTGAAGAATAAATAAAGAGGCAGAATTTGACATTTACATATTGTACACCTACACCTGCACCTTCAGCTACACCTACAGCTACAGGTTGTTCAGAGTGGAGAATGAACATCATTCCTACATGTTCTTGGAGTGAAGAACAGAACTGAGAGACAAATTTCACAGAGAGAGAGAAGTGAACCATCTATGACGACAGGGGAATTGAACCAGCGATGTACTTCCTGTCAGGGTGGATACCAGTCACTACACCATGGTTCAGTTACATAGACAGATGGAAAAGGATTCTTTCTGTTTGTTTTTTGACGCACGTTCGAGGCGTTGAGGAGGAATGTATTTTGGGTCAAGAGGAAAAAGAAACTTCTGCGAGAAGAAGATGGAATAACGTACAGAGCATGTGCTGCTGGTGCAGTGAGAAAACATCTGCAGCCGTGGAGGTCACCTTAAACATCACCACTCACATGCTGTTTGGGGGGGTGTGACCTCATCACTACTGCCCGCCCCCCGTTTTTTTTCCTACCTTCCCGCCTAAAGTCTCAGCCTGTGCTGCACAGTCGGCCTCACACGGCAGTAACGGTCAACATTTGCTGCTGTTTGAAACCAAATCTCCTCCCACTCTTCCTGCCCCGGACCAACTCCCCAAGTTCTGCCCCCACACCTACCTTCCTGTCCCCTCCCTCTGAGCCCCTCCTGTCCCGGCAAAATCATTTTCAGCCGCGTTCCCTCCAACGCTGGCATCCGTGAACTTTGTGGGATTTATGATTCCCATTTTCAGGGCTCCATAAATTGGAGGCCACAATGAGTGAGTGTGTGTGTGAGTGTGTGTTCGCACGTGTGTGTGTTAATAAGACGTAGCCAACAGTTGATTTAGAACCGCTGCTCAACAGTGGCACCAATAACGGCCCCTCAGTCCATTTAGCCCCGAGAATTCATTCTTTTTTTTTCGTGCAAAGATGGAGTGAAGAAAAGCTGTGGTGACAAAAGGTCTCCACATCAGGAGAGAAGCTGCTTTACTGCATCCTGTTCATGTCTCTTCCTGCTGCCACTGCTTTACAGCTGAAACACGGTCCTCAAGTTAAATCAATGCAGCTCACTGCGGTGATGAAGCCATAACTCAACGGACACAGAAGAAAAACTCTGTAAATAATTCAAGGAAACCTTCAGAACGGGACAAGTCTTCTCCTCCATCAAACCCTCCAGGAGGAGATGAGGTTAGAGAAGAGCAGGACCATGAACTGTCAATAAACGTCATTTCTCCAACGCTCCTCACACAGAATTTACTCCAACCTGGTATTAAACAGGGATTTACCCAAGACTTTGACTCCAAGTCCAGATGATTCTCCGAATTTTTTTCCCCTGACTCTGTTCATTCAACAATTTCAAGTTACTCGAGACGAGGGCTGTCAAACAAGGATGAACAAGAATAATTCATTATGAAAAATACAAGTTTATTCTCCCGATAAGGGCATTAAATAAAAATGCAGTGGTAGATTCTGAGGGCTCTGGCAATTTCATTGAACCTGACAACACAAGCTGGCTGAAATATGATTGGATAAAAAAGTTTTTATCCCACTTTTTAAATGCAAAAACAATTTTTCATTCATGATTTTTTTTTTTTTTTGAGTAATTTAGACCAGCAGAGAAGGCTTTGCTGGCCCTCACAGCCCACCACTGACTTTAACACACACCTTGAGTGCATTAACGGACAAACCCTGGGAGTAAACACGCTGCAGTTCCTCAGAGATCTGTACAAGATGCCATTAATAATAAATATTTACAGCAGATACTAAGTCAAATATATGTAGCAGCTACTGCTCTGTCAAAGTGCCATAAGATACAACAGATGTGAACCATTCTGTAAACAAGGAACGCAGATGAAGCAACGAGGACAGAAGATAAATCAAACCAAAGACTCCAGGGATGGAAGTGTTCAGCAGATTTTCTGGTTTTTGAGAAAAATGAAATTGTGTTGAGCTGAGTTTTCTGGGTTGGTTTGTGGCTCAGACCTGGGATTTCATCATAAACTTTAAATAAAGAGCCAAACATTGTTGTCATGACTTTATGTTGGATCATAAAACAAAAAAATATTTTAAGAGATGTTTTCATTAAACCATGAAAACTTATAAAGTGAAACTAAAACGAAACAGTAGAGTAGATTGTTGGACGAGGTGCTGAGCTTTTAAATGACTCTGTGATTAATGGAGACTCCAGCAGAAATACCTGAGTGGCCAACAGTCTAATGAATGTCCTACTGGCCCAACGGTGGTACTGCGGTGCAGCTGTGCCCACTGGAACAGACACAGAGCTGCTTTTCTCCCCCTTTTCCTCCCCCGTTCTTCAGCAAAGCTCATCTGGAGTCACAGTCAGGGGCCAATTGGCCATCTCAACACCCACTGTTTGACTTCAGTGTTTGATAGGAGTCTGTGCGGGGGGAGGGTGGAGGAAATGGAGTGGATGGTGGGGCGGGGGTATGGGGCCATAACAGGGACAGGGGTACACTGGGGTACAAGAAGTGGCATCAAGTTACAAGACGCTGTTATTTTATGTTTCTCCTCCTCGTTGCTCACGTTACTCGACTCGTTGCCGTTGTTGCTCCTTTGTCTCAGAGGGTGGGGCTGCTTTTATTTTATAACAAGTCACTTAGCATACCTCCTCCAGTGGTTCCAGATGTGTGATACACACTGAGCATGAGAACTATGAGCAGAAAGAGAGCTGACAAATGTTCGGCAAGAAGATGCTCCAGTTGCAGGGAGATGAAGGAGGAGTACGAGGAGGAGGAGGAGGAGGAGGAGGAAGGGGATTTTAGGACTGCACGTGTGAATGGTTTGAAGAGGATCCTGTGGTGTCTCCAACACTTGGACACTGGTTGTTGATTGATGGTCATGCTGAGTAACTGAGCCTCAGAGAATGGATTAATATTATTAACATAAGAGAAGAAGGAACCTTTGTTTTGACTGGAACCTCTTTAAGTCCATTAAAGCCCAGAGTCTGAGGGACCATTGTCAGAAATCACCTTTTATTTGGGGGGTGCAGGGGGGGTCCAGGGGGGGTAATTGACCCCATTCACACTGGCCTAAAGCTGGATGTGAGCAATGAGCCTTTATTATGAGACGTTTTTTCCTCCAACATCTGAAATCTTTACATTTAGGAGGTATTTAAAAAATGTTGCACCAACTTTTCTTATTAAAAAAAAAAAATACAGGCCCTGGTTCTCCTCCTCCTCCTCCTCCTTCTCCTCCCTGTTCTTTGTCGTTTCTTTTTGCAGATGGGTGGGGGCGCAGGAGGAAGGGTTAAAGGCACGGGTGTAGGGCTGGGCCTTAGTGAGGAGAAGAAGGCAGAGGGTGGGAGTGAGGTGGGTGGAGGGGAAGGTGGAGGGGTTGCTATATAAAAAGTGACAGAAGACAAGCAGGGCTTTATCCACCCTGTCCTGCTCGGTGTAAGAGGAAACCCCAAACTGCAGCCCAGGCTCCAGCCTTTCTCTCTCTCTCTCTTCTCTCTTTCCCTCCCTTTTCACTCACACCCATCGGACGTGTTGACGCTCAGGAGGAGAATGGAAGCATCATCAGCAAAGACCAACAACGGCCGCTGCAAAATGCTGACTTTTACCTTGGCTCTGGTCGCCTCGCTGATGAGCAGTAAGTTGAGATTTTTAATTAAATAAAAAGTTGTTGTTTTTTTTTTTTTTTGGACCCGTCTGCAGGGAGAGGGGAGTGAGGAGGAGGGAGGGCCAGGAGGGGTGGGGCCGCGGAGCTGGACTGATTGTTTGAATGGTCTTTGAGTTGAATCCAGGTTTTAACCCTACAACCTTTTACTCCCTGGAATGTAAACAACAATCTTTATACTCCAAACAAATCTAAAGCACATTAGTCTCAACATTACGGTAAATGTTGCTTTAATTTTCTACGACGATCATTTCTCTGAAGACACTTCGTCAAACAAAGGAATCAATTTCCTGCAGATGGTTTTTATCTGGGCTGCAGGTCAGAGATGTTGGAGATGATGTTTTTAACCATCTCATCATATTAGACTTTATTTTTACCTCATTTCCTTTGTCCACTTTTCAAACTCTGCTTCTATTTTTCCCATCACTTCTTTGACTTTATTCCCATGATCTTCAAGGACGAGGAGGAGAAATATGCAGGTTTATATTTAGCTGGTTGCAATGTGAGGCCGGTGGATGTGTGCGTGAGAGGAGGGAGTGGAGTTTGGTTGTTAACGTGCATTTCACGAGCAGTTGTTCCACCACAGCAGTGAAGGAGCAGATATTCCCAAAGATCAAGATCCTGGGCTTCAGTGTTTCCACCTTAAAACAACAAACTAAGTTGAAATCCTCCAGTATATTTATGTGTTTAAACCTGTATAGTATTTTATCTTATGTCAATATAGTAAGTTCTTCAACTGTTGGTGTTCAGGCAGTGTTAACGTCAGCTTCAGCAGTAGAAGGTGTGATGAACATAAATACAACTGCAGGAGAAGTTCTTCCATTGTTCTGTTGTTCACCTTGTTTACTGCATATTGTTGAATGTGCAGCAGAACAGACACAGTGACACAGTTAACAGGATAAAGACAAATTATTAGGAGAAAAAGTTTGTTTTAGTCCCAACAACTTGACAAGAAAAACCAAAATAAACCAAAATAAACTCCAGTGAAAGTGTTTGGGCCTGAACTGAAGCTCAGTTCTACCATTGGTCCAATACTCTGTTGTGGCTGGAACCAAAGTCCACACTAAACAGCTTAATTCAAACCTGACATGAGATCATCAGCAGTCAGGACTCTGCTTTGGAAACTAAAGTGCACTGAAAAGAATATTGAACTACAGCAGAACATTTATTGGAAACTTCAACCTTAAACTAACTGATGTCTCAACCTGGTGTTGAGGACATGTCCATCTCACTGGAAGAAAACTCCTTCTAGGAAAAGAACTTCTTAACTTCAACTGTCGTGACAAAAAGATCTCCTGAACAGGACGGCGTGTTTCAAATATCGACGAACAATCACATCTGCGACTGCACCGTGAAGTGGTTTTAAGAAACTTTCTACTTAAGCAGCAACCCTGCCCATCTGGGCAGCGTGTAATTATGTCAAACCGTGTTTATGTTGAAGTCACAGAGAAATATAGGAACAAGAGGGAACACAATTACCCAAAGACCAAAGTAGAACAGACTGGAAGAGTCCACACATCTGTCTCAACGTTCAGAGGACGTCAGTGGACAAACTACATTCCAGTCAGTCTGAAGACGAGGAACCAGGAGAATCACCTCCACCGGATCTCACTGCAGCTTTAACAACAAGACGTCTGGACACAGATCCTCAATGTCTGTCAGGCCGAGAACCACCAAAATTAAAGTACTGATGAATGGAGGGCCTTCTAGCAGGCCTTCTAGGATAAAACTGAAAACTTGATGGTTAACAAGATGCTTTAACTTCATGGACTTTAGTTTGATGGATTGGACTCATTGTTACAAACATCAAACTCACAAAGAACTAAAAACAAGATCAGCTTTACTTTAGATTTCAATAGTCAAAACCTGACAAAATAGTTACAGTGTGTAAACCTGGACTGAGTGATGTTTTCTTCACATCTGTTTATGTGGGCAGGTTTTTTTTTTTTACAGTATATTCCTGTAATGTTGCTCTGGGTGATGATGTCACTGCACGGCCAAGGACAAAAACAAACACGAACGCCGCACAGTGGACGCTGCCGTGTGTCGGTGCTGGAGTTTGAGGAAAAACTAAGAAACTGCTGAAACGGTGAAGAAACAGACAAAGCAAAATAAATATTTGGAATCAGGTTGTGAAGCAGACGACAAATCACTGCACAGCAGTTCAGTCCATTATGGTCTTTTCAACAACTCTCTTTACTGCGTGATGTTCCTCAAAGATTCCATAGGTTCTCAACGCTTCCTGGACAAAAATCAATGCTGAGCCTTTAAGCTGCTGATGGTCAGTTAGAACCTGACTCTGCAACAGGATCCACCAACATCTACCTGCATCTCCTCAAACAGACCAACAGGCTCAGTCAAGGCAAAACATCAAACTCCCTCCTGGTCGACGGGGAGCAGACGTGTGGTCGGGTGGTGATATAATGCAGCCAAATGAAAGCAGATGTCGTGTTTCCTGATTGTGATCCTCCCTAAAGAGGGAGTGAGTCCTGGATAAAGAGCTGCTCAGGCCTGAGGGCCAGGTTTGGGCCAAGGCTGCAGCTGGACAGTGTTGGTCCTGGACCACAGTCCAGGACCTGATTGGAACCATGAGATGAAGTTACTTTTCTGCCCAGGCAGGAGAGAAGACCAGTGTCTGCCATTAATCCTGGTGACAGGAACAATGTGTTGGGGGTGGGTGGGGGTCAGCAGAGTGTTGTTTCAAAGAGGGTCGAGTTGCAGAGCGCGTTTAACCCTAGACCACAGGGTCCGATGTCACATTCCTCCGTTTGCTCTTAACTCCAGCGTTTAATTCTCTACGAGAAACGTAGGACGGTGATCCATGAAAACAAGAGTGAATTAACTTTTGTTTTCATTGGTGCAGAAATTCACCACATATGGGGGTTCTGGGGGGATGGGGGCAGCTGGGGGGTAGGCTTGGTAGAACAGATTTCAGTGATGTCACACAGTAACTTTCAGGGAGAGAACACAGACAGATGGGACAAAGACTGGAAAGTCAGGCTCCTTTCACTGCGTCTGTGAAATGAGCTGATGTATTGAGTTACACTGCACTTCAGGCACATTATCATCACGGCACAGATTCCTGCTCCATTCACGACACTGGAACACATGTTCAGATAAGACACATCACCTCAGAACATGTGCTACGTCCCTGAAATACAGTGTGTGTAGATGTAGATGGACAGTCTCTCACACAGTCAGAGCAGAGGAAACATCTGAGGTAACGTCAGACCAGGCAGGAGGAAGGAAGGAAGGAAGGAAGGAAGGAAGGAAGGAAGGAAGGAGGTCACTGTTTGGTTCAATATCATCATATTTCCCAGAACTCTGCTGATCTGCGACACGACATTGAGATCATTAAGCAAAATGTGGGACATTAAACATTCAAATCTGCTGAACCAGTGAGGATTAAAGTGAAAACATCTAGACATCAAATAATATGGAATATTATTCCCGTCCTGAAAAATCCAACATGACGAGATACAAAAACTGCTTCAGGTTCCATTCCTGCTCAGTCCTTCTAGAACCCGGGTCAGGCCGAGATCCTGCACCGATTCTAAGTCACAGATTAGAACCAACAGCTGGTCCTCATTTCCAGCACAGTCAGATAACAGTGGCTGCTTGGACGAGTGTCTCCAGTTAAAATAGGAAGGATTGCATTTCAAAGTCTTCTGCCAGTTGCTGGACATCTAAGAACGCTGATCTCCTGTCATGACTTCTTTGTAAATGAAACCCGTAAAAGAGAGAGAGACAAAAAGTCCAACTTTCTTTAAGAATGAGGGAACACGCTGCACAGGCTAAACTCACGGCCAGAGATAATTCATCTCAAAGTGAACCACCGTGTCTGCTGTGAGAGGTGTGACGGCCTGCACCTCACCTTAATGGATGTGTGGGATTAGTTGTCCGTGACTCCGAGAGGGTGAGGAGACAGGAAGACTTGGAAGGGTGGGAGGAAGCTGCGTCTTTTCTAAGGTCTGGCACATTCCTCCATCAGGAATCCCAAGAGACGGGGGGTGGAGGGAAGGAGTAGTTCCAGACCGCAGCCGTCACTCGGGGCAAACTGGTGGGAAAATGTTGAAGAGAGCAGTGGAGTCAAGTCCCAGGCTGCACAGGGTATGGAGTCAACGCTGATTAAGATGCTGGTGTTGGACTCACTCACAATGAGCAGATATAGAAGTGAGGACTGAAGGTCTGCTGTGGTCAAACCTTCAGTAAGAAGGAATAAATAAAAACAGATGCTTCACGATTGAAAGAAGCAGCTTTTCAACTGTTGACAGTGTCTCCAGATTAAGGTGATGTCCACATGGACCAAGACAGTGAAGAAACCCATTCATTTATCCTTGATTGTAAAGAAGGAACCTCCAGTGGATACTTTTTAAATCTAATCTTTATGGGAGATTTTGGCCACAAATCACATTTTAGTTTATGATTTTGAAGCAGTGAAAGTTGTAAATCAACACATTTGGGTTTTAAGTTCACATTAGTCTCTCAACAACTGTGATACTACAACTGTGTGAGACTAACTAACTACCACCACAGGCCGACAGATTTCATCTTTTGTCTCTCAAACTCCCCCTGGAGTCACATCTGTACGAGTTCCTCTGATTTACGTCCCACCGTCTCAACCTCATCTCTGTCCGGTTAAATAAACATGAGACCACCCAGAGCCGGTGAAGGGAGGACAGCTGTGGAGGACAAGATTGAAGAGATGTCTTAGATAGACAGACATACCAGGTTAGAAGACTCTGACCTTCTGAGGATCCTTAACCAAACTCAGATAGAGACAGTTTCCTGACATGATGGTGGAAGCGGAGCTCGTCCAGAGGACAGTCTTTAAAACACAACTGACCCTGAGTTTTCTCCTACAAGTTTTAAAACACTCTGTGCAAAAGTTGGAGTTTTTCTGAATGAATGACAGCTGCGCGGGACAGTTGCAGACAAGCTGCAGGACCCCCGGGGAGATT
This sequence comes from Paraplagusia blochii, assembly GCA_016785265.1. Lineage (NCBI taxonomy): Eukaryota > Metazoa > Chordata > Actinopteri > Pleuronectiformes > Cynoglossidae > Paraplagusia > Paraplagusia blochii. Next base: position 130,449 of record JAFBJS010000800.1, read on the forward strand.
ACTGTCCCCCCAGCCCCCAGGGCAGATTACTGCCCCCATCTGCAAACACAAAACACACAGTGTTTACTCAGTCCCTGTGACACCTGTCTGTCACAGTCATTTATCCAAGGAAGTCTGGACACACGTGTCCTGGTGTCACCGCTGTGTGAATAATGGAGTCAAACAGTGAGTGGAGGGAGACAGAGTTTGACCATGTGTTACATCATCTCATCCTGACAGAAGACACTCAGTGGACGACTGTGCCAATCATTCGTGAGGACAGACTAGAGTCCTCCTAATATACAGTGAGATGGGAAGGGAGCAGAGACTTGAGCATCGAGTCATCCCTAATAATGAACATCATTAATTTATTTTACTAGATTAGTTTAGTGACCAATTAATGAATTCACAAACAGACGGCATTATGGGAAATTAGTGATATCAATAAAAACAATTCTCCACCTTTTCTCAATTCAGACTTGTGTGAGGTTTTAACCTCAAACCAGGCTTAAGATCCAGGCTTAGATACAGAGACTTCTATTTCCTGTGTGTGTGTGTGTGTGTGTGTGTGTGTGTGTGTGTGTGTGTGTGTGTGTGTGTGTGTGTGTGTGTGTGTGTGTGCTCCAACATGTGTGAGTGGCTGTAAACCCAGGACCATCTAAATCAATAAAGAGCTTAGAGTTAAAAAAGATTGTGTTTCAAAGTTAGCGACTGGAAGCTCTTAGATGTGAGAGTTTCATTTCTCTTCATGTCATTAGATCTGGATGATCTCAACCTTCAGCCTCCAGCTGAAGAACACGTGAAGAACACAGAGCTGGGGTTTTTATAGTTTAACACTTGATTGTTGCAACAAAAACACTAGACATTTGAGTTCAAGTCAAACTAAGACCTTTATATTTTCCTCGTGAAAACACTCGTGATGCTGATTTCTGTCTTTCCAGTCGGCGTCTCAGCACAGGAAGAGGAAGTCATCGCTGTAACTTCACCAAACCTTGAATCTTACGTACGAGGAGACATGATTCCCAGGACGACAAAGTCCACAGGTGAGAACGCAAGACACCAGAGCAGAAATCCAAAGTTTGTTTGTATTTATTTTTCTGTTAAATACCAAACATCATCGTGAACTGTTGCAGAGACAGAAGGAGAACAAGGTCAAGTTTGGGACATTCCAACTATGGGATCTCCTCAAACTACAGCAGCAGCAGCAACTACAGACGATGTGGACAATCAGACCAGCACTCCTGCAGATCAGGACCTTCAGACCACGGCTGGAGCAAACACGAAGGACATGATGGAATCAAAAACTCCAGCACCGTTGCCTTCCAGAGGCGATGGCCCCGATAACAACCTTAAGGTAAACACACAGAGACCAGATATTTTTTGACCAGATATGCATCTGTCCTTTTATTAAAATCTTTCAGCCAAATTCAAACTAGCACAGACCAAAAGTACGGACACGAAACCTTCACAATTTCTTGACGAACCCAGAGGAGAAACTTCATTTATCTAAATGTTTAACGTTTCTGCAGAGGGTTTAGACATTTGTAGGAATTTTAGGAATTTGACAAAACCCACAGTATTACTGCTCTGGCAGATTTCCTCAACGTAACATTGATGTGTTTGCACTAGTGTGTACCCCACCCTCGACCAATTACTGCTGGTATCAGCTCCACCCTCCTCCTCCTCCTCCACCTCAGCCCTGACAATAATTAAGCAACAGAAGATGACTGGATGGACACTGTATTCTTCTGTCCATAACTGCCTATGAAGTGGACAGTGCTGCAGATGATGATTGTGTAATAGTGAAATGAAGTAATGCATCACTGCATCACTGCATGTTTGTGTTTGTTTGTGTGCAGCCGATGCCAAAGGATGACGTGGTGTGTGTCAGTAAAGAAGACGTTCAGGACAAGAACGCCGTCAGTCTGAAACTGAAGGAGATTTCCAGCTGCGTGAGTTCAAAAGCCTTTTCTATGCAACTACTTGAACATGTGGTCCAGCAAGAAACAAAAATATCTTCTGGAGATGAGAGAGATCAAGACCTTTTCTACAGATATTCTTCAGCAGCTGACAGGAGGTCAGAGTATTAACGTGAAACTGCTCTGAAACCTACAAATGAGTCAGGAGAAGAAGCTTCCACGGTGATCTCCACACGAACCCTGTTGGAAACTACAGCTTATTAAATAGACAGTTACAGATGCTCATAAATCAGTGGAGGCAGATGGTGTGTGTGGGTCTGCAGCCTCCACCACCACCACCTCCACCACTGCTGCTGCTGCACAGGGCTGAATGTATAGGAAGGCCTGAAGCAGATGTGTGGGTGGATGTGGTTCAACAGCATATTTCTCTCTGCCAAGAAAACAGTTTGTGGTCTGCAAAATAACTTCAAGCTTTTTCATGGAGGTCGTGGAGATCCACCTGACTGGACTTCAACCTTCTGCACGTCATGTTGCCTGAGAAACTGTTATTTAACAAAGATCTAATGCAAACATTGCTGTAAGTTTGTCTTTTCCCCAGGAAATGACTGACATTTGAGGCCAACGTGGAAACAACAAAAAGACCAGATTAGATGAACTGCTGAGTTTTTATACTGTACATTACTTCAGTTTCTCATTGTTAGCAGTAATGTTGTCTCTCCAGTTACACTTGATGTAACTATTTATCAGAGAGGACATATTTACTGTAGTGGCTACGATGGAGGGAAACATCTCACATTTTTCTTGTAGAATCATCTTTCATCATCTACACCAGAGGGTTTCTATACTAATGATATTCAATTGTTTCCTGCCTGCAGAAAGACACTAAGAAGAAGATTGAAAGTGTCATTCAGGACCTCTGTGGTGAAGACTGCAAACTGGAGATCTACCAGGAGGACAACTCAGATCAGCTCATAGTGTCTGGAAAGTATGTAGAAGGTCAGTATCCATTCCACGTAATTAGTGGAGAATAAACACGTCAAAGTCCAACTATCAGCAAACATGAACTTTCAGATTTGATGATTGAAGACATTTCAAGTCAAGGAGTTTTTTAACGACACAACTTTTCTTTGCAGACGATGTCGCAGGGATGACCAACAAGTTCAACAATGACAACATCAAAGATAAGGTGAATATAAATACTTTATATTTGCATTTCAAATGATTGAAACCCATCAGAGAAGAAGCTACAAACTCTACTCCACGGCTCCATCTGCAGTTGTTTTTGTATATTGGTGACCACAGCACGAACCATACGATAAATTAAAAATACCGTCTCTGACTCAGTACCAGACTGGATCAGACATTTACGCTCATCCATGTGCTGCCAGTCTGACAGAGGTTTGTGACAAACAAAAAGCCCACAAACAATCCATGTGACATCTGCAGAGCATTTCCCAGCCCCGAGGGAATGGTCTGGGGTTATGGGTGTGTCCGTCACACCCTCCTCCTGCGTCTTTGTACTTGATGTTGACTGTGTTTTCTCACTTTACGCCACCATTCACTCACTGACCTCAACTCACAGACATTACACTATAACAACTCAGCTTGTGTTCGAGGAAACTTTGCAATAGGTCAGGAATGTTGTTCTGGAGCAGACATGAGAAGTTCTTTAGAATAAATACTCAAAGTCAAAGTCCAACATCAACCTACACTTGGCCACTGTGTCAGTTTAATGTTAGTCTGGTTTTATCTACTCCACCAGTTTTTTTTTCTTATTTATCTGGAGACAAAAGTGAGAGTTGGAGAAGACAGTGAGGTTCTCAAGTTTCTTTGAGTCAATGCATTGGTTTCAGTTACAAGGACCAGAGGAGGAGAAGGAGCAGGAGGTCAGATACTGAGGATCAAGTGGAGTTAGGATGGAACAACTGGAGAAGAAGAGAATCAGGAGTGATCTGAGATAGAAGAGAGTCAGCTAAGGTGGAGGGACGGTGCCAGCCATGACGGATGGATTAGAGACAGAAGACAGGAGACAGAGCTGGAGGTGGAGGAGTTAAAGATGCTGAGGAGAGACAAGGATGGATAGGATCAGGAATGAGGTGATTAGAGGGACAACACAGACAGGAAGGTTTGGAGAAAAAGAAGCTAGAGAAGACAGATTGAGATGGTTTGGACATGTCCAGATGAGGGACATGGGATAAGAATGATCCTAGAGATGGAGCTACCAGGTAGGAGACAAAGAGGAGATTGATGGATGCAGTGAAGGAGGTAGTTAGTTAGACTAGAAGATGGAGATAACTCGGGGAGATGGACAATGTTGACTCACTGTGGAAACACCTGAAAAAAGGGACAAACAGAAAGGAGAAGAAGAAGAAGATAAAACCTGGTGATATGATTCGTATCAGGAAACAACGATGCAATGTTATATTTTGTGATACTGGAGGCAGGACATTAGATATGAGTTCTATTTTTAAAAGGACATTAAAATGGGAACAGATTTGTCCACAAATTTAAAAGTCAAAAAATAAAACGAACCACGAATATTTGCAGGTTAAATCACATGAATATTCATTTAATACACAGTAAGTATTTAGGTTGAAGTAGTGACTTCATGTGTTCATTTTTAACATAATGGTATTTCTGTGTTTCCAGACAGATGTGGAGGAAGCTACACCTCGTTGGGGGAAGAACTCTAAGGTTGTCCTGGTTTCTCTGCTGCTGACCGGCCTCCTGCTCGCTGCACTGTTAGTCGCAGGTTATTACTTCAAGACCCATCGCAAGAACTCCAAAGGAGTCAGGCTGGTGAGTCCGTCACTGTAGAAGAGGTGGAGTTGGCTGTTTGTGCCAGAATGACTCAGATGTATTAAATGAAGCCTTGGATCAAAACTGCAGTAAAAAAAGAGAAAGTGTTTTCCTTCCAGACGATCTGTTTTGAATCTTCTAAATGGATCATTAATACCTTCTCAGATCCTCTCAGATTTACACAAAACAAATCCTAAAATAATGAAATTTATTTCATTGAACAGATTTAATGCCAGTTTTATTTCATATATGAAACATTTACTGTAGTCCATATATAGAATAATAAGTTTTTTGCAAAAAATTTAACTCTATTCTCCAAGAGGTTGTGATATGGATACTGTTCGTCTTTGTTGATTCCTGGCAGTGCAATAGTGCCACTCAGTGGTCAAAGTGAGGGCTACAGTGATATGAACAAAGCTGTGCTCACAAGACACCGTAGAACCAATGTTTTTACGACAACACCACACATTTAGTTACTGTCACCAAACAGTTGATGCTCTGAGGTGGTGGAGCATCATGGTCACGTGACCAGTGAATTGAAGTGTAGGTGAAGTCCACGTCTGTACCTTATATCAACACAACAACAATTAGTCAAAGCTTGACTCTCATCTCTGGACACGTGTTTTTGGGCAGTAAAAACCAAACACATGACATCATTTTATCCAATGGCTCCACTCCCTTGTTCAGCATCAACCAGTGAGGAATTTTGATTTGACAAATGTGTTGCCTTGATGAGAAACAGCCTCAGCAAACATCTAGTTGATCACCTTCAGGACCTTGAAACTCTTAAACATCTGCAGGTGTTCACACGGCACACAGCCATAAAAGCCTGTGGACAAACAGTCTTTGTTGATTCTTGAAAGACGTCCACAATAGATTTTCCTCTTTTTGATTGTATGTTAGGTTTGAACAGGAAATTCAACGTTAGACGTTAAAAAGTCTCTTCACTCCTGATAAACCTGTGTTTCCCCCGTAGGCGGAATCATTCCAGGTGGATGAAGAAAACCAAGCCAACACCCTGGTGTCCGTGGCACCCTTACCCCAACAGGAGGTCCTTGACAAGCCCACACCCAACGGAGAATCTCCACCCGAAAATGGGACCAACCAGTCCCCAACCACCAACGGACATTCTCAAACCCCAGTGGCAGACACGGAGATGTGAACTGGAACATCCATCACCTGCAGCTCATCCACCAACCACACACTGGGATGCACTACCCACAATTCCCTCAGTCTGACAGACTGAGTCCAATTGGACACGACCACCTCCTATAAAAGTCATCACCCGACATTATCTTCTCACGTTGTACTTCCTGAGAAGATAACCATGAATGGACATCAGTACATGACAAAACTGACTGTGCCTTTAATGTGAAAAGTCTGGGACCAGTGGCCACTGCTGGTGTTTAACTGAAGCCCACAGACATGTGTCTGAAACCACAACTGGTCCATGTGACACTGGTGTTATCATGTGTTATCTACCCTGACTGTAGTGTTGTAGGGACCGTTACACAATCGATGAAACAATGACATAAATATGGGACAAAAAAAACCTCAAAGTCACCAATGTCTCATTGCCAAATGGTCCATACTGGTCCAACTACAAGGGTTTTCTGTACATTTATTTTTTTCATTGTCAGTTTACTTGTAGTTTCTTAAACTAAACCCACAAAAAAGCAGAAACAAGGTTAGAAAAGAAAAAAAAAGTAAAGAAAAAAAGACTTTACAACTCTTTACCAAAGATTTTAGTGACAGATGTGATCATTAGTTTACTGAGGAAACACAACAACAAGATACACAAGTCAGAAAACTGTCAGTATTTACCTCAGTCCATCATTATTAGTCAATACTGTCTTAGTTAAAGTACATTTTAACTCTGTGAACATTCAACATGACACAGCAGGTTCAACATTCTGATAGTTACAATAATCTTCATGTCTTTTTACCAGAACAAATGTCAGTGAAACATGTGTTTTTTTTAACCTCATTTTTTAAACCTCGTGTTTTTAATGTCCTGTTTGTGTAAATACGTCTCCTTTATCCAGTAGTATCAGTGTCTGATTCATAAACTGTGACTTTGGACAATACCTCGGTGTGGTCTCTTCAGTTGTTCAGTTGTCTTTTATTCATGAGGACAGGACTGTGGTGTCTCCACAAGATGAGACTGAATCAATTTAGATACTCATTCATTTAAAGTTAAAGTCATGTTCTGACCATCAGTCCTGGGCATTTATTTTGTCTCATGGGCCACAGACACAGGTGGTACTAAAGTTTGACTCACGGGCCTGGTCAGAATTTCCATTAAGATAAATGATGAGTAAAGTATTGAATAAAGAACAAATGCTTTCACCATCTTTGAGACCATCTATTGGGGAAATACCAGCTTTGCAGGGAAAAGGTAGAAGGATAACCAAAATATAAATTAAAAGTATAATTTGGACAAGGGGCCAGATTTTAACACCAAACGTTCCGCATCCAGCCCCCGGGCCTTAGTTTGCCCAGGTCTGCTTTACAAGGTAAATGAACCTGAAAGCTGTAAACATGGTCATTAATGTACATGTTGACTGATGGTTAAAAGAAAATAAAGAGTTTTTAAATAACATGCAAATGCATGTTGTGACACAGACAAAGGTTGGATGAAGTAAACAGTGGCCCAGACAGAAATTTGAATGTGTTTGTGAAAAAGCAAATGTCATATTCAAACCATGACATTAATGACAGGCTTCAGTGAAGCTGCTAGAGGAATGGAGATCCTTCATTTGCATTTACAGTCACGGGCAAAGATGTTGCAGAACACATTTGTACAATCGTTTCTCTAACAATAAGTAAATTGTATTGTATTCACATTGTTAAAGCTAAGAACACAGGTTGTTTCTCATTTTTTTTACCCATTATGATCGACTTCTTTATAAACTCCTAAAAGGACAAAAGAAGCTGAAGTGGACAAACATAAAAAACACAAGACCAGTTTCAGTCCAATGTTTAATTTCCACAATGAAGCAAAAAAATGTCATCAAAGACAAAACAAAGCATCGTGTCTTTGCGTGTTTGTATGTGTCCACTCAGAGACAGGTCATTGTCAGATGGACTCTATTTTGTTGGACATTTGAATGAGCTTCATCAGTAAGATGAGGGAAACTTGGTGATTTTCATAAGAGTCCAGGAAGCACTGTGATTGGACACTTGCTGCTGATTTAAAATCAACTGGATGGCGTCTCTTCCACAGTAGAAGGTTGAAAGTTAAGATGATGCGCAGGACTCCCAGCGTCCTCGTCCTGACGGGCCTCTTCAAGGTTACCTTCTGTGTCTTATTTGGGAACCATGTGATTGTGGAGAAGAGAATGAATTGGTTTGAAGCCAGAGACTACTGTAGGAAGCATTTCACCGATATCAGTTCACTTCACGCCAACGAGGATTTGGACGCAATCAGCGGTCAATCAGCGGAGGAGCAACAGATGTCCATGTTGGAGGCAGTATGGATCGGCCTCCACAAAACTGCCAACTTCCCAGAGACCTGGATGTGGTCAGGAGCGGAATCTGTGTCGGCCGTCAATATATCCATCAAGAGTGGCCAAGTGAGAGCTGACAGTTGTGTGGTGTTAAAAAACCGCAGCTGGCACGAACAGGACTGTGAGAAGGGCTTTTTCCAGTTCTCCTGTTTTGACAGTAACCTTAAATTCGTAAAGGAAGACAAAGTTTGGGAGGAGGCGATGGAGTTCTGTCACCAACACCACAGCGACCTGATCAGCGTAACCTCAGAAGCTTCTCTGATCCGTGCTCTGCAAACAAGCAGGAAAACCGGGATGAAGTACGTGTGGATCAGCCTGCGATATCTAGCAGGCAGTTGGCTGTGGGTGGACAAACGCGGCAGCGACTACGAGGTCGGTGGAGACGTGGCGATGCTGCCTGGGTGCCCTGAGACTGGTCGTCACTGTGGGGCCCTGTCACCCATCACAGGCCGAGTGGTGAACTTGGATTGTTCAAAAACATTTTACTTTCTGTGTTACTAGAGTCATGGAGTGTTTGAAGTGATCGTGTGATCGTTTTTAAAGATATATAGATTAAATCAATGTAGGAAATACAGAATATTCTACTTTTAAACCAATTTATGTCTGAATTATTGTTATACAACTTTGAAAGATCTCTTAATACTTTGTATTATTTGATCAACACCACATTGCTTTACTATTAAACACTATACTTATGGCTTAAAATGTTGGATGACTCTAATCTGCACTTTGCATCTTCTGGCAGGGGCTGTTTGATCTCATTTTTTTCATTGATATTATTCACAAAAATGTATTTAAGTTTAATAACTAATTCAAAATGACCAACACAGGAAAGTGTCTTCCTCAAACTACAGAAAAGTACATGAAGTACAAGCAAGATAAGACACATACAACTCAGCAGCATCCAAGTCAAGCAGTATCTTTAAGGGACAATAAAATACTTTTGGCAGGAAAAAACACACAAAAAAGTAACACAATAGGTTCCACCTTGAAACCATAGTGAACGTTTTCTTTTTTCCTGAATGTGTTTTCTCATCCTTTTTGCTAAATATATCTCCATTATATTTGATGAAAAAGGCCGAGGGACAAAGATCAGGACTGCTGCGCCATCTAGTGGACGTTTGTTAGCATTGAACGACAACGTTCAGCAAACCTGTGAGGTGTGTTTTTCCCACCGAATTGTTTAGTTTTCATTTGGTCTGACGTTTAGGTTAAAAAACGGGTCATGAACTAATGTGAAACATCTTCATGTGAAGCGAGTGAATAAAGACAAACTCACGCTGCTGTTGTTTCCTTAAAGTCCGAGGAAACGAGACCAACGTCGACGTCACCGCCATTGGCACCAGCCTTCACTCATCCCTGGCGAATTCCCGCTAAAAGTCACGCAAGATGACGTATCGCCCGGATTACCGTAAATCTTAGTAAGACGGAGCACTGAGTCATGGCAGTTACCGTAAACGACAGTTACGACCAAGAAAAAAAAAATAATGGTTTTGTTTTTTTCTGTCCATAGGCAAAAAACTATTACTTACTGCTACTCATTATGTTAATACTGCTAAGACTAACAATAATAGTAGTAGTAGTAATAGTAATGGTAGTTATTATTTTATTATTGGGTTGTGTTTTTTTTTTTTTTTGAAGCTGGAACTGACTGTAAGAGATGTTTTGACTGAAGACGATGGAGAGGGAGTTCCTCCTGTGGAACAGACCTGAGATAGACTTCACAGGTGGAGCAAAACTTTATGGCAGCTGTAGTAAGTGGAGAACAAAACAATGAGTGACTTTTACGATACAGATTAGAGGTAGCAGAGCTAGGCCCCCTACTGGAACGGTCAGTTGTTGCATTTCCAAAAGGACCTGATGCTTTTACACACAAACACAGTCATCACCTTACCTGAGTGTTCCAGAGTGGTCTGAAGAACAAGGACAGGACAGAAGACGATGAAACCTAGGAAATGTAAATTATGACATTAACATTTCTGACATTGACCAGTGGTCGTTGTTCTGAAAGTGAAATGAAAGCATCATCAAGGTGGACGTGTGTTTCTCTGTGTTTCCTAGTTCTTTGTCAGGATCGTGAGTCAGAAATGAGTCAGCAAGACATCATGTCACTCCGGTCCTGTAGCTGTGCCCACGCTCAGGCTTTTCTTATTCTTATCTGTATCTTTATTTATTATTTTATTTATTTGCTATTAGACAGACATGCGGTTCATGTAACGGTGAGTCATTTTAACAGCCAATAATTAAAAAATGTAATACTTACAGATTGAATAAACACAATGTAACAAAAAATCACTATTAGTAGACAAAATAGAGAGGACCTTAAAATATATACATAAGACAATGCAGTGATCTGGCTGTGATGCTGGTTGTGATTGTTTTTGTGATTTGTTTGTTCTTAAATTGCTCTATGATTTAGATAAAAAAGCTTCAAACCTTTCTAAATGATCGGGTTTATTTCCTTCATCAGCTCCTTGTGAAGCTATAAATAACGTAAATCATCTGATTTGATTGGAATCCGTTATAGGAACAAAGTGTATCATCGAATCATTGGCTCTGGTCACGACATCTGCACGCTGCGTCAGAAGGAGGTGCTTTACGGTAAAACGGCGCCATTACCATGTGATCTCAGTGATGTTTGTAAACATGCGTCAGCCACATGTGATTGTGCTGATGAGGAAAGACTCTTCAGCTGCTCCGCCAATCAGCGCGCGGGGGAGTGTCCGGGGCGGAGTCGCCGTGTTGCGCTATGGAAAATCGTTAGGGAGACACAGAGTGTCAAACGTAACTGACCGAGATTGCTAACAGCGACACCGACGCCGGAGCGGAAACCGAGGAGAGCGATCGTTGACCGGGGAGCGGCTCTCAGTGGCGCCGGCCGGACACGGATGAGTCTGTGTCGGCACAGAAGGGAAGAGGCGCTTACGACGAACACGTAAGTGTCTCAGTCTTACCGTGGAACCAGGACGGGGAGCTGCGCACGTTGCGTAGAGAATACCACTATGTAATTCATAACCACTTGAGCGCTCGGTTCAGAATAAAAGCCGAGAGGCGCAAGTGTGAGGAATAAGGCGGAAAAGAAAAAGTGCTGCGCCGACATTTCAGCCCGACGCCACCTGGAATGGAGAGGGAAGAGGCCGCGAACACTTTGTGGTTGTCACGAGTGTTTCATCATCGACATGACAACAGGTAAATTAAAACTGCGTCAGCGGGAAGGAGCGAAACGCAGCCCTGCTCGAATCCAGCGGGAATTTCCGCCGAGGTTGTGAAACATGCTGCGCAGTTGTTGTCGAGGGTAAAAGTTGACTTTTGTTCGAGGAATGGAGATGTAAACAAAGTGAGGGTCGGGAGGGATGGCGTGTGAAGGAAGAGCTCGGAATAGGATGCTGCGCAAGAGATGGGCAGTGCGTAATCCTGCCTGTGGCTCAGGACGACGTTACGCAGTTCATATTGTCACGGCCAGTTTACATCACACGGCCTCGTGGCCGCTGTTTTAACAAGTCCTCACTACAGACACTGACGTCTTATGGGGGAAAAACTAAAGTTTCTCAACACGGCGACGTGTGTTCGTCTCGTCTCGTCTCGTCGTGCGGCGCGAGTGATTCCAGAAAATAGAATAAAAATAAAGTCAACAACAGAGTTGTGACGCAGGATGTTATGCTTCTCCTGTGCCAGAAGAACATTTGCTGCGTCACAAAGATCCCACCTAGCTCCTGAATAATGAGCTCCCTCCTCAGTGCGCACTTCATACAAGGAAAACAACTTCCTCTTCCCGCACCTAGGGGGTGCTGTTGAGTCCACACACCTCGGTGTCATCAGTTGTTGGACGTTGACAAACGACTTCCCGCTCATATTTCACGGGAAACAACCGCTGTTTATCCGGCGCTCGCATTTTATTTTGAAGGATATCGACATCAATGCTGTTGCAGCTCAGATTCCTCCTTAAAAGCTTGGTTGTAACTGAGTCGTACTGTTACATTCCCCATTGAACTGCCCTGCCTCTGGAGGCTGGAACTTGTAACACACACCAGCAGGACAGTGTCCGGCCCCGTGTGTCGTCACCGCTGACGTAGACCACATTTGCCTTCCTAATGACCCCTTTAAAAAGAAGGTGTGGTGCCTCCTGCTGCTTACCTGCCAGAAAGACAGGTGACGTGCACGTCTGCCACGCTGATTCTGTCAGGTCGAACTCAAGACACGGCCTACTGGGGCGGGAGGGGAAGACGGCCTCCAGACGAGGGGACTCGGTGGGTCAATGGGTGAATCAGCAGTAGACTGAACCGCTGGCAAGGAAGTGGAATAAGAGAGAGAGAGAGAGAGAAAGAGTGAGTAGGGGAGGGGGAGGAAGGGGAGGTTTGGAACTTTAATTATACCTACTGGGTTGATACTCCACTCCTGGAGGAATGTCAGGAGTAGTTTTCAAGCAAACAGGTGAAGGTTGTAACAGGAACTGCAGGCAGGAGGGACCTTTGGTGTCTCTCGTCTTCTTCTTCTTCTTCTTCTTCTTCTTCCAAACATTGATATCACATTAGATACGTCTGCACTCACTGCTGTTATTATGTCTCCTGTTTACTGTGGCTGACCGTCTTCTGAGGCTGACCATCAGGACAAGTGACCCACTTTCCCAGACAAGAAACGTGACCTCAATAGTTATGTTGCTGCTCTACCAACGAGGGGCGCTGCTGGGCAAGATGAGCAAACAGGAAAACCCGATGCATCAGTTTCACTGCGGATTTGTTTTAATTTCTTTGAGATTTCTTTTCATTTTACTCATAATTTATCCAAAATAAAACTAACCCTTAGTCCAGACTTGAGCAAATGAAGGCTGGAGGGCCTGATGTAGCCCGTTTGGCATATTAATCCGGCCGCCAAACTTGTCCAAATCTTCAGACACTCTCAGCATTTAGCCTCCCTGTCTTCCTGTCCTATTGTTGCCCACCTCTGCCTCAGACTCATGGGTGTCTGTGAGGTGAGAGGTCGGCTGGAATGGGGTCAATGGGGGAGGCCTCTCACGCTGGTTTTCTCTGCTCGCAGATTATGGAAAAGGAAGTGGCACAGAAGTAAGAGATGGCGGTTCTAAATTTAAACCCTGCTGGCCTTGGCTGGATGATGATGTATTATTAGACGTGTGTGAGGCAGCATTAATTTGTAGGTATAATCACACGAGGGGCACCTGACACGACACGCCGTCGGAGGGAAAAACCTCTGATGTCGAGCACGTGGCAGCAGGGGAAAAGGCGACAGGAGTTATTGGCATTTCATGGATTTAACCTCCATTATTTCTCAGTCAGTGAAGAATGCCACCTTGTTTTCTTTTTTTTTTTCTTCTCGGAAACCGGATTAGACATCCTACACTTCAGCCCTAACCATATTTCCTATTGACATCTGGGCTTTTATCTCTTGCCGTTCAACTCATAAACTCTCGCTTGTTATCGGGAGCTTGTAAGATATTTCCCAACAGCCTGAGATTGTATCTGCTGAGGGACAAATCAGAGGAAAATCAGCCTGCATTATTTCTGGAGTCCTGCAGTTTCCTCTGAACAAGTTAAGGCATTAGCTGCTCATCCAGACTTTTTTGATTTTGTCGCACTGTCTCTTTGTCAAACGGTTCTTTTCTAAAAGGTTATTGACAAGAGCGCCAATCTGGTAGACTCTGATAGACCCCGTTAGACCCTGATAGACTCTGTTAGACCCCGTTAGACCCTGATAGACTCTGTTAGACCCCGTTAGACCCCGTTAGACCCTGATAGACCCTGTTAGACTGCAGTGGAGAGACACTGAACACTCAGATCCACTGTGCAGAAAAGTTGCCATCGCTGTGCTGACTCAAAGTGCTCGGTTCCAAGGCTCTTTTGGTTTGAGCATCAGCACAAAGACTGCGCCCTGGGAGCCTGATGGCATGGCTGCAAGCAGGGACTGCACCACCCAGGTACAGCGCCCCATGCTGGACAGAGTGGTGAATTGCATGCTGCGTTTCAAAGGGTTGCAAAACTCATCTTTGTTGTGAAACGATGAGTCTTCCTTCCCTATCTGGACGTTTGATGGACAGGTGTGTGCGTTAACACCAACGCAGTGACACCTGCTGGACTGGACGGTGATGACTGTGATGTTTGGTCTAAGGAAGATAATGGGAACTGCGTGGAACTCTTGGTTCTGATGCATTGAAGATCTTAATGTATTAACTTCATTTGTGGGAGAGTAAAGTGAGATGTTGGTCGTTTTTGGGTTTTTTTTGCTCTGTAATGACTCAGTGGGATTTATGATGTGAGTTTCGTGGCGAGTTCTAGAACCTGGCACAGAGTTCTGATCTCAATAATCACATTTATAGAAAACGTTGGACAGTCATTGTGAGTCAGGCTTCGTTGTCCAACCTCAGAGATGTGATTAGGAAATGGATGGAACATCGTTCCACACCGGCCAGTCTTAAACCTTGACTGTTATTATTAAATCCTTCAAATTTGGACAAAAACTTCGTACATTTAGGGTTTGATTCCATCTTTTCTACCTGGTTTGGTCATGTGATTGAGGACATCTTGGCCAAGACTTTGCCAAATCAGCTCCAGTTGGACTACAGTTATGGCGCCTCTGGTGGTTGTGTTGAGGATGGGAGAGTGTGGTTTGTTGACCTTGGCAGAACTATTCCACGTTAGACAAACATAATAAAAAGGATTTCAACACAAGTAATAAGAAACAACCCACCCAACCAATCAAATAATCACATGATCTCAACAAAAGAGACCTGGATATTAACATTAATGTGTTCGTAGCGCCCTCTGCAGGTGAGCTACATGTTTTTAGATTGACTGAGCTGTGATGTTCAGTTAATGGCCTTCATCATTATGTGTTATTTTTTCCACATGAACTTATCAACTTTACTCCTGATAAATTAGGACCTCTAATCTCTAAGAGGATTAACCTCCTGTTTGGACATGTCCCGCCCCTGACTGTTGTCCAATGTCACCAATGAAAAGGAATTTGTTTTTTTGTACTCCATCAAACCACTGTCTTCTCCTCTTGACACAGTTACGCTGCTAAGAATCAATAATATTTCTGGAAGTGACCAAGGGTTTGTCAGGTTCAGGACTAAGTTAAAGCAGAGTTGTATGTGTGTAGTAATCAGTAGTTATTGTGTTGATCCAGGATGTTAAACAGCAGCTGCTACAAAAACAACAAAGACAAACAAAACCACAGCTACTAGTGGAGCCAACAACCAATCATGAAGCAGCAGCAGCAGCAGAAGGTCCAGGACAGTTGACAAGTGTCAGAACAACAGGGCTGAAGACAGGAGAGAGGACAGCAGTGGCCCCGCCTCCAGAGAACAGGAAGTCTGGTCAACAACAAGTCGTTCTGCTTCTGTTTGGGTCAAAGTCCAGGGATGACCATAAAACTGTGACGGTGACGCCCTCGGACCGTACATGTGCCCACGCTCCACTATCAGCAGGTGGAGGAATGAGTGCCGCGAGGCTGGTGGTGTTAGGAGTCAAGACGGAGGGGGTTATAGATGGAAACATGATGGGTTTGGATGAGTTTCTACGTCACCTTTTCTCCATCAGTGAGAAAACGCTGCTGAGTGACACAGTCGTGACAGGATTCTGCTGCAAATAGAATCTCCGACGGTGCCGGCTGCTATTTTAAAAAAAGAATATGAAAAGTCCTAAAGGGACGGAGGCGGATAAGGATTTCGTCCACTGTCGAGGAAACATGATGAGACCTCTGCCGTTTTCTTCCATTTCTGGTTCATTCCGATGCCTAGTTCCACTAAAGGGACATGACCTGGAATAAAAGCTCTGTTTTTTACCATCAGGAACAACATGGAAATGTCCAGACATCAGCTTTGTAGAAATACAGAGGTTCTGATCATGTGATACACTTGAACAGCCATGAGCTGGAGCTGCCGTGTCATCCTCACATGTGCTGACCATGACTCAGGAGTTCTTCTTCCATGTGGCCCCGGTGGCCCCATCAATCTCTTCTTGATCTTTTTCTCTCTGTGCCTGGGGATCAGTCGTACAGTAGCACAGTGTCAACGCATGAATGACTGGCACCGACAGTCTGTTGACTGAGACAGTCTGTTGACTGAGACAGTCTGTTGACTGAGACAGTCTGTAGACTAGGACTTTTTTTTTTACTTCTTCAGTTGTCATTTTTTCCACTGTTTCCCTTTTTTTATTCTTTTGAATAGAAACAGTAAATCAGTTCAGTAACATCAACCTAATTCATTGATTCACAGTGGTGATAAAGAACTGTCAAATTGAACGTCTTATAGTGGTGCCACAGTGGAGACGGAGCCAGACCAGCATCTGCAAGGTCTCAGGTTTGGACTCATGTCTACTTCCCCACCACTAAGTCACCACTGGTGGTCTAGAGGTCAATGATCAGGCATCAGGTGGTAACCTTCAGTAGGTTCTCCACCCACAGTCTGGTGCAGTGTGATTTGAGTGGCAGTGGTGGAGACTGGGAGCCAGGACCAGAGGAGATGGATGAATGGACTTTATCAGTTGTGTGACTAGATGATGGATCAGACATCAGCCTGATCTTCTTCTTCTGTCCTCGGCCCTGAGGAACCGATCTGAGATGATGCTGATGCTTCTGTTCATCTGTGGTGTTTGTTGATGGTTTGGGTTCAGTGTCCATAACAACACTAACATGTCCGTGTCTTCTGTGTCTTCTGATTTCAGATGGCAGCAGGGACTCGTTCCTCATCGCCGTCTCCCAACGTCCTCCTCCCCAGGGAACTGGTTTCATATGGTGTCTTAGAGTTTGAATCCCTTCTAGCACCATTTGAAATCGGTGTTCTTGAGAAGGAACAGACGTCGGACCAGATCTCAACATGAGGACACAGCCTGTGGCGTCTGAGTCCTTCCTGATGGCGTCCGTGTTGTGGCGTCCATGTTGACTCCGACCCTGTTCCACCCTCACCAAGGCTGACCGTTTTCTTCTGGTGTTTAGAGTCTCCATCGTGTCTAGCACCATTTGAAATCGGTTACAATGTGGAGGGAACGTCGTCGACCGCGTTTCCTCTGAGGCTGTGCGTCAACTTCCCAAACACGCCACAGGGTGGCAGCATTGAGCCACATTTATGTTGTTGACTTTGAAGGAGAAACAAATAAAATAATAAAGAATTAAAAACAAAACATTGATGCAGTTGCATTGAATGACATTTAAATTTATACTTTTATCCTTTTTTAGTAGAACAGTTGAACTGCATGTGTTTATATTGAACTATTAAAGATTTATGGCTCAGGTAAATGATTCATCCACAGTGACGTCAGCAAACTGAACATAAATGATTGATGTATTAACTGATGTTACACAAACATATACATTTGACCCACATGGACACACACTGTATTAGACACTGTTCTTATTGGAGGACAGAGACAGACTGGTCAAACTGATCTGTCCAGTCTGTGTCTCCTGGATCCCACAGAGGAGGTTGGAGGGAGAGGAGATCCATCACAGTCAACTTCTCTCTCCTCCTACACCATCTCAGCAATTTGCATAAGAGATAAGCTGTTCTGGTGATGTGTTCAAAGGTTGTTGTGTCAGTCTGACAGACTGTATATATACGTATATACTGTATATATATACATGAGCTGGAGTTCCAGGACAGAACATCTTGACTCCACACAGAAAATCAACAGTTCAGTATTCTACTAGTCATCTTCTTGCTGTAGAGCAAGTGTCAAACTCAAGGCCCGTGGACCAAATATGGCCGACTAGGTCTTTCTGTGAGGTCCGTTACAGCTTTATTCTGTAACATGTTTGTAACTCAAATATTTTAGCATCAATCGCAGAAACATTTCTCAATAGTCAAACTTGTCTAAATTATACTTTTAATTTATATTTTCATTATCCTTCTGCCTTTTTCCTGCAATTGCATTGTTTACCTAACAGATAATCTTGAGCGCCATCTGTCTGCTCCTGTCCTGGTCCCTGGGTCAGATTTAAGGAGTTATTTGACCACCACGCTGCCCTTTCCTGATGTAGCGCCTCCTGCTGATGAATTTGATCACATCTCCACCCAGTGTTCTTTGTCATCATGTCGATGAAGTTTTTTTTCTTGATTTTGTCTTTGTCTGGTAGCCTAACACTCTTTTTGCTCTACCAACATTTTCCACTGTGTGGCGCTGTAATATAACCACAGGCTGCTTTCGGTAGCTCTTGCTGATTTATAGCTGAAAAAGTCAAATGTTGGATTCAGACCACATCCCAGTCTTCTTGTAAAACTGCAGTGATTCAAACCACACATACAGTAGCAGACGGCTGCACTTTTGTGAGTGGGCCGTAGGTGGTGCTGTTTTGGGTTCCTGCTCAGCACAACAACAGACAGAATTGGAACCAAGAATGTCCAGATTACAGGCCTGGTCCCTCAGGCTCTTGGCCACAGAACCACAACCCCTCCACCCCAACCCACCCCCAAAAACCACCCGTGTCTCAGAGTTGTTTGGTTCCAGGAGGTGGTGCAGCCTTATGTCCTGTCAGTTTATGAGAACATCTGATCTGTGAAGCCGAGGTTCATCAAACCAACTTCACTCCATTTAACGAGTCTCTGTCTTTACTCAACGGAACAAGTGAATCATAGGGAGTGTCAGTGTCAGTGATGATGTCATGAAAGCATGACATCATCGGTGCGTGTTGCGGCACCACCTTCCTGCTCCGACTGCTTCACCATGATGTGGTGACGGAGATGGATGTGCTGTGACCTCAGCAGATGTTTGAGGAAATGTAGAAATTAGACACAGAGGAGGAAGAGGAAGAAGACGAGGAGACACAGTGATTCACCTGAGCGTCATCATCAAACTCGAGGTGTAGGAGGGGTGGAGCAGAGCATGGACCATCCACAGAGTAGTGTCCACAAATGAGACAGACCATGACAGAATCCTTGTCTCATTGGATTTACTCTCCTGATGAAGACGTGTTTGAACACACACATCAACGTGTCTTCATTTGTCCAGACCTGCTGTCCCCGTGGACTGATGTTGTGTCTGATCCTCAGTTGCAGCTTTTGTTGCGTCTCATTCAGCCTTGGCCTTGACCGCTTATTCTGAGCTTCACACAATAACGCTGAACACCATCAGCCTCCACCCATGGGAGGGCTCACTGTGACGTGCTGTGGGATTTGGGTGGTAGTCGTAGAGAGTGATGTAATGGGTGGTGGTTTGTGATTGGTCAGACGGTTGTACCTGTCTCAGCTGGACGAGGACGACGCTGTAACAAGGATTCTCATTCAAATTCTTCATTGTGTTCCAACTTGTCCTTCGTTATGGGGGGGACATTGAGTGCAGCAGTGGGAGGTGGACATGTCCATCGATGTGAGACTGTTGTTGGAAAAGTCCTGCAGAACTGATGAGAGACTAACTCTCACATACCAACCATAAAACAGGGAATTCAACTCGCAAATCACCAAATCCACTGTGTCTCACCCTCCACCCTACACTGGAACAACGTTGTTGGACTCTCCACCCTCACTGGACCAGTGTGGAAATGTAACCACAACAAGTCCAGTTATGTTCATGTCCATCAAGTCTGAAGAACGGGTTCAAACACAAAGGCCTGAAGAAATGGAAGAAACAACAACAACAACAACAACAACAACAACAACAACAGCTGACATCATGTCTCACACCTGCTTCATCACCAAGTGTAATTCTGAGGTTCTTCAGTGGTTAAGGTCCAGTCCTGGTCTGACCAGAACATCTGTCTCTGTCCTCTGTACAGAGGTAAACACAGCTTTGTCCTACAAACCTGCTGTCTTAACTGTCAGGACCGTGATGTCTCTGTGCTGCAGCTGATATCCATATGTCCCAGAGTGGAGCAGGGTGGAGTCCAGAGGTGGAGAAGCAGCTGGAAGCTCTTAAAACCAAATGAATTCATGAGCTTCCACTGGAACATATGGTGGCCTTCAGGTAACGGGAACATTCCAGGATCCAAAGAGTTGGTCAGAGGTCCAACTGTTAAAACACACACATAGTTTTGAAGGTTCTCAACAGGGGTGTTGCGTCCCCCAGCAGGTCCATGAAGCTACAGCAGGGGACAGAGTACAATTCACTTTAATTGAGTCATTTCTTAAAATAGTTATTTCACATGTTAGAAATTCCAGAAAACCACTCATTCCAGACCAGAGGGTTGGTTTGGAAACAGATGAAAATTACTATGCACACTACTGCTATAGCGCCCCCTAAAGACAGGAAGATATTTTACAAAATAAAATAAACACGTCTTTTGCAAGATCGGTTGCTAACTAAGAAAAATAAATGATAATAATAAATCATAAAGTATCTTATATAAACCTATGTATTGTTTTAAACAATGTTTAAACCGTGTGGGAGAGAAAACTGGGAGAAAAGTTGATGTTATTTTACAGCATTTCAACGTAGTCATGTTTATCTGACCTCCTCGTGTTTCATCTCTGATCAGTTTGAAGTTCTGAAAACCAGATGTTTGGACCAGACACTCGTGTAGGTCTTGTTTAACATGCTTACATTTTGTGCAGACCAATTAAATGGCCCGTAAACACTGAAGGATCCATCCTGGACATCTGGTCCCGGGTCTAGAACGTTGGGAATTGTTCAGGTCGAGTTTGTCGAGAAGAACAGAAAGAGTTGGAAAACAATAGACTTTGTTCCTGTGTTTTCACCTCAGTCTGCTGATCATCACCACCTTAACCACCTTAACCATATTAACCACTGGTGTGTGTGACTAACGCCCTTTGTTCTCCTCAGGTAGATTCACAAAAATGTGACTGAGTTCAACAGCAGATTAAACCACAGACTGTGTCACTGTGGTTCTTACAGTTTGAAGTCTTCGTGTGAAGCTGCATCACTTCCTCGGAGGTGAAGCTCAGATTTCCCCGTGTTTGTGCGGCTGGAACCGTGTGACAGAACCAGGATGAACTCAGTTCACCATCCAGATGATTCCACCTCTTCCTCTTCCTCTTCTCTGTGATGTGACACCGTTTAAAGAGCGGCCGTGACATCGTGGTGTCCACACATGAATATGATGGAACGTGTCAGAGAGTCCGGCTGTGGTCAGGCTGTGGTCAACTGAAGTTGGAACTTCCTGTTAGAGAAGGAAGGATGACTGTTCCTCTAAAGGCTTGACATTTTAATAAAACCTCCGCAATAATCCATCTATAAAATGTCAGATTAGCAATAATTCATGTTCCTAAGATGAAGGATGGAAGCGTGGAACACGCCCTGATGGAACTTTGTGGGCAGAGATGATGGAAGAGAAGAAAAACAAAAATGTTATTGGACAGTTTTATGGCCACTTTACTGAGTCATAAATATTAAAATATTCCAACAAGGAAAATCAATGTCTCTGTTGTTCAGTCAATGATGTCTTGATGACACTTCTCCTCCTCCTCCTCCTCTGGTCTGGTCCCTTCTCCTCCAGGGGTCTCCACAGTGAATCCTCCTTCTCCATCTCCCCCTGTTCTCTCCATCTTCTACTCTGACTCCAACTACCTCCATGTCCTCCCTCACTGCATTCATCAATCTCCTCTTGGTCTCCTACCTGGTAGCCCCACTGTCCCTGTGTCCAAACATGTCCAAACCATCTCAATCTGTCTTCTCCATCTTTTTCCTTCCTGTCTTCTGTCTGTTCCTAGTGTCTCCAATCCATCCATCTGGTCTGGACGTGTTCACAATACGACATGATGTTGTTGTAAACAAGTTCAACATTGATTATGTTTCTACATTTGTATGTATTTGCTGTCAATTCTACACATTTCACCACTGCAACATTGTGTCCCTGCTGATTTTCTTTGCTTCAAGGGTTAAAAATCTGTCCAAAGTGAATGTATTGTTGAACAGACCTTCAAGACTAAACATCTCCAAACCAAAACTCTCTTCTGTCTGAGCTTCTCATACAGAAATGTCGTGTTTCCCTAATGTCTGAAAGTAATTTAGTCTCAAGGCAACGACAGCAGTTAAGACGGATCGACATTTGATATTTGGGAAGTGTTTTTCTGGGAAGAGCCGGCCTGGGTGGGGGCCAGAGCTGTGGAAAACCAGGATTTTGATGAAAGAGGGAGAATTAGTGGAAATGATCTGGGAGGATCATCAGGTTTCCTAGTGTCACACAACTTCCACTGATGGCTGCAGCCCAGATATATACTGTATATATATCTCTTATACATATATATATATATATATATATATATATATATATATATATATATTTTATGTCACGCCAAGTCAAGTCCATGCTTCTATCACCAAACAAACTAATACTTGAGTTATGACAAGGAAAAGGCAGACATTGCATTGAAGAACAGAAAATAAATACATATATTTGAAGAACCAAGTGGACCAACTCACTCACTCCAACAACATCTTGGCAACAAGTGGGTGAAGGGAGAGAAACATTTTCTCTTGAAGGAAAGAATTTTCCAGCAGGTTGAAACTCAGACTCTTCAGCCAAATGTTCTGGCACAGAGTGAAATGCACTGATCTGGGGGACAGAGCAGACAGGGAGGGAGGGTTAGTTAAAAGATCAGGACCAGGACCAGGACCAGGACCAGGACCAGGTTCACCAACAATACATTTGTTTGGATAAACATAATGACAACAGCAACAATTAAACACCAGCTTGTATTTAATTTGATCCGGACATGTTTTTCCATGGTGTATTTGGTAGTTATTAGAATTACTGGAATTCTTACAGTATTGTTCAGTCAAAGACGGTGTTAGTCTTAGAAATGACAGGTCTTCATATTAATTGTATTCTTTGTGTTTAATGGTACGAGGCATTAAATGAACAAGAAATAGAAGAATTATTAAGAATTTGATCATTTCCTCCATGACTGTCCCCACTATATACCATATACCAGACAGTGTGTGTGTGTGTGTGTAGCATGACAATGTCTTTTTGTCATTCTACACATTTCTATTCCATTTGTCCCCACAGTAGGGACCACTGTTGAGACACAGACTGTATGTAAACTATTGAAGGAGACAAACCTACTCAGAGAACCAGACTTTGAGACTTTGACCAAGCTGCTAACAAGGCTGGTTCACTTCCTGGATGGCACTGGAGGGGGTGGAGGAGTGGAGGGGTGGAGGTGGACTTCCCCCCAACAACTACGTGCAGTGTTCTCCTCCCACGCTCGGGGAGATTTGTTGACCGTTGCCCTGTAGTCATAAACTATCTGTCTTCATGAGAAGGACAAATGACGCAGATTATGAATGAATGTCCTGTTGGAGACATGAGTCCAGCCTCGTCCTCTGAGTCCGGATGAAGCTCGAGTGACATTTTTTGTTCTGAGTGTAAAATATCTGAGGAAACTGTCAACTGTGATCATAAATGACTCAACACAGACTGAGAAGACTGAGAAGTTCTCACCTAAGGCCACAGAGTCTGGCACAGAACCAGGTCAGAACACAATCAACTGTTTGAGTCCACACTAAGTCCTGGTTCTGACCCGTTAATACCAACACAGAGACCAGAGACCAGCTCCACACACTGCCATCAATGCTTCAAAGTCTCTACAGGTTCATTCAATCAAATCAAAATATAATCAATAAAAAGTGATACACAGGACTGTAAACAAACACGACGGTCAAAGTAGGTGGCGCCAAAGATCTAAGGACAGAGAAACAGGCTCTTCTGTTCTCATCAGAACGTTCAGAGGATTCTGTCCAGTTTACGGCCTCATCAACAAAGGGGGCGCTGCTGCAGAGAAGGGTTTACTGTGTTGTCCTGTGACTGGACTTTGGCCTTGATTCTGTTAAAGCCTACAGAGACCTTCAACAATGTACAATGAAGAAGGAAAGTCAGGAGGCGAAGGATGCAGGAGATGGTATCTGAGAAAAGCTGTGTGAATCAACCACATTGTCTCTTCCTTGAATGACCGTTTTTCACAGGTTTGTAAATTAAAAAAAACAGGAACAATAATTATTGTACAAAAACATTTATAAAAATACCACAGGAAACAAGGAGGGAATCAAACCGTCGACATAAATAACACAGACAACATCAGAGGCATTAAATATTTTACTTCCTAATAAAAATAATATATATATTAATATAAAAAGTTCTGTTTGAGTGAGTGGGGATTCTGACAACGATCCGGAAACTTGGTTTTGTGCCGTTGGAAATGCAACAACTGAAAGGCAGCAAATTCACTTCTTCTCTACAGTTTTTACTGGCACGTCCTTCCTGGAGGCAGATGTTCTTCAACTGATAGGAGCTGTTCCACGTGCAGAGCTGGTGTCAACAAGAAACCAAGAGAAAAAACGCTTCAAGTTCAATTCTCACAAAGTTGCAGAAAAAACCAAGACATTTGAAGAGAAACGTTCTTCATCTCAGAGAAAGTTGAGGAGATTATTGTGACGAGGGAAGATCAAAAAGATCCAAGAACATTTTGGAAATATTATAGAGTTGGATGTTTATCAATAGATATAATTCACGTGTGTTAAGGGTTTAAAGAGTAAAATCTCAATCTGGAGGAAGTGTCTTGGAACTTTATGACTTCTCCTTGTCAGTTGATTGTTACACTGAACAAAATGTTAGTATTTCTAATCACACATCATCATTACATTTACACATGAATGTAAATCATCTTATTTTAGCTCATCTGGACATTTTAACAGGTATTAAATATGTTTTTTTTTTTTACTTTTTCAAACACATGAGTGGACAAATACCTGATTGAAGAAGAGGACAATCTAAAGATTTTGGAACTGTAATAACTCCGGCCTCAGGTCTTCTCTGGTGTCATATGAGCTAAAGTGTCATCAAATAAGGAGTTGGTGTCAGCAAGGTTCACAAATGTCTTCCTTCTCTTCACTGTCAGAGCTTCATCCGTCTTTACGCTGCCAACTCGTACATTTTTTAACTTTTTTTTCATCTCTAGTCTAGAAAATACGGTAACATTCAACATGGCTTCAATAAGGATGAGGTTTGTTTGGTGTGTGGAGTTAAGAGGAGGATATTTATAGGGAGTTTATTCTTTTTGATTATTGTTTTATTTGGAAAAGGAAGGAAAATTTAAGGTAAAAAAATAGTTTATCACACAAATGATACCTAGAGATGAAGCTATTGTTTTACTGAACAATTACTTAGCATGTTTTGAGTCTGGGAAAAAATATTTGCCCCCGACACTGACTTTTACGTCACAGCTAGTTGTACAGTGTCAAAGAATTTCCTGTCAACTTCCCTCATTCCTCATGTGAGGAAACAAAGACACCAAGATTTCCTCAAACAGGTCAAAAGACAAAAACACGAGGCAGAAAGTGAAGCTGAGACACGTTGTCTCACAGTGGACTTGAGTGGTTAGTTGACTGACTGTGATAAGTGCAGCAGAGCAGAGACGGCAAACAGACAAGAAGGAAGAATCCAGAATAAAGGCAGAGAAAACTCACCCTTTTCTCCTCTTTAGAAACTTGTGTAAAAAGAAGATTATTACAACAGCAACTGTGGAAACAACAAAAAGACAAATGTTACTACTGTTTCACAATTAAAGGAAATCAGGGAAAAGAGTAAAACACAACTTTACCCAAAGTCACGAAAGTCACCGATATGGTTACAGGGAGGTGTCCTGGAAAAACAACAACAAAATAAAAGACTTTTCAACAGTGAAGTTAGCAGGTCTGATGTGAGTCAGGTCTCTCAGGTGTCGCCAACAGTCTTTATGTGTCTTTAATGTCCACAAAAACACAACAAATTAACTCTTTTCAAGTCAAATCTTCAACTAAACTTGAATAAAAAACTGTTAAAATGACTGGAACTTTGCACTGAGCTTTTTCTTTTTCAATGTATTTTGATCAGAAAATCCCTTTTTCCCTGTTCATCTTAGAAAAGTTTCAAAAACACTTGCCATTATTTACACTGACGTCCACAACATTGTCTTCTCTACCTGAGAATGAAACAGGACATAAATCAGCAAAACAACACAAACAAACTCACCTCATGTTCCTGTTTCTGTTTAGTAAAATATTAATACATTAAACTGTGAAACAAACAAAACATGAGTGGGTGTCATATTAGGTATGTGGTTGGATGTTATTGAGCAGGGAATAAATACGAGACAATTCATGAGCACATTATTATTATTATTATAGTTATTATCATTAATAATAATTGTAGTAGCAGCAGTGGTAGGATTGTTATGGAAGATGATTCTGCAAAGTATAAAAACAGTTGTCAGCGTCTTTAGGAAAATGTTTAGAAAAATTCCATTTTTGGTGACAAACTCAAAACATGCTGAGCAGCCATTTCTATACATGCACCATATGAGAAAAGGTGTAGAAGAAATGTATGAAATTAAATGAAATTAAAGATCAATGGTCGTCTAGCTCTACCTCGCAGTGACAGTGCTGCTGTTGTGGTTGTAGTTGTGGTTGTAGCTGTGGTTGTAGCTGTGGTTGTAGGTGAACTGGTAGCAGTTTTACTGGTGGTTCTACCAGCAGTTGTCACAATGACACCTTTGAACAACAGGATGAGGATCACTTGATGATCATGGAGACAAAAACTCTCCTCCTCAGGACAGAGTTTCTTCAACTCCAGTCAAGCCTTAGAGTCCAACCTGAACGACAGAGTGACCGGTGTGTGTGTGTGTGTGTGTGTGTGATGAAGCCTGTTCTCTTACCTGATGTGACCGTGTGTCTACTGGACGCTGTAGACTCACTTCCTGGACTTGTTGAAGACGTCGTGGATTCATCTGTTGAGTCAACACCGTATCATTAACCATTTCAGTACAACCACAGACGTCTTCTTCTTGGCTGCTGCGACTTTTGCTGCGTCTATTCTAGACAATATGGTAGTTCCCAGCAGAACATACGGAAACACTGTCACTGTTTACTTTCTCTGGCGTCGTCCTGTTTCTGTTCTTATCTTTGTTGCCAACACTCTTGATCAAACATCTCCACCTCACCTTCACCTTCACGACTTAATCTCTGTGAACCAGGAGCAGCAGGGAGAGAGGAAGAGGACTGGGAGACGTTGGACAAAGACCAAGGACTGAACACATAAATAATACCTTGGGCTGACGTGGTGTCTGTGGTGTTTCTGTCTCCAGTTGTTCCAATGTCAGATGAACCTGTCAATAAACACATGTATT
Source organism: Paraplagusia blochii (assembly GCA_016785265.1). NCBI lineage: Eukaryota > Metazoa > Chordata > Actinopteri > Pleuronectiformes > Cynoglossidae > Paraplagusia > Paraplagusia blochii. The sequence continues at coordinate 157,721 of JAFBJS010000800.1, forward strand.
GATGAAGGTGGTTCTTCTCATCATCAGAAGAAACCAAGGGTTTTCAACTGGTCTGGACCTTCAGGACTTCAAATCTCCACATAAAAACTTTTTAAAACTTTCTAAAACACTTTTAATAATTGTATTCATTCACAAGCAGGCAGATGTTTTGCTCTGTAGGTCAATAACTTGGACAGATTGTCCATCACCCACCTTTGCATTGAGGAGGCGGAGGATCATAATTACCCCCTCGACCACACCTGATGGTGCTGTGGCCGACCAGTGTGTAGCCAGCATCGCACACATACTGGACACTTTCTCCATATTTGGGCTGGTCCTCAGAATTCCACAGGCTTCTGCCATTGTCCACCACAGCAGGTAGTGGACAGGTGACAACTGAGGAGCAGAACACAGCAGGACAAACAAAAGTCCAAGAGTTATGTTTATGTATCTCTGTGTTAAACGTGAAAGACATTTGTCTTTCTGGAATCATCACCTTCACAGCTTGACCTTCCAGACCAGCCTAATGCGTAACACTGTTTGTAGCTCGTCCCACGGATCTGGAATCTGTCGGGAAAAAAAAGGAGAAGGAAGAGCAGTTTATATAAAAGCTGAAACAGAAAAGAATTGAAATTCCTTCCCCGGGTTTGAATTCCTGCAGAGTTTTGTCCAGACTTCTTCTATCAACAACACTCACAGGTCTGGAGAAACCAAGGCTCCGTCTCTAATCTGTCGACCTATGAGGTCACACATTCCTCCGATGCCTCTATTTGTCTTTCTTTAAACAGATTAGCTAATCCAGGCTGTACCACACACTCTCCTTCTCCTCCTCCTCCCCCTCCTCATCACTTCCACAGTTACTCACCCTTCATCACAGGTGACCTTAATGACATCACCAAACAGTGTGCCACCACTGATGTTGAAGGTCATGTGATCCTGAGGTTTAGGGGGGCCGCAGTCTTTCCCTGTAACGACAAAAAACACACAACGTTGCTGTGAAAGTGTTTGAAACAGATGAAAACACACAGAACATGGATACTACAGCAGAAGTAGGATATTGGCCAGCAGGGGGCGTGGGGGAAACCAATAGTTGGGTTGGGTTTCTGTCTCAACGATTGACGTCTTGCTCCCATAGTGGCCCATTGGTACAGTCTACCTCAAAGTATGGGGCGAGACCCACTAGTGGGGCATGCAGGTATTGCAGATGGAATGGATTAAATTGGAAGTTTTTTTCTCTCTTTTGACGGTTGTTAATCATCATCATCATCATTGTTAACGGCTGTTGTTATAATTATCATCGTTATCATTATTATAGAGGAAGTAGCAAAGGTTCTGTGTAATGTTTACATGTCAACTGTTGGAGTCATGTGGTTCTTGAGGGGAATTGATGGTCAATAGTTAATAACATTCCCATGGACCTGATTCAGTGCAGAGAGACAAATATCTCGGTGTATTGTAATATTGCAGTATGATATGGTGAGGTGTCTGGATGGACACACACAGAGTGAGAACATCAGGACTCACGTTTACATCTCAGGTCCAGGAAACTCCAGTTCCCATTGACACACGTTGACGAGGCTGATCCACTCTCCACGATGTAGCCTGCAGCACATTCAAAAGTGATTTCACAGCCGTCTGGGAAGTCGTTCATCAGGAGGGTTTTTTGCGTGAAGACAACGTTTTCACCTCCTGGATGTTTGGAACACTGGGCTGGAGAAGAAGAAACACAGAAACATGTCAATAATAACATTTTTAATTCTTAACATGATTTGGATTCTGAATAAAACTAAACATTTAATCTGATACATGTTTTAGTTCCTTCGTGTCAAAGTCCACTTCTCTTCACTTCACTGAGTTTGTGACAATTTAATTTATTAAGTGTAAGGTTCAGTGGAATAAAGAACAACAGTGAGGTTTCATTAATGGAGCAGAGGAACAGAGTAATTTAAAAAGTTTAAACCGTTGGTCAAATGTAGTAAAGTTGGTCTGATTCATTAAATAACATGGAATAAATACAAAAAAAGAAGTTAAAGTGATGTAAATGAGAATTAATACATTAGTTACTACGTCAGTTCAATATAATCTGTATATTTAACTGTTTACACAGCTGACGTCACATCATAATAATGTTTTCTGTTTATGTCATTTAAGTCTAAAGTTAAACGTCTGTTACATTTAGTTTCTGATCCAACTGCGGTCATAATCTCTGTAATGTCTTCACCGACCTGCTGCCTTCAGGACCAACAGATGAAACAGCAGCAGAAGAGCTCCACAGGTGTCCAGGAGAAGGTTCATGTCTGTGGAGAGAGAAGAGCGACGAGCAGAGACGACTGTGTCCCGGGTTTCTCTGAGCAGCGTCGGTGAAACTCACTCGTCACAGACACAGACCAGTGACTCCGCCTTCACGTCAAGTTACAAATAATCAACTAAAGCTACTTCCGGTGTTCGATCCATGACGGCTTTAATCCTTTGTTTTGACGCTTTCTTCGCTAATTTTGCCCTTTATTTCTTTAAAATTGTATTAATGTTGGTTGAAGTTAACAGTCCAGCAGCGTCAAACGCACTGAAAAAGAAGACTTTGATATGAAAAAATGTCATTTATGGGAAGTGAACGTCTAAAACTCACTGTTTTTCTAGGTTCACTCATTAAGCAACGTCCGCGTCCAATCCAGGATAGTTTAGCAGTTCACTACGTTAGTGTCCTGACAAATAAAAATGTCTTCGCTGGAGTTAGTTGTGTTTTTATCAAATGTTGACGAGTTGAAAGGGTGTTACTCGTCATTATTTTGAAGGGTAAACCGGAAAAACAACTGTTTGTTCCGGTCTCTGCCCGAATTCGCCGAGATCGCAGCATGATATGTTCTGGGGTTTAAATGGACTTGACTGGTGTCTGGAAACCTCGGCGTCATAACAACAGATGACGAGAGACACGAGCAACGAATACGTCACGAAAAACTAGTTTAACAACAATTGTTGAGGTTGAATCGGATTCAACAAAGAGATGAAGAAGCGATAGAAGAAGTTCAGTGGTTTCCAGCTCCTTCTCTATGGCAACACTCGGGGAAAACACTCTGGTGTTTAGGGTGTAGCCTGGAAAAAAAGGGGTAATTCCTCTTTGGGCCTCCAGACGTTCAGCCTTTTATTCTGTTCTGTTCTATTCTATTCTATTCTATTCTATTCTATTCTATCCTATCCTATGGTGATATCAAACCTCTATTTTCATTGGACACTGTTTTCTTTCTGTTCTTATCCTAAAACTTTTATCTTTGAGCAACATGATGAGAATATTTTGAAGACATCTGTCCTTGTCTCCTGTAGGACAGGAGGGAAGGCAGGACCTGACCTTGGGTTAAATTCCTATCACAAAGCAACACCACCTCAAGAGTTACTGGAGCCACAAGTGGGTGAATTCCAAGGAGTTCTGATTACAGAGAAGCCTGGCAACCAGAAGCCAACAGACTGTGTCAGGATCACGTCTGAACCTTTGGACTTATGACCAGTGGAGATGAACCTCACTGAGAAAACCATCAAACCTAACAAATGATCTGAGGAGCGAGAGTGTGGGAAAAGTGCTCGTCTTTTAAGAGAGTGAACCTTCAGAAATGGGAGGAAACGCATCAGGTCCTGGGTGTCTGATGGGCCGCGGCGCTGCCTGCTCCTCTTATCTCCTCAGCATCTTGTCCAGATGAACCGTTGGACAACTCCCTCCTCGGCTACAGTTCATAAGAATGTGTCTGCTTCTCCTCATGTCAGATAAAAGGTTGGAGGTTGGAGCCCCGGCCTTAATATTCACCTTGTTTGTCTTTTTCTGTTGTTCAACTGTCACTGAGGTCAAACTCAGCCTTGTGGAGGGAGAAGAACGCCCTGCGTGTTTACTCAGAACTTTGCTTTTCACACTCACACAACTGAGGACCATAACTCTTCTTTATGGTGTTTATCTTCATTGTTTCTTTCCATCTGTGCAGCAAAATATCCTGGTAAATAAGTCTGAAACCCACTTTGTGGTGTTTATGAGTCACGTGTACTTCCCTCTGTTACTGTCTCCATGTCAATAATCAAAACACAGAGAGATATTACACCAAAACATCATCATTCATCATCAATATATTGATTAATTGGTAACAAATACTCATTAACTCAATTATAAAACAATTTCTAGTCAAAAACCTTGGTTTTCTGGACAGAATATCAGATTCTCGTCTTTCTTCGACTCCGTCCGGTGATTTCTTGACTATATTGACCTCTAGCGGTCATATATGTGTATTGCGACTGGCAGATGTAGACTTTAATTCTTGAATAGCCCAGATAAGGATACACACACTGCTTTAAGACTGACCCTGGGCCCCTGTGTCCAGAGACAGGACCAATTATATAAAGCTGATAATTCTTCTTAATTTTGTGCATTTAATTCTCATCACTGTGTGGCAGCATAGTTCCTAATAAGAAGCGTGATTTCACTCCCTCCTTTCCTTCATGCCTTGGAAACGGTGAACACCCAGGATTGGACAGGATTCATATACGGACAAAATAGCAGCTATGTACAGAGGAAAGGACAGAGCTGCCATGACAACTGGACCTCTGCCATGGCAACAGCAAGTGTCAGAGTAGTGGCGTTCAAACCAATTCATCGTCATCATTTTCTACCTCTGAACTTTAATAGTTTCACTTCTCTCTACAGCGGAGGGGGAAAAAATGAGTGTTTTTCAGCAAAACTTTATTTTATTCTTCAGTGCATGAACAGAACAACATGTCGAGCTGACAGCCTGTCATTTAAAAGTCCATTTTAAATATTTTCTCCTTTTTTCCTTAAAAAAATAATGGAGCGATATAATATACCTTTTTATTTGTTTGAAACTTTTTCTCTCCCCGGGAAAGCACGCAGTAAAGTATTTATAAAGGTGCTGTACAATGTACAAACATTTATGGTACATCTACCATCTACGTACAGGATGTAAAAGATGGAACGAGGATTGGTTTTCTCTAATGAAGCGATGCAAGGCCACTGAATGATACAGAGATGAAACAGGAAATAAAAGAGGAGGAAGAGAAATACAAAGAAAGAAGAAGAGGAGGAGGAGGAGGAGGAGGAGGAGGAGGAGGAGGCCGTCTTCTGATTCTGGACCAGTGAGACCTGCCCTTACACTCAGGGTTGGATTCACTCCATCAACCAACCACACTATTGCACAGAAAGGTTTGATTCACATCACATCCAGCAGTAATATTTAACAAATGTTTTTTTGGAAGTAACTCAGTGCGAATGGTCACAAAAGTTGATCCTATTTGGCGGAAAGTCATGAAAGTCAACGCCTGAGTGGATTCATGAAAGTAGATTTGTTTTACTTTAATCCCTGTTCATCTCAGAGCTGCTGTTCCAACTCCTCCACCTCCACCTCCAGGACTTGACTGACATCTGTGTCCCTGCACTTCACGTTTCTACCCCTGAAATCTCACCTGTATCTCACACCTGTTGCCAACACTCGTACCTTCTTGATCCCATATGTTAGTGCCATCCAGCGTTCCCTGAGCTCACCTGGTTATTCACGGCTCATCAATGTTACAGCAGGAGCCTGACAGTCTTTAGAAGAACAAATGCATTTGATCATCGTAGCCTCAGTGTCCATGACCTAGTGGTGAAGTTGCGTACTGCAGCTACTTATATTATATATATATATATATTATTTTGTAAACACAAACACTAACTATAGTTAAAAGATACGATTCTTAGTTTTCTGGGAAATTTAAAAACATAATTCTGGACAGTTCTGAGCTAAAGAATATTTGACAAACTGGTCCTTTTTACAAAAAAAATGAAAACTCAGCATTTCTGTCAAAACCTCAGAAATCAGTTGAACAGCACATAAGACAGTTGCACATCTTTATAATCTTATTTTTTGACGTTCTGGATCGGATAAAGTGAAAAGTCTGCAGGCCCGATGCAAATGTTGCACAGTATCATATATATATATATATTTATATATTATTCACAATCTGGCCTGGATTATAATAATCTTGGGTAAGAAAACAACATAATCTGAAAGAGATGTCCACATCACAAATGTAATAAGACTCATGGTCCTTCTGTCCATGTGCTACCAGGGCAGATGCAGTGCGTAGTAAAGTTGAGCGACGGCTACGGTGACGTCGTCAAAAGTCACCTTTAAAAAAGTGTTAACGTCACAACATAATCCAGTGTCTGCGACTGGGACTGGAGGGATTTTTCAACAATGTGATGTAAGAGAATCAAGACCAAAAAACAACAACAACAAAGGACAAAGTCAAATAGAAACATAGAAAAAAGAGAGTTTCTCTGAATTACCTTTCACAAAATCAAATATATATATATATACATATATATACAGGGCTATCAGAACAGACGGATGATACCAATGAGACCAACTCTCTGAGGCTACATTTTTAGTTTCACTGTGAAATATTGTACTTTTTAATGAAGTTTTGTTGACTTTGATTAATCATGATTGATAGTGATTAATCGATAGCTACTGTGTGTTCTTTGATAGCCCTAGTATATACACATAGAAACATATATATATATATATATATGAAACACATTATAATTAGTAACAAACACATGTAACATAAGTCGATGCACACTAACTACACACTTTACGGCCTACAAAGACCCGCGGTCCGTCCTACCACGGTTTACATTGGAAACCAGCTGAAAAGTCAAACTTATCAAAATGTGGAATGGTTTGGTACAGCTACATATAATATATATATTTATTTATATATTTATAGTTTCTATCGTCTTAGTAAATGACTCGGAGGTCGTTTTTATACACATGGTAAACAAGATCTCAATCCACAAGTTTCTGGTCTTCTTAATGGAGTTTACGTCTGGAGCCGTGGAAAAGTTAAAGGTCCCTGGTGAAATGAATGCTCGCTGGGTTGGTGGTTCCTTCTCAAACCAAAGTGTCGGGAATTAGAAAGAGGTAAAAAGATCATTGACAGTGATGTGCAAAACACATGCAGTGAATCAGGACAGGAGGAGGTTCATGCAGTGGAGAAAGAAAAGGAGCAACTTCTTCCATCTCTGGAGGCGGAGCAACGCTGCACTGCAGTGAGTGACGCAGGTGTAGGTGACGGTTGTTCCAGAAGGAGAGTCTTCACATTATAAGCGAGTCTGATCTTTTAGAAAAAAAAAAAAAAAAAAAAAAAGCTTCAGGCATGCCACACGTGCTGGAGTCTCACAACGGAGGATCGTGAAGCAGCGGACGAGGCAGAGGGAGCTGCTACATGCCACGCAGGATGTGGAAAAAACACGGATCTTTAGAAAAATGCACGCGGTCCAAAGGTAATAAAAGTGGCACTGTGTCCTACGTCTCTGTCTCATGGAAGAATGCAGAAAAACAGCTGCTGAGAGTATGGGATGGCACAGCTCAAGACGGATTCAACAGTCCATCATAAAGGGTCACGGAATATCTCTTCCTGGGAGAGGATTCTCGCTGAGCTCGGTACTTTCCAAGGACCGGGGCTGATGGGTCCCTGCGGGGTCAGTGTGATCCTTGGAATACTGTTGACCGAGGTCCCAGAGTCGTCGGTGCTGCCGCTGTCCCTGTTTTGAGACGATCTCTCCTGCCGTCCTTTGGCCTCTCTGGACAGAGTGACAGACACTTTTCTACTCTGCATTTTTTCCGTATCTCTTGCGTCCACATTGTCTCTTCCCTTGGACCCTTTATCCACAGATCTGCCCCGGCCGTTGGCCTCTCTCTGCCCCGACTCTTTGCTGGAAGCTCTCTGGTTCTCCCTGACGGTGCGAGGAGACGCTCGGAGGTGCTGCGGTTCTCCAGCCAGTCTCCGTTCAAACCTCTCCTGTTCCGTCCTCTTCTTGCCGTCTCCTCCGCTCTGCACCGTCTGCCGTTCTTTTGTGAGACCCTTAATCTCCAGGCTGCGCTCTTTACCATCGTTCTTCTCATGACTTAAACTCTCTCTGCTGGAAGAGTCCCTTAATCTCCTCTGATGCTCTGCACGCTGCACAGCTGAGATCACTTGGAGCCCAGACTGAGGATTCCCAGACTTCCTATTTTTAGCAGTTTCTATTTTAGTATTAGTGGGAGAAATCCTGGTCCTACCTGCGGTTCCCTCCCGACTCTGCGTCTTTGTGAGACTGAGACTTTTCTCCTCAGCCTCACGAACCGTCTCGCCTGTTTTACTTGGACCGCCAATGTCTCTGAAGTCCTTTGTGGGCCTGGTCCTCTTGTAGAACTTTGTGTGATTGGATGAGGATGGTAGGGGACTGGATGTCTCCTGGTTGACCCACTCACCAGCCTCCTCTACCGAGCTCAACAGCCTGCCACTGCGGGGCTTGAGGCCTTGCGGGGATGAGTTGTTCCAGCTGCGGGAATGCTTCGGTTTACCGGAGAGAGGCGGGGACACGAGGGTGGAGGTGTTGAGGAATGGAGAGGTGAGCGGGGAAGTGTCGGAGTAAAACACCTCACTGGAGCTGCTGCAGGGTGAAACGGCTTTCTGATCGGACCGACCTGCGAGGGAACCACAACTTATATACAACATGTTCCAGAACAAATGTGAAAACAACATGGAGTGGAGACGAGACGGAAGAAAAGAAGACACTTTGTCTCTGAGGGTTGGAGAGTATGCAGGAATAGAAATAAAAATGGGAATAAACCACATTTTCATGCACAAGACCAGAATTGAAGGTTGTTTTCTTTTTTTGGTCGAGATGTTTGGTTGGAAATGCTGCCCCCTACTGGGCAGATAAGTCTAGAAATACGACCTGAACTTTACGTGATGCTGTCAATGCTTGATTTGATTGTCAGCAGTGTTTGTTTCACTCACTTTAACTTTTACTCGTTACAGATTGATGCAGGATCAGTGTTGACCTGCTCACTCCAACCACTAGGCGACAGGGAAAGATGAAGCCAAAGAGGAGGAATTACCAAGGTGAAAGAGTAGAGGCCAGTAAATCAGTGAAGGTGTTAGTGTTGGTGCTCGGTGTAGTAGCACACAGTGGAGGAGGTTGTACCTGCATCAGACGCAAGAACAAGAAAAGCCATAAAGAAGCAGAAGGTTAAAAAACAAGAACAGAAGAAAATCAATGCAGGTGAAACAATAGGACAGAATTCTTCAATGAACTGATGACAATAAACGAAAACACATTTAGTTTATTTCACATTTCACACTAACAATTAATGAGAAGGTTTCTAAGTGCACCTCTGATCGGGAAAATACGGTAATCTTCTCAGAGATAAAATATATATAAATCCAAAGTAAAACCTTCACTTACCGCCGTCCTGGGCCAGACCCGCTCCAGGTCTGAGCAGCAGAACCACCTTGTTTCCTCCAGCCTGGATCAGTTCGATGGCCCGTGTGTGAGAGATTCCTCGCGCCGGCTCGCCGTTGATTTCCACGATTTCATCTCCCACCTGACGTGAAGGTCACAGAAATGATGTTCAGAGGCGACCTTGATGTTATAGCAGAACGATTTCTCTTTCACCAGTGAAGAAACACATCTGAGTTGGACCAGGTCTAATCAGCGTGGACGTCCCTCAACTCCCATCCATGGTCAAAGATCACTGATCATCAGGACTGGCCTCCAGACACCGCTCTCTCTCTCTCTCCACTAATCATCATCATTATCATCATCATCATCATCATAAAATTCTAATTCCATCTGATCCTTTGGACCCTGACAGTCATCAACCACATGATTGTCCCACTAATGGACGTCCAGTCTCTCAAGGTCACTTCCTACGTTTGTCCAATGAGGGCGCCACAGTGGGAGGAGGACGTGCCTTACAGCAGTCTGGTGGCTCTCAATTATCTTCTGCCCTGCAGCAACGTGTTCACGCAACCTGATGAGATGGACAGATTGATCTGGATGAACCACTGTGTGAGGTGCTGCCACCTAGTGGCTGGAGGCTTGTAAGCATTCAACCGTTAACCCGTGGCGAGTGTCATATATGGACAGAACCCCTCGACTTTTCTCCACTGTCCTAACTGTAACAAATCAGATCAGGGATGAAAAAACTAATTTTTACATAATTTACTAAATTATTTTTTAACAAATTGTCCGTTCCGTTCCGTTTCTCTGCTCCTGACCCAGCACCACTGACAGACCTTCAGTCCAGGAGTCAAAGAGTTGTCGGAATTAGAGGAACAATTTGGGAAAAATGGGAAAAAAACCCCACAAAGAAATAACATTAGGACAATATAATCTCACACACTCCAGGCTGTAATTGTCAACTGCAATCATTGCAATCAATTAGTGTAATGTTTCCGGTAATCAGTGGCCACCAGCAGAGAGCAGGTTTCCTTGATTTACCTCTGACTCCTTCACACAATCTCAGAAGAAAAAGGAAACTCGGTTTCATTACGACACGTGAAGCTGAATGAGCTTCTTAACAAAGAACTGATGGAAATGTTTATAGGAATAAAAGAAACGATTTGGAAATTCTGAATCACCAGCTGAAGATCACAGTGAGGACGGACTTTCTTTCCATATATGGAGTCAGGGGGCGGAGCAGGAGAAATGATGTCATAATTACAGAATCACCTGTTTCCCAGAACAGGTTGAATATAATGAACAGTGGAGACTGTGACTCACATGGATCCGTCCGTCCAGCTGAGCAGGTCCGTCCTCAGCCAGTCTGAGGATGTACAGACCCATGTTGTACTCTGTTCCTCCCCGCAGACTGAACCCAAAGCCCCTCGCGCTCCTCTCCAGTTCCACAGTCAGACAACCCTGCACAGAAGAGCCGACGCTTCCGTTCAGACTCTCAGTCCATGGACCACAGGCAGCAACGGCAGTTTAATAATATCTTAAATTATTTTCTTCCAAACCCTGGTGAGAACCAGGGCAGCAGGCAGATAAACGCAACACTTTTCTCCTTTCATAGAGTTGTTGGTTTTTGGGCCGATTACTGATAAACCTTTGTTTCCAGCAGCTTTAACAAATCTGAGGATTATTCTCACCTGGTTTGGTCCAGTCACACACAGCGTCCCGAGCTCAGACGAGACAAGTCCGTCCCATTTCTCCTCCGAGTCGTGGTTGAAACTGAACGACACAGAAGATGCAGCGGTACAGTGGTGAAGTGGAGAGACCGTACAGTACGCACCAATAGACTCTACAGACGTATCATCATGTTTGACTGATTTTGAGGGTGTGAAACTGACCATTCATCCTGGAGAGTGGACCTGGGGCCCAGGATTCTGTGCTGCAGAGCTGGACTGGCCTTGGCTGAACTGGCACCGGACGGTGGACCTTTGTACTCTGAGGAAATGGTCAGACTCACGGGTCAAGGCTCCATAATAAAGGATCAATTCATACATTTATATTCTGTATATATGGATTTAGATAAATAATTATATATACATATATATGCAGTGAACACAAACAAAATGACATCATATTTTTAGATATTCCCATGTAAATACACATCAATATATCCATGTATTGGTGTTAAACATATGTCCAGCAGCTCGAGCAGAGATGAAGTCAGTTTCTCAGTGCGGAGCCTTTATTTGTATTGACGTCACACACTGTCTCACTCACCGTCTTCAGGAATAACAGTCAGGGTGACAACGTTTCCCGCCTCCTTGATAAGCTGAACAATGTCGCTGTGCGACAGTTCGATGATGGATTGGCCGTTGACCGCAGAGATGCGGTCGCCGACGTGGAGGAGGCCGCAGCGGTCGGTGGGACTGCCTTCGATGATGCGACCAATTTTGTGTGGTATAACTGTGGGACGGGGGGACAAATGTCAGGTGGACGGAATGAAAAACCGATGAGTTAGAGACAAAAAGGTGTCTTTGCAGAAAACAATCAAGTTTATTTTCCAGATTTATGCTCATGTCTGGGGATTTCATTGTCAGATTATCTTTCATTTTCTTCCTACTGACAAGGATTTTCTAGTTTTTTTCTAGAGTTATTCCAACTCTGGACTTTATTATGGGGACAGTGTTCTTTGGGTCACAGGCCTCTCCTCATTTGCAGCTTCTTTATCCTCTGCTTTATCAACCATTTCTCTAAAACTTTAAAATTAAAAATGTTGATAAAAACAAAGACGTTTCAGCTCAAACATCCTCCTCTGTCCTCACCTCCGTGCGGTGGTTTGCACTTGGACGTGAGGATGACGAAGCCGAAACCTTCAGAGTCCTTGCGGTGGAGCGTGATGTCGAAGGACTCGTGGTCCAGGGCGCTGAGCATGGGCAGACGAGGCAACTTGGGGGAACCGTTCACAAGCACCGGCGCCATTTCCTGGACGTCTTCTTCAGTGGAATCTGTAGTCAAAGAAACACAGATCCGGTTGGAGACTATGACTTCTTCTTCTTCAGGTTCTTCTTCTTCTTCTTCAGCTTCTATTGTTTCCTTGTTCAGATCTATTTCAAACCTTCTGCTCACCTCTGTAGATGACCTTCCTTCTGACCGTCAACATCACTTGACCGTTGCGAGCAGCGTTTGTCATCAGATCCAACACTTGTTTGTGTGAACGTCCCTTGACGATCACCCCGTCGATGCCGATGAGCTCGTCTCCAGCTCTGAGACGTCCGTCTTTCTCTGCTGCTCCGTTGGGGACGATGGCCCCGATGTAGACCTGGGGGAAGACATTCTGAGAGAGGGTGAGACGGGTGTAGGGGAGACAGATACATGATTGTTGTTAATATCATCATCATCATCATCATCATTATTATTCTATTATTCTATTTGTCACAGTTATTATGAAAACCTATGAAACCTTTTGAGTTTCTCTGTCATTTCAATCATTGTTTCCTAAAGTCTTGACTTCATGACGTTAAAGTCAAGAAAATAAAAGTCTCAGCCCCAACAACTGAACCAAACACAATCACATCGTCACATAATAAGACGTCATGAGTTTCCCTGAAGGTGAATCTGTCCAATAACTGCAAAAACAAACGCTTCAGGAAGAACATGTTGTTTGATATGAGACACTTTTCAACCAAAAACACCGTAAAGTTCGGTATAAAACACATTTCCAAAGATGAAGCCCAGGAGATCTACAGTATAATTCAACCATATTTCACCCTGTCTCTCACTGCACGCCTCAAAAACTGAAATAAAAAACATGTTTGTGTTTTTTTTTTTATCTAAATTCTGTTTTCAATTGACTTTGGCTGTAATTGTTTTATCTGCCAGGTGAGGAGGAAATGAGGGAGGAAGAGAAGAAGTCGTACGGAAAAACAGACGCAGCTGGAAACATTATTACATTTGATACGTCTGCAAATATAGATGTTGTTCAGCAGCTCATTATTTCACTCCAGTCTGTGCAGCATATTCAGCTACAAACATGGAGACAAAGACAAACCAGTGGATTTTCTGAATTGTAGGAACTGCATATGCATGAATCCACAGAGTTTTAGTTCCATCATGTTTCTCTCCTTAAAATAACATGTGCTACTTTATTAGGAAACATATGGCTTGTTCTTCATGTTGACTTACACTGTATCTTCCATATTTTACAATTTATTCTCTGTCATGTGGAGCACAGAGCATTGAAATAAGGACAAATCAAAATATGAGTTGTGGCTTTATTACATGGAATATGGTACCATAATAGTTTATATTTAGTCTGGGCTGGATAATGACACATAGTCTAGTGATCAATAATGTAGTTCTTGGTCTGGTTTAATCATTTTTTCATATATTTTTTAATGTCCCGGCAAAGACACCCACTGAAAATTGGTCTTTGACCCACTTTTGCATCACGACCCACCAGTTGAGAACCACCTTGGAAAAAAATCCCTCAAAATTCAATAATTACTTACTGGCTGCTGTGGACCTTCTCCTCCCAGGACACGGAAGCCGAAGCCAGTTTCAATGTCTCTCTTTAGAAAAATGTCTATGTCTTTGGTGTGAGGCTCTGTGGAGGAGAGTGGAGGTCAGTCAGTCAGTCAGGTGACGGAGGTGACGGAGGTCAAGTTGGAGTCCAACACTCACGTCTGCTCTCCAGCAGGGCTTTGGACTTCAGGTACAGCTCCGTGGCGTCCCGTTTGGGGGAGTCGATGGAGCGCAGGGTGCTCGTGTTGGAGTGGTAAGGTAAGGCCTGGGGGGCGGGGTCAACCACGCCGTCCAGAGTCTCCGTACTGGCCATCATTTCTGACCTCTGAACACACAGGAGGACAAAGACGTTCAGTTCACACATTGTCCAACGTCTCATCAACACATTTGATCTCAGATTCACATTCATGATGGATTAATGCGTCTCATTAAACCCAGTCTACAGACTTAGCGCCATCTACTGGTGACAGACGACCAGAGCGCTTAAAGCCGGAGTCATGGACTTGTCTTTGTTGGACGTGTTTCCCTCTGGCTTTTATTCTTCCTTTTGTCTTTAGAGCCGAGGCGACGGCGAGGAAATGTGCTTTTTAATCTACAGGAAACAGCGAGGACGAACATGATGGCGTTGACATGTCCATTGAGGCTTAAAGGGCAACAACCTCTTTATCTCAGACTGTTACAGCAATAACAAGAGGCTCAGACCTAAACAGTCTCGTCCAGCCCTCATTACAGTGGACGCAGGGACGACAAACTCTGGGAGGGAAATAATTAAGGGGCTTTTTAAAGAAAAACAAAAGGGGGCGCCGTGGCAGAATAATCAATATTCAAATGTAATATAATCATTTAATCTGCTGTAACTGGGCTTAAGCTTTAGCAGGAAGACAAACAGCTGTGAAATGAAGTGGATTCTCCTGAGGATGGACCAGAAGATGGACCAGAGTCTGGAAGGAGATGTTTGTTACTCACAGGCTTCAGACTCTTCACCGGTGACGTCTGACCTGTATGGACACAACAGGAAGATGGTTAGAAGACACAGGGTTTAAGGACGCGCCAGAACCACACCCACCACCAGATGGCACTGTTTCTCCGACCTGAAAACATGACAGCACAGAGAGCTGCACTTCACTCTGTACCAACCTGTCCTCCATTAGGGGACATGTACTTTTCATGCAATTAAAGATGGACAGAGTGATGAAGACTGACTGTCTGTTGAGGACCATGTGGACACTTCAACAACCAATCACAGCCACACGTTCTTCTCTGAGGTTCTCCATCTTCTGACCATCATCCTAACCCCGCCCCCTTTCCTCCTCCTCCTCCATCATAACCTCCCACATCAACTGAATTAACAAACAGTCCAATGACATCCCTGATTGGCCAGCACTTGGACCCAAGGGGGCGGGGTTAATGGAGCCCCTTGGCTGCAGCATAAATATGGAGAAGTGTTTAATCAATGTAACACGACACAAACCACACACTGGGATTTTCTTTGGTTGATAACAAGCCGTCAGTCACTAGGGGGCAGCAGCTCATACAGTGGTTTGTTTGGGATGGGGTTGAAAAACATTCATGTCCTCTAGGGGGGGCCATGACAGAAAATAATTGAGAACCACTGGAGTAGAGCTCCAGTCATGATCAGACAAGGGAGGCACAGGAGGAGGGGGTGACGGAGGGGGAGGGGGTGAGTCACGGCCACGGGAGGAGTTCCCTGGAGACCCCCCCATTACAGCTATTTAGGAACGAACGTTAAAAAGAGCCGCGGACACAAAGGCGTAGAGAAATAATCTTCAAAGTCCATCCGTAGCTCATCCACTTACACGTTCAGTCCCCAAGGCGGCAGCACAAGACGAGGACACAAGACATTTGAAGACCCCCCTCCCCTCCCGTCCCTCCTCTCTCTCCCTCTGAGTTAACACGACTCCCTCGTAGCAGGAGACGCAGTAAACTGAGGCGGGTTAGGTCCAGAAGTAAAGGATCAGGGATGGGTGAGGGAAGGTAAGGCTCAGGGGCCAGAGGTGGCCCAGTCAGCTTGGTAAGGCGGCCCACTGAACTTTGGTCACTGTGGGACACACCACAGATATGACTGGTCAGAGATGACCACACGACCTCCCTCCTCCACCGCAGATTTAATATAAACCAATATGTCCATATATTGACAGATAAAGACAGACAGATGGACACAGAGACAGATGGACAGATAGACAATGTTTTCTCACCTCCTCGCAGGACAAGGACATTAACCTCGCTGCCCACAGGAAAGTCTTTAAGGATGTCCACGACCTGAGCGTGACTCAGCGTCTGCACGTTCTGCCTGTTGATCTCCTTAATGATGTCTCCCTTCTGGAGTCCGCGGCACCACTGCGCGTCTAGGATCATCTTCACCTTTTGACCCAGAGTGCAGTCGGCGATGGCGAAGCCAAACCCTCCCGGCCCTTTGACCAGCGGCACGCCCACCAGCTCCGGCTGCAGCATGTTCAGCGCCCGCTCGCCCCCCTGCCGCCCGTTGGGCACGGCGGCCACGACGGGGCGGCCGCTGGAATCTGTGGTCACGTAGTGGAGCTCCTGGGAGGAGCCATGAAGGACGTCACCTTTCACCAGCAGCGGCTGCCCGTTGATGAGGGGCACGGCCGTCACCACCTCCCCACCGTGAAGGGCCTGCGGGGGCTGCACAGTGGAGGGGAGAGGTGGAGGAGGAGGAGGCGGGAGAGGGTCGTCGCTGTCTAAATCCACATCGGGGGGCAGCGGGTAGCCCCGGCACAGGACCATGTCGGCATACTGGTTGACGGGAATGGACTGGAACATCTGGACCACCTCTGGGTGAGTCTTTCCCAAAACACACATCCCATTAATCTCCACAATCACATCACCTGCAGGAGAGAAAGAAGGTTTGGAACAAAAACACTTGTTAGCAGAACGGACTCATCCATCAATCAGGTCTGCAGACTCTCCACAGATCTTCTGATGATGTTTCAGCACTGAGTCCTGTCCAACCTAACAAAGCCCATGTCTCAGTCCATATTTACAGATCAGATCATGGTTGTTTGAGCAACTCAGCAGGACCAGGAAAACTGGTCCATGTTGTTCTGTCCACTGTGAGCACCAGACAGATGGACATTTTGTCTTCGCCAAATGAAAATAAACAGATGGTTTTTTTTTTCATGGATAAAAGACATGGAGACACCAAAAAAAGAAGGACATTTATGACTTTTTATGCCTTTGCAATAACGACATCACTCCTCTACATTTCTAAGAAGGGCTTTTTTGTCCACTCTTGTCAGAGGAATTCTCAGTCCTCATCTCAAAAATGTCCCCTTCCTCTTCACTGCTCATTTCCATTTACTTACGTCTACAATTCACCCTTTTTATTCCTGTCCTCCCTTCACACTGCTTTATTGTTAAACGGTTTGAACAGAGCTCTCCATCACACGACGGCGCGCGCACACACACACACACACACACATGGACACACACAGGGACACACACAGGGACACTGAGCTTACAGCTGTTGGTTTATGCAGACAGCTACGAGGCAATTTAAAGATCAGAAAGTGAACTATCTGCCATAAAACTGTGGGCCTTGAAGGAGACGGTGGTGCGTTTGTGGCCTGGTTGAACTACAAGGGTAGAATTGAGTTAATTAATCAGCGCAGAGGTAGAATGAACCAAAGCCCCCGGGAACTCTGGATGCGGCAGAAGTTGGCTATAAAAGAAATTTCTGTGCGAAGGCAGGAATCAGCAGTTATAAAGTCGTAGATCTTCCTGCCAGTGTAATGGGATTGTAATGTTTATTTGAACAGGGAAGCACTTTATGTGTTGCTCGTCTTTTTCCTCGGGGACGAATTACAGAAGCACATCTGACCAACTTTTCCTCACCGGATGCCATCTTGTTGTCCAGGGCGGCCGGGCCGTCGCTGAGCACATTTTTCACCTGCAGGAACTCGTCCGTGCGGTCGCCTCCGATGATGGTGAAGCCGAATCCCTGGTTGCTCTTCTTCAGCGCCGTGTGGTAGAGCTCCCCCTGCAGTTGGCTGGGGTCAGCGGTGAAACCAAAGGTCCCTGGTTTCCCTGGTCACAGAAAATGGACAGATGAAGTAAACACTCCCTCAGATGTCTCTCAATTACATCTACTCACTCAATTAATTAGTTGAAATATATATGTATTTGTACCAACTTCACAGCCACAGTCACAAACTCCACCCTGAAATGTTTGTCCACTCGTCCACCCATGAATAACTGTGACAAATGGTCTCTTCTCCTTCAAGACTGTTGGGAAAACATTTCAGGTGGCGACCTCTAGAGGTTCATCCAGAGAATGTCAAGAGTTCATCAGAGCAAAGAGTGGCTGCTCTGAAAAGGCTAGAATGTAAGTCATCTTTTTGAACAAGGTAAGTTTTGTTAATTGAGTGAGAAAATACAAAAGAAATTGTCCTGAAAATAAAGGAGATGCATTAAAATGGTCTAAAATGTTAATTAAAAAACAGTTTTGGTCACATTTTGATGATGTCGTTGACACATGACTTAGATCTAGGACTAGTCCAAGGATGGATTGAGCTGAGGAACAATGTTGCACCAAAGTCCTATGGAGAAGTGGTTATCACACCTGTCTGCACTCAGAGGGTCCTGGGTTTGAATCTATTGTGTAAATGGTGTCTTGGATGGATTTCTCCCATTGTGGAGATTGAGGGACAACAAGACAAAAATAAATCAAATGATACAGTTGTTGTAGAATGGTCCTACTGGTGTCTCAGGGACAATGTGATGTCTACACGTGTGAGTGAGACGTTCGGGTCCAACAGATACAGTGTTTGCAGCGTGGACCAGTGCAGACTTATCTCAGCGGGCGTGGAGTCCTTGTGCACACAGCTGCGCTGATCCAACCCGTCTCATTTACATAAGCACATTTGCACAGATTAATAAAGTCAACACTTTTCAGTTCCCTCCTGTGAAAGTTTAAAAAGGGCTTTTCACTGCCACTGAGAGCCAGGAGGAAGTGAGCTGGACCTGTGCGAGTCTGTGCATGTGTGGGAGAAGATCTCAGGAAGGTCCACAGACCAACCCTCTGATCCGCTGAACCAAAGAGCCACGATGTGATGTGTGACTCAGTTGGGCTGAAAATCCCCCCTGACATTATTCAGCATAATTGGACAGAAAGCTCGAACCAAAAGATGCAGCAAAAGGCGAGCGGCGTTTTCAGAGAAACGCACTCCACTGAGCTCAGCCCAAAGTTTGGATCAGCTTTATATAACAGAGGGAAACACAAGAGAACAGAGGAGGTCTTCAATGGACCAGGGCCCAGTAAACACTCAGAAGAACTGGTCCAACACCAGACAAAGGTCTGGACTCTACCAGACCTCAACATTACATCCTCAACAACAATAACCGGAAGAAGAAGAAGAAGAAACATCTGGGACCTGGATTAAATGAAAAGACCTTTTACAACATGCAGATAAATGCAGAAGAAGAAAAGAATCTCACAATAACAACAGTGTCCTCTTGTGTCCAACTCAGGTCATTACCCCTGAGCCAGTGGTTGTCCACTGGTCCAACCTCAGGATCCACCGTCAGCCCACAAAGACTTTTCACATTTATTTAAAGTTCTTTTTTACCTAAGGTTTTTCACTAACTTGTTCTGACAGTAAAGATTATTATTAGGAAAATAGATATTTATTAACAGTTGTTATGGCCGATGGTTTAGGACCTGCAGCCCAGAAGGTGAGAATAACAGAATTTCAATAAATCTATTTATTGAATTTGTACGTAGTTGGAGGATTTATCTCCTCTCGAAGGGTCTTTGAACGCAACCAAGCAGAGTAAAGACTCCAGACGAAGGACCGAGAACAAACTTGGGTTGAATCTGGACGTAAGTCTCTGGCAGCAGCGACAGCATCGTGGCATCGACAGGATTTGTTTTGCAAATTCACAGTTTATCTCTTGGCCACGGCTGATTTGTTTGGTTGAGGTCCAACAAGGAACTCTCCTTGTTCTGCTGAGACACTGCTGTGTGGATGAAACCAAACATAAGGTTCCAAGTTGAAGGTTTGGCCTCATCAGGTTGGTGGAGCCAAGGTCAAAAATTACAGTCATGTGACCAGGCTCTGGGTGTCACTACTTCAGGGACAATAAGGTAAAGTTTTTATGACCTGAATAATCACGACTAATCATGATTAATCATTGGTTAAACCTAAGAGTGGTTTGTTGCACGTGTTTTATAGATATTTTACTCAAATTTCTCAGTTTTTCTGTCGCGATGCAGGGATTCTGTCAGATACATTTCACCGTCAATACATGGAAATATTATGTCTGCATCGATGAAGACGTCCAGATTTTATAGACACTACATTGAATTTGTCTCAATTCAATGGAAATATATTGTTGTTGAATTGTATTGAATTAAACCAAAGTGCAGAGAGTTCTCAGGCACTGGTCTCACAGGAACAAATCTGAACGTTAGGATTTCTACACATTCTATTTGTTTGATGATCCAAAAATCTTTGATGAAATATTTACTATTGACTGTTTAGTGTCGTGTCCTCGGCGTCTACATTTTGTCTCCAAACCACAGTGGTTTCCTATTTCCATAAACAAATAACACTTTTTTTTTCTTGAAGGAGAAGAAACTTTGTGCCCAGGCAGCAGAGGCGGAAATAAAAAGAATTCCCAGACACAAACAGAGAGCATTCGTGCAGAGACATGTTCTGTATCACACTCTGATACGGAGAGAGGCGTCGACACATGAGTGAAATCAACAGTTGATGCACCTGGTGTTCCAGACACCGGACCAGTTCTGTGACTCAGTCCAGTCCAGAAACACAAGCCCGACGGAGGATGTTTTCCCTTTAACACTGACAAATGGAGCAGAGAGGAACAGGAGGTGGTGCAGCTGCAGCTGTGTGGCGCTGTCGTTACCTTGGGAAGGAGCTGCCACGACTTGTTGGTTTGCTGCTGCGGTTTCTTGGCTCAACTTCTTCTTCGCCTCCAGGACCGGGTTCTCAAACTGGGTTTTCTGGTTGATGTGGCTGAAGAAAAAAAACAACACATTGAGGTTAAAGGCTCCACATGGATTTTCAAAAAAAACAGTAGGATCTACATGGAGCTCTGAGGGCCATGAGGTAAAGGTCAAACCCCTGGGAGCCTAGAAGGTCCCTGACACCAGAGATTTCCAAGATACAAACAAACAACTTTTTCCTCGATGCACAAATATCCCAAACGGATTGGTGGAAGGGAAGGCAACTGAAATTAGTGTAGGAGAAGATGTGGTGGTGACATCATCCTGGTCTCAGGCCGAGGCTCCACAGCTACTGTTCAGTAGTGATTTGATTCCAGGTTTTCCCACTCGTACCTGGGAGGAATCCTCCTGCCGTCTGGACCATAAAACAATGTGTGTGTCCCATTTCCTTCTCATCTCAGCAGATTGTCCCCCCCCGCCCCCACTGCCTCCCCCTCGACTCCCCCTTACAGCTGAAACTCTTCTAACTGCTGTGTTAATGGCTGTTCTTATCTGATCTGCTGCACCGTCCACGTCCACACAAACAAAAATATTTAAAATATGGCACCAACGACAGCCTGAGATGCATCACAACACACGTTCACGTGCACATTGACACAAACAGTGTTAGAACACAGTGAGAGTCCAATCAGCCCAAACAGGTCAGTGGTTGGTTTCCCTGCAGAGACTCATTTTGTCTCCCACTGACGAACAACAAGGAACTCCTGATGGCAGCGTCGCTCTCTCTTCCAGGTTAATGCGTCCTCTCTGTGTGTTATGTAAGTGTGAAACATCCTCACGGCCGATGAACAGAACGAGCCCAGTCTCGGCCATTTGTTTATTTATAGGCAGCATTGATTTATGGCCGTGCACTGTTAATATCCACAGAGCAGTGTAATATGCATTCATGCCCGTGTCCCCGCGGCCAAGGGTGGAACACGGGCTACAAGAAACAATTTAGGGTGTTCATGGTGGAGGCATCTGGAAGTTCTTGGAAAATTACACACATCAATAAATCAATAAAACTTACTCCACGTAGTATGTGCCGTACTGTGGGTCGTCAATTTCCTCCCAGCCGTAAGGCAACTCTGCAAGGAGGAGAAGAACTTTTACCTGGTGCTGTGGGGACCATGCAAATAAGGAGCAGAGATAAAGACAACAGATGGGTGAAGTAAAAGCAGGAGAAGGAGGAGGAGGAGGAGGAGGAGGAGCACAGGATTGAACAATTACAGTTATATTTTCAACTGAAAATGTCCCACGACACCAACAACCCAGGAATTCTGTGTAGAATCTGCTGATCTTGGCGTTTTTATAACAAATTCCCCTCAATGTCTTTGTGTTTATCTTCAGGCTGCATTAGTTTGTCATCGTTCTTTGTTTCAGTGCTTTCTAGGATCTGTATAGAGGACTCTTTAGGTCCAATTGTCCACAGTAGAAGACGGTTGGAGGATCTCTCTGTATCTGTAACACTGAGTGAAACCATGGAGGAAGTCCAACATTGGACAGAGGAGTTGGATCTGTAAATATATCTGTATTAACTAAGAAAAATGAATAATAAATATTAAAGTCAGTAAAAAAGACTATTTTTTTGTTGTCTATTGGCCAGATGGTGGCAGTACAGCATAAAATGACAATATAAATCAACAGTATAAATGTCAACAAGTTTGGCGTTTGGCCTAATTAAAGAGTCAAACGGGCCACATGCAGACAGCGTGCCACTGCTTGCGAACCAGAACCTCATTACGTCCTGAAGAAACGAGATTAAAGGTGTGATACCTACGACACCAGAACTCCTGGTTAAAGGGTTTAGTTCAGCAACTGGACCTCGAGTTTTTTGGTTAATCTTTCTCCTCTGATACAAGAAGTTTCCTCAGGTCTAACTGGTCTGTTAGGGGGGAGGTCTCAGGGGTGAGGAGACGTGAGGAGGACAGGTTCAGGTCCCTCCTGTTGGGTGGACCTGGGAATGAGACGGTATCGATGGGTCGTTCCAGTCATGGTCAGAGTGGTATTGGTCACCGACTGTAACGACCCGTCAGTTCCCACCCAACAACTGGTATCAGCCACACTGCTCAGGTGAGACCATGTCCCCCTACAGGAGAGACGTGGAACAGCAGGTTCTCCTCACTCACAGATGAACTCCTGTTACTCAGGAGGAGAAACTTTGATCCAAAAACTGAACGTCCCGTTGACCAACTTAACCCTTTAACCTTGACCATGACCTTGATGGATGAGAACCTTCATCCACTCAATCAAACACCTGCTGCATTTGTCTCACCTTGATGGAGACAGAGACAGAGACAGAGAGAGTTCCCTGATAGGGAGAGAATGGAGTGACTTTTCAGGGACAACAAAGAGACCGTCTCTCTGTCTCTCTGTCTCTGTCCGCCTGTAAAAACCCATTAAAGTGGAGCTGGAAGGGTTCGACTCCATCACCCCCCACCTCCCACCCCTCCACCCCCGCCTGCTCTTAAGCCCACATTAGCATTCAGGGAGCACAAAGCTACGTCACCACCATTTCCTTTAAGACGACACATGTGGAAGATTAAAACATATAAAAGTCGTCCGTCCAAAAGTGATGGACAGACAGAGACGCCAGTTAAACGGTCACTGCTGGTTGGAACATGTGAAGTAACATCTATGGTTCTATACGCTCTGAAGGTGGTGTTGGTGCAGCACATGTGGAGCGGTTAATGGAATGACTGCACATTTGGATCAGAACCACATACCTCCATCTTCACACTTCTCAGGAGGCTTCGCCTTCTTGGCCAGACGAGGATCCAACCACGTGGTGGTCTTGGTGTTGTGACTGTGAAGCACAGAGAGAAGACATGAAAGCTTCGCCGTTAAGGACGAGAGCCAGCGAGAAACAGCTGCCGGGGGCCTCCAGCAGCAGCCACAGGACCACAGGACCACAGGACGGAGACCAGGAGGAGAAAAAAGACAACAACCAAGAGCAGACGTGTTCTCCTGCTCAACGTTCTCTCAAGCACAAGGAGGAACGGATTCATTGAGAATCATCTGATCCATTAGTTTCTGTTCAGCTGTCACATTAATACGCTCATCGTTAGCGAGGAGGACGAGGACGAGGACGAGGACGAGGGGAAAAACTGCCATTGTTAAAGATGACAAACTTGTTTAGTCTCAAATGTGTTGAACCACTGGGCTGTGTAATCAGGAGAACCATCACTGAGGTTCTCTGATATCTGCAGAGACAAGTGTCTCACAGTCTGATAGTATTTTATCAACCCAGAGTAACAATTCGCTAGCGTTCTGTCCTCGCTGACTGACTTTGTTTACATGACTGTTGAAGGAGCATTGATCAGACTGGAGTGGAATAAAGGAGGAGATCCAAAATATACAATCAAAGAAACTGTTGCTGAAAATGTTCTCTCCATCAGGACTCATTTTTATGAAAGTTTCTGTTTTGGAGATTGACTTCCTGTTACAAAACTGAAAGACAGAAGACAAACAAAGACATGTTTTCTTTTTCTGTATTCACTCTTAGTTTCCAATCAAGTTACTCATATATATTTATATACATATATAAATATAAACCCTACAGCGTGATAGGAGGCGATAAGATAAGGTAAAGCACAGAATCATATATGAGTTCAAGCAGTGTTGGGCCGTCAGGGCCAGCAAAGCCTTCTGTGCTGGCCTAACCGTAATCAGAAAAACACATATTCATAATTATCTTAAAATAAAATCGTATTATTATTATTTTGTTAATAGAAAAATTGTTTTTTACATTTAAAATGTTGGATAAAAACTTTATCCAAACATTTTTCAGCTAGCTAGTGTTGTCAGGTTCCATGAAGTCTGTCAGAGCCTTCAGAACCAAAAGTGAAGGCTCTGCCTGCTGTAAGTTAATGGACACAGTCCGTTCAGTTGACAGCGCTCAGATCAGGGCCTTCTAGCTGGCCCTACATGTCACAAAACTATGACGTCACAGAAGGCCTACGGTTAAAAAGCACCGCCCACAACAATGTCACAATGAACTTTGAAAACCACGAACCATGAAAATGTATCCAGTACAAAACTGTGTTGTGTCTTGGTTTGGAACTCCACCTCCTGGACAAGATCACGTCCTGGTTAAGGACCTTCCAAATATTGGTCCCTTTAAGAATCTGCTCTTTTTCCAACACTGGAGTAAAATAAATGTTGCCGACGGTACAGGGTTGTCGACTGTTTGTGTTTTTCCTTTTTCCTTTTTCCCTTGTCAGTAAATGTGACTGAGTTAAAGCTGCCGTCTTTCATCACTGGTCCAAACCTGTCATTACGGAGACAACGTCCAACTTCACCCCATCACTCGTCTGAATGGCTGTTGATTTGACACCCGGTGAAAACATTCATCTGTTTCCATTATGAGAGGAGATGATTGTCATAAACACAAAGATTGTTGGCGTCGTGGCCACAATTATCATTATTGTCAACATAACAATAGCTGCGCAGTTGTTTGACGACACGGTTAACGAAGCCAACACTCAACCAAGTCATCGGGGTCTTTGAAGAAACGCACTGGAAATGATCTGATCAGGATTAAAACCATCAAAACGGAATTAAAACCTGAAAAAAAATGGAATTATAATCTGAGATGAATTCAACTCATCAAGAATTAGAGTTGTTTTTTTCACAGCCGCAGAGAAATGTATTAAATATAATATTATCCTGTAGTGACTGAAGAATATCATCAACAGGAGAAGTGATTTTGGTCTCTGTCACGGAGACTGTCCTGAGATCAGCTGTGTCCAAACAAATGGACCTCCAGTGGAACCAGGAATAAAAGGACATTTAAATGAAATTATTTTGAAAATCTAGAACAAAACATTTCTGTGCATTTATTAATAATAGTCAGATGAAAAAAATCATCTTTTCACAGCCTTAACTTGTTGTTGCCTCTGTTTTCTCTAAAATACTTAACGTCAAATCTTTTAATTTGATAATACAGTACGACCACATCATGTGACTTTGGCTTTGAACTCACTCTATGAAGTAGACCATGCCGGTCTCAGTGTAGGCCATCTCCCAGTTGTAGGGCAGCGGCTCCAGGCTGTCATCACGGGGAAGAGAGCTCCACGTACGGAAGTCCACGGAGCTGCTGGACTGGGTGTAGCTGGGCACCGCCTTCCTCCACTCCGCCCTCTCTCTGTGCTCTGTGGACAGGATTGGAAGTGTGGATTAGAGGTGAGAACAGAGTAAAAGGTCGGGCCGTCTCCCATGTCTTCTCCACCAAAGGCCTGTTTTACATTATGGCTCGGAGGCTTCGGTGCCGTTCGGTTCCATCAGTTCTACCTACACTCATGTCAGCGTCGCCTCAGGAGCCGAGCAACGATGGAGGCTGGAATTCATGTTGGAGAAGATGGGTCTATCAGAACCCCGAGGCGGCTGCAGTGGGATTATTCAGACTCTACTTCCTGCTCTCGTCGGCAGCGTCAGTGTCACAACCGACATGAAACGCACAACAAAGCCTCCCCTAATTGACTTAACTCCCCCCTCAGAAGGTGTTTAAAACGGGATGAAACAAGAGCGCTCATAATGATTCCCTTTTCATCTCAGCCTCACCTTCCCAACAACAGAAGATCTGCCAGCAGTTGTCATGCACCACGGAGCAGAAATGTATAAAAGATTTGCTTCCATTTTTAAAACAATAACACACACGAACACGGACGTAAAGTCTGCAGGGTCTTTGGAGACAATGTGCTCCAGCTGCAAAGACAGGCTTCCCTGGGGCAGAGCAGAGCAGAGCGACGCGGGCCTCACTATGGTTCACAGCACGGTGAGGACCACTCCAAGACAGACACTGATGGGTTGGAGAAGGTCACACTCTGGGGAGAAGCTGCAGTCAAGAGTTGAGAGACACACAGCTCACATTTTTCCATTAACCTCTTTTTTCATTCAACCATAACTCTGTCCATCTACGGAGGCTCTCACATCGGACCAGGGCCGCGGGGACGGGGGAGGGAGGGAGGCTGAGAGGGTGAGGGGAGGGTCGGTAACTCACTGACTGACTGACTGACTGACTGAGTCACTGACTGAGTCAGTCCATAAAGAGAGCAGCCAGTCTGTGTATCATTTTTGGTGTGTGTTTGATTTTAATATGAACCAACAGTTGGACAAACAGACTCTGGATTTCTGTTGATTCGTTTCACAGCTGAACAAGCAGCGTCTGAGCTGTGACTGTGGAAAACATGTTCCCAGATCAGCCAAAGATTCAGTGTGTACGAGTGGGAGGTGGAGGAGAAGGTGGTGGAGGAGGAGGAGGAGGAGATCCATATCTGTTGGCAAGGTCAACGGACAAACACTATTTATTTTGACACCAATATGTCCCTGTTTGGACACTTTGTTTTCCACTAAAT
Organism: Paraplagusia blochii; assembly: GCA_016785265.1. NCBI lineage: Eukaryota > Metazoa > Chordata > Actinopteri > Pleuronectiformes > Cynoglossidae > Paraplagusia > Paraplagusia blochii. The sequence continues at coordinate 184,818 of JAFBJS010000800.1, forward strand.
GTGTTTCAGGAATAAAAAAAAAAAACTGAAGTGAATTAACTTTGATATGATCTGATCCAGGAACAGATGATCCTGGTGAGTCTTTTTTAAAAATCCACTTTTAATGCAGTGTTTCTTGATGGTAGTATTTTGTGGTCCTGATCCACACACCATAGAGGAGGGACAGTAGATACTGGTAGAAGAATGATCCTAGAGATGGAGCGACCAGGTAGGAGACAAAGAGGAGATCGATGGATGCAGAGAGGGAGGACATGGAGGTAGTTGGAGTCAGAGAAGAAGATGGAGAGAACAGGGGGAGATGGAGAAGGAGGATTCACGCTACAGACATGATGATGTCCGAGGATTCTTCCTCCTCCTTCTCAAACATCTAAGCTGCAAAACAACTGTTGGAAATAACTTGAATAAATGTAAATAAGATAAAACTAGACCAGAGAACGACTGCAGACTAAAGCTGCACTGACTGTGGTGCAGTTTAGAAGTTTATTCATGGGAATAAACTGTTTCTGAATCCTGTAGAAGTGAAGATCTGACCAGACCAGAACTTAGGGAAGAGGATTGGTTTCCTCACAAGGTCAAGACAAAATCTTTTAAGGTTGTTTGTGTGAATGAAAAACATGAGTCTGTTCTCCATCATGAGACACCTGAGTCTCCACACCTCAGAGGTGACACCACCTTCACAACTTGGACCTTCTGACTCACCTGGTAATCCGTTGACCAGCACCGGCCGCTCCTCGTCGTCTTCTTCCTCAGGGACCACGCTGTCCTTCCGGTCCATCTTACTGACGGAGGTGGTTCGTTTCCTGGGGATCTCTCCACCGTAGTCTTCATCAAACAGGACCTGATCCACTAGGTCGGGCTGCACCAGGTTGGGTTCTGCCGGAGGTTTTGGAGTCCCGTAGAAGTTTCCTTCAAGAGCAAGGAAAAAAAGACAGAAAGAATGAAGAAAATAAATTAAATGAAATTGATCAGATCAAGAGGAAACTCATGAGGCCAATTTAAGACAGAGGAAGAATTTCTGAGTCAAAATTCCTTTATTTGAGATGGAACTTCATCAGTTCCTGGGACTTTCTTCAGGAAACTTTAATGTAACCAACGTTAGTTTGTCCTAAATTTTTTTTTCAGTTTGTTTAGTGTCTTTGTAAAACATATATTTTTGTGCAGACATTGTTTCACTTCACAAGTCATTTTAACAGATCCTATGGAATCATTACTGGTGTCTTTATAAGAAGGAGGTCAATGTCTCCCTCTGTGATGTCCTCCATCCCAGAATCCACCCAGGACACCGTCCTGTCCTGGAGATCGGGTCTCGTCCTACATCAGCGTCTCCATCGACCTTCTGTCCTCCACAGCCATGGTCTCCCAGCCCCTCCCACCCCGTGAATCATGTAGCATTAAACTCCCTTCACGTCCAATATGCCAGCAACTAATTACGCTGATCATTGAATACAGCAATTATCTCCTGCTCCACTTGTTTTCCTCCCTAAAGAAGAAGAGTTTTGTGCGGTGAATTATAATTATGTTGTTAGATAACAGTAAAGACAGAGTGGGAAGCGGTCGCCGCGGCGACAAAACTCTTGAGTGATTCAGCTCACGGGGCAATTCATCTGTGCGCGGCTGCTGAGTCGTATGTGAAAATCAATTACGACATTGAATCTGTAATTATTCAACCTCTATTAGAGATTATAAATAACCTGGGTGTTATTGTTGGCCAGGACTATTTGTCTGTTAAATGATTCTGCGTCTGATGTACGGAGCATCAGGGCAAACGCTCTGACGACACTGGATTATAAATGTCCCCATTTATATGAAGATTATTAATTAGAAACAATGAACAGGAGCCAATGGGATTAGACTCTCAGTGGGCAGAGTCCTCTGGGTTTCACGGGGCTGCGTTTTAACCACCTTTCCTGTAAGTTATGCACAAACATGCGTGGATCACAAATGATGTGCAACGTTTATTAACGCAGATCTTTTTATAGCCTGGTACAAAGAGGAGGAAAGAGCTGAGAGCAGCAGCAGCAGCAGCAGCAGCAGCAGAAGCAGCGCGGCCCTGCCAGGAGGAACAGAAGGAAATGGAGAAACATCAGACTTCAGTTCAGCTGCTCTACAACGTGATGTAGCAACGACGGAGCAGCAGCAGCAGCAGCTCTGGTAGAAAAGAGTCTCGGTTTAAGTCTGTGTTCTCTTCTCTTCTCTTCTCTTCTCTTCTCTTCTCTTCTCTTCTCTTCTCTTCTCTTCTCTTCTCTTCTCTTCTCTTCCAGATACAAAACACAGAGAACTGGGTTAATGCAGCTCAGCTCAGCTCTTCTCCCTCAAAGCCTTGACGAGGCTGAGGAGGAGAAACAGGTCCATTCAAGTCTGCGCCTCCTCCTCCTCCTGTCTCTTATACACATCTAAGCAACGTTAGTTTGTCCTCTCTTCTCTTCTCTTCTCTTCTCTTCTCTTCTCTTCTCTTCTCTTCTCTTCTCTTCTGGCTTCTCCCAGATACAAAACACAGAGAACTGGGTTAATGCAGCTCAGCTCAGCTCTTCTCCCTCAAAGCCTTGACGAGGCTGAGGAGGAGAAACAGGTCCATTCAAGTCTGCGCCTCCTCCTCCTCTTCCTCCTCCTCCTCCTCCGTCACTCCACTTTACTCTTCCTGAGAAAAGGCCCAGATCAGTCTTTGTCAGAAACGTCTTCATTAACGAGGGTTGACTTCTGGTGCTCTCTGCTGCCACACCTGGACACTCATCAGTATGACGCTGCCTGTGTGATCAGTGACTCACAAACACATGTCCTTCAGTCTCTTATCAATGATCTCCACAGATACAGGGGTGAGTGATAGCTCCATTCAGGAAGATCTGGTGCAACGTCTGACGTTCTAAATGAAGGGACACAGGTTTGATGAGGCAGGACCAACCACTCCACGACCGGTGTGTGTGTGTGTGTGTGTGTGTGTGTGTGTTTCCATAGCTGTAAAACCAGATCCCATTAATGAAGAGACTCCTGTTGTCAAGGACACGGTGCATAAACCTCACAAGGTCATCAGCACCTTTTCAATTCAACAAGAATGGAAGAAATGGCTGCACGTATACGGTTACACACACATTTCCCACGTACATTCATTATATATACATATATATATAGTTATATATACATATATATAGGGCACCCTGCTGTTTCCCCATGGTTTTCTTGATGGAAATCAAAATCACTCCAGTCCTTCCATCAGTGGTTCAGTTCATCACATGTTCCTGTTCATTCTATTCTCCAGCTCAAACACCTTGACTGGTGTCAGTCATTAAAATGAACATGAAATTGAAGAAAACAAAGGTGGTTTAGTCATTGTTTTTGCACCTTTTCTTCTCAAACTGTAAGTCACTTTGGTCAAAAGCTTCTGCCCAATGTCTGGTTTCTTATTGTGAAGGAGAAAATAATTGTAAATATAATTTCTTAAGAAAGCACATTATCCAGTAAAGGACACAGTTACAGGGAAGACCTGCAGGGGGCAGGAGACCTGCGGAGACCTGCATGTCTTCACCTCTGATGGACCAGGGCCACGGCCTCCATCACAGTCTGTTCACTACAGAGTCTAAGGGAGTGTCTGCAAACTGCCATTGTGTAAAATGCATTTCATTGTTCCCATTAAATCATTTCTTAGAGGAAAAAAACTCTTATTCATGAACCATTAACATAATGAGCGTTCAGGCTCCAGTCATCAGGGACTATTAGTCAGACCATTATAGTTAACTAAGGATCCCATTAACTTAGCACCATGAGCGCCGCTCACTTGCCTTAATAAATTTGAGGTGATTCTTAAGCTCTTTAGAGTCCCACAGGGGGCGCCACCCACGTGACCTCCATCCAATGACAGCCCACCTCTGTGTGACTTCAGATAAAATAAAGACCTGGTGTAAAACATGGGTTGACGAGTGGTTGATGATCTACTAGCTCTTCTAGCTCATGATCTTCTCATCTTTTTCTTCTCTGGAGAGAAAAGCCAACAATGTTGAGCTGCCACCAAAATAACTGATCATTAACACGTCTGCTCGTTGCTACGGTGATTCCACAGCATCATGAAGAAATATCTTCTTCAGCTGAAGAATTAAAATTCCTGGGGGCCACATCCAGCCCCCGGGCCTTAGTTTGTCCACGCCTGATAACCATAAGGTCATGGCCTGTGTTCTGAAAAGGTCATCGTACAGATAAAAAAAAAAGCCTAAATCACAGTTAATATAAATATGCAAATCCTCACTGAATGGGGATTGGACTTTATTTTAAATTTTCCATCATTCAGGAGGAAGAAGCTGCAGCTGAACAGAAGAGTTCATCTGAGGTCAAAGGAATTCTGTCCCTCCTGGAAATCCTCTCCGACCTTGGACCTCAGCCTGGATTCATGAAGAGTCCGTGAGCAGACAGAACCACCAGCCACTGTATAAAGTTCTTTCCTAAAACCCTGCTTTTAAACCCAGTCTTCGATCCATTGATGTAAACGGAGGTCAGGAGGAAACACCACACTGAGAAGATGAGACCATGCAGCTGAACCTCACTTCACTTCCCCCTCAGGCAGAACAACAGCAGGTGCTGAAGCTGCGCTGGTGTCACCATCGCTCACACCTGGTACCAAATATTTCACAGCAGACGTTCATGGTCTTCCTGACCAGACTGGGTCAAAATAACGAATGAGAGAACGGCCAGAAAAAAACAACGCCTCCTGTAGGGTGGTCGTGGCGTTGCATGTGATCGACGGACTGTAACGTCAGACAGACGGATCTTCCAGACGTCTGTACCATCGTGTCCGTATTCATTTACTGGTGTCTGGGAACGTCAGGATTGAACGGATCACCTTTTAAGGAAGAACATCAGGACATGACAGTGAAGTCTAGGACTGACTCTAATGTGGTCAAACATCTGGGTCGAGAGGTGATGTGTGTCGGGGGGGCGGGTGGAGGGGGTGGGTGGTGGTGGGTCGGGGGTGGGTGGTGGTGCACAGTCTACTTTGTCCCATGAATAAAGCATGAAGCTGTGAATTTAACCTCCTGATGTGTGAAGGTGCAGCCAACCGCTGGTTTACATAAGGTTGTGATCCGGTGCCGGTGTTTCCTTCCTGCCGCCTCTAATGGAGTCATTAATAGTGAATGTTGAGTGTGTAAAGTCAGAGGAAGGAACAAGGTGACACCGAAGAAACACCACGGCACCAGGAGCTGGACAGGGTTTTGAAGACCTTACAGTTTAGGAAATAGAGCATGACAAATAACACAGGTCTGCCTTACATGAAGAGAAGGTCCTGGGTTTGAGTCCCAGGCCCAGAAGAACCTACAGTACGTTCTTAGCTGTTACCACAATAACTGTGGTTCTGTGGAGCTTGGGTTCCCAAACACTGGGTCGGGACCATCAGAGATGTTTTTGAGGTTCTCTCTCATCATGTCTCCTCATCATGTTGTCCATCAGTCACCTTCACTGGTTCAACTACTGGGTTTTATTATTGTTTAAAACTTGAAACTGGGTTCAAGTTGTGAAACATCAGCCTAGGGTGACGGTCAGAACATCTGCCTTACACATTAGACTCAGATCAAGGTCTGGGGTTCAAGTCCCAAAGGGAACCGGATAGTTCTGGCCGGACCTTGTCACTCACTCAACTTTTGGATGTTTAGATTTTAAGGGGAGTTTAACTAGAATAATAACAATATAATTCAGATTGACTTGACCAAACTGTACGTTTGAAAACACAAAAACTTAATAATGATATTAACTAAAAAAAAAACCTAATAATAACACTGATCCAACTGTAAATGAAAAAAAATACCGTAAACGTAATAAACCTGAGAAACTGCCTCCTGATAAACCTTTATGGGCAGAAATGACAAAAAAAGCGATGAAATAAACTTAGTAAAGTTTAGTAAAGTAAAGTGGACTGAGATCCAAACCTTCATCCTCATTGTTATTCTTCTTCCTAACATCTGTTTCCATCCTTTTTTCTCAAGTTTAGTTCATTTCAATGTTTCAGTCCCGTCTAAATTCCCTCCCAACATTTCTTTTTTTAAACTTCTATTTCAATCCTCCTCCTGAGGACGTCGCGCTGCTTCATGATCGTGACACAAACAAAGGAAATCTCTCTACGTCTCCATTTGAATTTTAATTCTAATCTTTTTTGGTGCAGATAATATTCCTCCTCATTAAATAAACCTTGAAGCCTGATGTTTTATTCATGAATATGAAATCATGTGACCAGAATCCCATACAGTTCTATGTTAAACAGCCAATGAACTTGAGACGTTGGGATTCAGACAATCCTTGGTCTGCGGCTCATTTGACTCACAGCAGCTGATCAGCCTTTGACGCTGCTTATCTGCCGTCTTTTAGGAATCAATATGTCATTTCCACCTCTACAGCTGCAGATGAAGAGCAGAGGCTCCATCACACAGGGAGCCGTCTGTGTCAATCATCTACGTCAGTGGACGTAGGATGCATCACAACAACAACAACAATCACAATCACATGTACCATCGTAGGTGCCGCTCTCCAGCAGAAGGCCGCTCTCCTCCAGGATCCTGAAGTCTCCGATGCTGATGAAGTTGTAGTCCACACCGGGTACTTCACCGTCACGAGGAAGACGGGTGGTGCCTTTAGGAACACAGAGATAAAAGAAGAATAGGTGTAAACAACATAGAGAGGAATAAAAGCAGCATTAATCCAATCTGGGCTCAGATTGATCAGGTCTGCAGCCACCAAGGAGTGAGAAGAGCATTAGAAGAGCTGTGGAGTTTGAGAAGATGGTGGAGAGAACTGAGGAAAGTCAGTGTGGATTCTATCAATGATCTGCTGGTGCAATGGAACCATAACAGTCTGATCAATGTGTTAGAGGAAGAGATCCAGAAAAAAGAGCTGCACGAAGAATAAACTCTTCATTTCCAACAGACACCAGTGACACAACAATTAAAGCAACAAAACAAAATCACTCAGGTTCTCACATCAATATTTATGACTTTGTACTGACAAAAAAAAAGAATGTGTTTTTAGGGATTCACTGGTCGTTCTCCTGGTCGTTGTTTTATTCAGGACCTTTAGTGAAACAGAATCTCCTCAGTGAAACAGTTCACATCGATTATTTGCAGAGAAAAAAAACCTTTATTCCTTTTTTTTATCAAGGACCAAGTCGACGTCAGCCCAGATCTCCATCGATCCAGAGTTTATTTTTATGCTTCATCCTTTAGACTCTGGTTCAATCAACCAGTTCTTGAAGTTCAACCAAGTTTAGTTTTCTCCAGGTTTCACCCATGGTTCTGTGTTGGGCTCCAGTGGTCCACATGGTGAGTTGGCTGCAGATCCAGCAGATCTTCATCAACCAGAACAGGTTGCGGTTCCTCCAAATTAATTTAGACACAATATTGAGGACTGATTATTCCAGACACTGCAACCATATGGTGGCAACAGCCGATGAAATAAGAAGATGGCGAGGAGGAGGAGGAGGAGGAGGAGGAGGAGGAGGAGAAGGAGGAGGAGATGGGCGTCCAGGATGGACCACCTCAGTGGACTGTGTTTGGCTTCAGCTGCTTTGACAAATGATGTGGTGCATTAATGTGATCTTCATCAGTGGAGCCAACTCTGGGCTGTGTTGAAGGTCCGGCTGCCAACTGCTGCAGGCCGTGTTGTTGTAACACCTCCAGAATAGAACTATAATTACAACAGGGAACCACAGGAGGCGCCAGAGCCTAATCGCACCTCAGGCACCAACAGAACTTCAGCCAAATTGGATGTAGTTGTTGAAAGTGTTTCATGTTACATCTGCTCAGACCAGATTTTAATGTGTGTTTTCAATTCTTTATGGAATTCTTCAGAGTTGTGTGGCCTACAGTTTCTCAAAGACTGGTTCACGGCCCTGAAGTGGGCTGCCACTGATTAGGACATTCATTTCCTAATGACAGTTAAATAATCAGTAATAGTTGAAGATTTATGAATAATGTTGAACTGGATCTCAAAGGTTTGTGACTTTTTAAACGTGTGTCTGCAGCTTCAGAAACAGGTTTGGACTGGTTTCAGACGAGTGTCGTCAGAACCAGTTTGTGTTGTTTGAACGTATAGATGTAGGAGGGACGTCAGCGACAACTGAGTGTCCCTGAACTAGACCAGTGTTCAATCCCACGACGTTAATTGATCTACTTTCAAATGTCTCTGTCTCTATGAGAAGACACCAAGGTTCTAGTGGTTTCTGATGTCTGTAAAGGCCCAGAGACTTGAAGAAACGGAAAATAATTTTCTCCCAACCCCCCGTGTTGGTCGAGCTGCACTTATTCCCAGAGAGAGTGGCGTCAGTGCAGATATTACTCCTGTGGAAGTTTCTCTCCACTCCCCTGTGTGGATTCACAGCTGGGACAAATGGACATGGACAACATCAACCACATGTCTTCAACAGACAAGTAGAACTGAACTACGACTGCACTCAGGGATAAATAGAACGACTGTTGTCGTGTAAAAAAACTGGGAAAAGCTTTTATTTTGACAAAAAACTCAGTCACCCACTACATATGAGTGAAGATCCTGAGACGTCCAGGACATGGTCAAGGCTAAAGACTTTCATTGGGAAACTGGACACAGAGAGACCTCGTCCAGGAGGGTTACTCAGTTGTTAACTGAGGAGGACAGAGGGGGGGTGAACCCTCAGTGGGGGTGGGGGGGGTGGGGGTTACAGTCATTGGTCAGGGTGGGTTTGGTCACATATAAAAACAAAAACACTTTTTTACTTTTAAGACTTCTGTGTCTTCCTTGTTTTATTCAATTTTTTCTTCATTAGTAGGAGGTGCACAAATAAAAGCACGTGAGACAGTTTTCTCCTCCATGACTGGTTGATGGATGTATCTGAGGGGGGTCATGTGGAGGAACAGGGTCCACAGTGGGTCCATCGTTCACTCACAGCATGGACACAATATTCAGAAGGTCGAACAATTTCAAACCTTGGATCAAACTGATTTCACCCTGAGAGGAAATCAGGGCAGAGAGTCGGGGGGTGAGGAGGGGGGTCTGTGCAGCTGCAGGGGGAGGAGACAAAACAGGAACCACCATCAACGCTGTGTGGCGGTGGAGGGGCGGGACCACGGAGGGATAATTGACTGGATGACTCTCCATGTTTATGACCCTCAACGAACCAGCAATCAGGGAAGTGGTTGCTCCACATGAGGGCGAGTGTGTGTGTGTGTGTGTGTGTGTGTGTGTGTGTGTGTGTGGCAGTGTAAGCAACGTGAACAGCATGTTCATTAAATCACGGCCGACGTCGTCCCCAAAACAGGATCCCTGACACTTGTAGAGTCTGAACCAATTAGTAACCAGGAAAAGCCCGATGGTCTCTTCACTAACTTCACTTTTGTTTTTACTATTATGTTTCTCCCTAATTGGACGCTCGCAGTTTCCTTGCACCGGAGCACAAGTGTAATATCGCTCGTTTTGGCAGAGAGGAGGGGGGAGGCAGGGGGAGGGGGTTGGGGACAGCAGTAACGGCGTCTGCCTCCCTCCCACGGCTTCCCTTGATTCCACAGTTTGTGTTTCCAAGAGCGGTTGACAAAAACATCGGAGGAGAGAAATTCTGCTGCTTCTCATTACCAACTTGTCTGCCTGCAGACACGGGCTTTGGTCCATGAAAATGTCCCCTGTAGTCCAATTACTCCAGCCACAGTTATGTACCTGCCAAGCTCCGCCCAACCACGTCACCCCGGCCCTCACATCCATACATACCACCGCGCTCCTATTGTCGGGGCGACGCACGCAGAATAATGAGCTGCAGCAGCTTAGAGGACGCGGTGGAGTGAAGACAGTTCATCCTCCAGAGCTGAACGTGTCTCCCACGTCTCCCACGTCTCCCACCAACATTTTTGCTTTTGTTTTTGTTTTTTTTTACCCTGAAAAACACGGTGACGGTGAATGAAAACGACATCAGATAAAATATCCTTGGTCCTTGGAACAAATACCTACAACAGTTAATTAGAGTCGACAGGAGAAAGAACGGCTTCATCAAAGGGAAGAAAAGATTTTTCCGTCAACAACATAAAAACACATTCTGTTGATGCTGCGGGAACTGGTTTTTTACTCGATCAGAACAGCTGCAGTTACAGAACCAGTGTCTGGACCAGGGTCCAACCCACTGCTGCTGTGTCTTTTAATGAAACACTGCCTGATGCAGCTCAACAGTTTAGAGGTGAAACAAAATGCTTTGTTTTCTTCATCACTTTAATTTTAATGACTGTGAAAGAATATTTAGAAAAAAAAAATCAGCCCAGCTGCTGTGATTGTCTCTCCTCGCTCTCTCTTTATATCTTTCTTTCTCTGTAAAAATGAAGGCTACATTTACTATTTTAATCCCCGTTAATCTGCAGATTAATTTCCCCAATTAGTAGCTTAGCTGTGTTGATCCATGACACATCAAATAGCAGTGGAAAAAAAACCTGCAAAATGACGACCGTGGAATTCTTAGATGATTAAGAAGAAGAAGAAGAAGAAGAAGAGGAAGAGGAAGAGGAAGAGGAAGAAGAAGAAGAAGAAGAAGAAGAAGAAGAGGAGACCAGGTACAAGTTGAACCAGGCCTCTTCTTCTTCATCTTCTTCATCAATCACCTCTTATTTTTACCAAGTCAATAAAGTTTCAAAATATAAAAATCTTTTTTTCTTCTCCTTCTCCTCCTCTGGTCTGGTCTGGCCCCTACTTCTTCTTTAGGTGTTCCCACAGTGAATCCTCCTTTTCCATCCTTGTCTCTCCTAAAGAGAATCTCAGCAAGAAGATTTAGCATCTGTGGATGGAGTGAACTCCACAGAGCAGGTAAAGAAGAAGAGACTCAGAGCTGCAGTTAGAACTTGTCCCTGCTACCACTATGTTTTTGAAGTCACCAAAGCCAGCAGGGGGCAGCACCAAGCACAGACCACCTCAGAGTCAACATGGCAGGTGGTGGACTTTCCTTTAACCTGCAGGTCAGAGAATATGTTCTGATGTTCAGAGGTGGAGCCATAAACAGTGGAGCTCCTGGATCTGAGTTTAATCTGTTCAACAACCGCATCTGTTTGTTGAAATAAACCATTAATTAGTTCAATTAACTCCACCTACTCAAACAACACAAAAACACTTATGTAATTTAGTCGATATGTAAAATTATTCAACTTATTTTCTTCAATTTCTTGTTCATCTTAAGACCTGGTTCCACTGAAGCTGAATTACATGAAGAAAACAATGAAAAGGAAAACATGGAATTCCTAACAAACTGAATTCTCCAGAGTAGAATTGGAGCTCAGTTAAGTTCTTTCACAAAACCTGGACTAATGGTATGTAGAGAAGCTCTTATCTCCAGGCTCCACTCTCAGAAAAGTTCCAAACAAACCAGACTGGATTTACAGGGATTTAAAGAAAGAACAAAGTTTCATATTCATGGCGTCTCCTCCTGGTTGTTGGACAACAATTGAAGGTGAATCCACAAAATCCAAGCCACCGCTGAGGTTGTTGTTCACCTGAGCCAGAGAGAGTGTGTGTGTGTGTGTGAGTGTGTGTGTGTGTGTGCAGCGGGGAGATAGAGAGGGTGAGGAGGATCAAACTCTCCCTGCACATCTCTGATCTCAGTGGGGAGTCCATGGAACCACGTGACACCAGCTTCTCTGTGGTCTCACAGGAATCCTTCTTCTCCTTCTCCTCTTCTTTCTTCTCTCTCTTCTCCACAGTCTCTGTCGGAGTTTGTGAGAAATCCAAATGGAACGAAGTCACGAGAAGAAGCACAGACCTGGCCCTTCATCATCATCTTCACCTCCTCTCAGCGTGGTCGTCTGCCACGGCGTCCTGAGCTGCACTGCCCTGAAGTAGAAAATAATGTTCTATCATGACCCTCCAGTCACAGACTCAGTGCTGCCCCTAGTGGAACAATTGTTTCCAGAAGCCAGTGTCTCCAGTGTCTTCTACCAGTCCAAACATTTCAGGCTGTAGTTTGAAGTTAGAGCAACACTAACACAATGTCTCTCAACCATGGGGTTGGGGTCCTTTTTGGGGTCATGTCATATCCATCTTTGACCACTTGGGACAATTAAAAGTAAAGTTTCCAGTTTTCAGTTGCGTTAGTTTGTGATCATTCTTCATTCCTCTTTATCCTCTCTGCTCTCAGGGGCAGAAGTCTCCATCACTGCCACCCAAATCTCACTGATCCATTCTGTCAGCCTTCCTGTGGGTGGAGACGATGAGATGATCTACTTGTCCCTCCATATTAAACAGAAGTGAAGGATCTAGATGTGCTGTAAACCCTGGTCATAAAGTGCAGCTGAATGACACCATGGTGGCGCTGCTGACTCCAACCAGGAAAGTGAAAGTTTTCTCTCCACAGCAGACTGTCTCTGCTGCTCAGCTCTGCTAGAAACTGAATCAACACCATGTCCTGAGGTTTTAGTCACAGAACTTTGTCTATTCCTGAAACTCCGTGTCAACGGAGCCGCGGGTTTTTCTTAAAGTGGATGTGGAGAGAAGACAAAACCAGGGACAGAAAGAGAGACAGAGACAGAGAGAGAGACTGTATAAAAATAAAAATTCAGATTTGTTAGACTGTCTCCAAACTTATGGGACGATGACATTTGTCTGGTTGTTTATATGTTGGTAAAAAATATGGTTTAAGTGACAGGTTTGGACCAAAACAATCCTGACAGAGATGTTTGGATGTAACAGGATGTAACATCAGAGTAAAACTGTGCTGTAAAAGCACTGGTTCTGTTCTGGTTCCTTCCCTTTTCCCCGCCAAAGTAAATGTCATTAAAAGAAGGCTTGAAAAATAAAAGAGTCAGAGCAGGTGTGAGATTTCAGTCTCTCGTAAATACTGTAAAAAAATGTAGTAAAAGATTTAGGAGCAGGTTTTGTCTGCAGTGATGTGGAAATAATGACTGGACCTGGAGACCAGGAGAAGATACAGTCGTGGAGATGGAGCTGCTGAAAAACCCAGACTCTGCTGGAAATGTAGACTTTGTTGGGCCCACAGTCATGTTCATCAGTCTGACTCCTCCAGCTGTTTATAGATCAGTGCTGCATCATTCTCATCATCCTCTGTAGTTACTCAGAGGAAATTTATTTATTTTTTTTTCACATTGCAAATGAAAATATTCCTCTGATCGTGGTGGCTTAGTGGTTAAGGAAGCAGACTTGGGTCTGTAAGGGTTCGGGTTTGAATCCACCAGCTGCCAGGTTTCCTTTAAGCTGCTGTGATCATAGCAACATCATGTAAAGAACCTTCAGGAGCCAAGAACATAGACTCTTCTGATCATTGCTCAGCTTATTTAGATCTAATAACGACTCCTAGAAAACATGATGGAAGAATCTCTTGTGACCCACCTGAGGGCTGCGGCCCAGTGTTTGGGACACAGTGGTGTATGTAGATAAATAAAGCTACAACAACCCACTGGCCTTAATGGGTTATTACTGGTCTGGAATCCAACATAGACACATTTATCGTTTTTTAGTGTTTTTAGTGTAGGAAATGAAGAAGATTTGAGGTGAAGATGGTTCTTTTGTTGATAAGTTAATAAGGACCACAGTGGAGCTGAGAGGCTCACAGCACTGCAGAGGAGAGGAGAACGTCAGAGACTCCAAAAACACTGAGGAACATCATCTCTGGAGCTAAACTAATGAAGGCAACAGCTTTCCTTCTGCCTCTCACATACACAGGAGCCACCAGGGACCAGAGAGGCGTCTGTTTCCCCTTCAACCTATTTTTAATCAGACTGGGCTGGAAATATAAAAACACCAGAGTCTGAAGAGAGCGACTACACCCTGGTGGAGATAATTGAAACAGAGGAAGGACCAGAGTGAAACGGAGAGGATGAAGGATGGCAGAGTGAATGATGGAGACGCCGTCACACTTCCAGCCCCGGCCTCTTCCTCATTAGGACAGTAATTCAGGCAGGGGATTAGAAAGTCAGGCTCCTGCAGCGGGACACTGGCTGCTGCTGCTGCTGCTGCTGCTGCTGCTGCTGATGAATGGAAGACACAGGCCATAAAACCTCAACACCACAGGAAACAGGGAGACATGTTCTGTCCATGAGTGAGGAGACACGTGTACCATCTCACAGGTGACAGGGACAGACTGAAGACTCTGTCCTTACGTCACTTTCTGTGGTCCATTGAAAACAAAACCCGTTGATAAATGATTTACTCTTTTAATGACACAGCATTGACTCTTTAATGAGTAATAATCAATTGAAGAAGCAGTTATTAAAACATAAGTAGTTACAGTCACCAGACACAGAGGCTGTGGTTTCCAAACTTGGGGTTGCAGGCCCACCTGGGACGCCTGGTCAAATATAAATATCTAGTAATTGATTTTTTTTTTGATAAATGTAATATGAAAAATATATATAAAATACTCATTTTAAAAATATCAGAAAAAACATATTATATATATAATGTATCTATTTAAGTTTATAACAAATGATCGTTTTTTTAACAGCATTAGCAAAAACCCAATCTTCAACCACCGGCACTAACTCATCTTCTCTCTGTGACTGAATTTGCAACAAAGAATTAAATAAATCCCAGAAAAATAATAACTTTTTTTCTGATGACGATGGAATTTAGCAGAGAAGGTAGAAGAATCAGAGGAGGAATCAAGTCAAAATAGTCAATGATGGTGTAAAATACTAGAGAACCAGGGTGAATGGGCATCTGTGGGCGTAGGAGGGAAGAAAAAACAAACTTCTCCGTCAGGAATGAAACACACGAGTTAAAAACCCCATCAACCTCCACACTTGTGGATACAAGTTCTGTCTCTGAACAAGAGGGACTTCACTCTTCACTCCCAGCCCAGGGAGGACAGACAGTGGACAGACAGTGGAGCTGTGGCTTGTTGACTGTGTCATCGCCTGAGGGGCAGCACGGCCTCCACCTTCCACCACAATCACTCACAGCTCTCTGCTCCACACAGACACAGACACAGACACAGACAGAACAGGATGGAGGAGGTTTCTCCACCTGATCTATGTCTCTGCACCGTCCCAATTAGACTCTGTCTTCTACCCAACGCTGCAAGACGCAACATGTTGTTTGACAATCTCTGAATAATAACTTTTAATATCTGTGCTATGATGCAACAGGACTGACGTTGAGGAACATCACAGCAGGAACATCACAGCACCACCTGAGAACCTCAGGCCTCTTCAGGGCCCGGACTGCGACGTGTGAAACAGAAAACTAATTGAAAAATGCCGTTTAATTCTGTTGGCTGATGTTATCTAGAGGGGACGGGACTGGAAGGGTCACATCACTGGTTCCCTGAGAGTCCACAGACCACGGCTTCTTTATTCAGCCGTCCAATAGTGATGCTGCGATTGGACGGAGCGGGGAAATGATGGCCAGTTATTTAGGAGGAGTTTGATCAGAGGCCTGATACGACAGAGGAGTAAATGGGATAAATACAGCAGAGACAGAGAGACAGAGAGATGTCCTTCAGTTGACTGTTAGGGACGGGGACAGACAGAAAAGAACAGACTATCAGCGTCTCTGTGGGATGGACTCTCATTCATTGCCAGATTAAAACAACAACAACAACAACAACAACAACAACAACAACAACAACAACATTCCCGCAACAAAACCTCCTCCATAATCATGCACTGAACTGTCGTCTGTGCTGCGTCGTGTGTTTAAATACATAAAAATAAGACCTTTGTTCCTGATGTTACAGTCACAACAACAGGACCACAGTGGTTTTCAAAGTAGGGGCTACAGCCTGATTGAGGGACGACAAGGACAACAGGGAGGTCCTCACATCGACTCTGGACGGAGCCTGGACAGATACTAAGGCTGTTGTGGCTGAAACAGGAACCAATGGAATGAGTGAAACAGCTGTTGTTGAGTCTGTACCAGTGGTGTCCAACCACTGGGCCGGGGACCACTGAATGTCTTCTGATCTGTCATCTGTTGTTATCATGATATTTGTCCAAACCCATGGACAAGGACACAGACTTTGACAGTTGGTTGTTGATTTAATACTTCAACCCTCCTGGTGACTGAACCAGAGTAAAACCAGCAGAGGACCATTAAGGGTGTCCACCGACCCATGGTACTTACAGGGGATGGTGCGCAGGTAGAGGTTGTCCCGTATGACCTGCTGCAGCTTATGGTCCAGCGAGCCCTTCTGGAACTGCAGACTGAGGTAGTGACGCAGGTCGGTGTTCAGCACTTTACCTGCAGAGACAGAAGACAGACACAGAAGACGGTCTTTAGGGAAAATCCTGAAAATGATCAATATAACAGGCTTCAACTGAGTCAATGTTTATTGGAGCTGCAGAAATAAAAGCTCTTCCGTCAAATCCACTCTGCTCTGTTTGCAGCCTTTGGAATGAATCTAAACCTGAAGAGCTCAGGGTTTTCCACAGCATCACACTGCTGTATAAGCCTGTTTACACAGAAGACTGTGGACCACAGCCTGTCCCTCCCCTCAGGAGACACTGCTCAGCAAACACAGAGAAGGTTTTGCAGAGATATTTCCCCGACTTGATCTGCAGGTGAAACTCAACTGAGATAAAACAGTCAGAAGAAGAAGGACGTAGATGATTTACATCTTTTTTGACTAAAACCTAATTTAAAAATCTAGGATGAGAGACGACTGGTTTTCTCTGGGCTGTCTCTACTGTCTCTACAGTTTCATCCATTTCACACTTGCCTGAAAGAAAAAAAACAAAAAAAAAGACGTCTGCGGAGGCAGAGACATTCATACGAGAATATCAACTCCCAGAAGCCTCTTTAAAAAACACAAGAAAGTTCGTTCAAAGTTTGTGCTGAGGAATAACTTGGAGAAAAAGATGTTTTTCATGTTTCTACTGTGAAAGAAGTGGAAAAGAGAGTCGGGGAAACACGATGGGATCTGCAGCGGCGACCTGCCCTGGTGGAAGGGTTTGATTAGAAACCCTCTCTGCTGGTGTCTGTGGTGTCAGTCTCCTTCTCCCGTCTGTGCTGCTCAGACGAGGGCGTCTCAGCTCAGCACGACTCCTCTTCGCTCCCGTGGCTCTGAATACAAACCAGAAGGAGCGAAGACGAGCTCTTACTACAACAAAAGAGCCAGGGTTGGTGGAATAATGAAGCCATGTGAATATTTCAGCAGCAGAAGATTCTTCCACAACAGACACCAACACTGACATGTTGGAGGTTTTTCTCCTCTCTGAACCACAGCAACGTGAGTCAACGTCCAATTATAGAAGAGAATAAGAAGAATTTCATCAAGGTTCTCTCACAAAGCTGAACAGGACGATTGGACTGATGTCAATCGGAGATGGAGGCAGATGTTTGACAGATGTTTGTCTGTGGTGAGAGTGAGCAGCAGAGGTGGAGGTCTGGACTGGAGAGAAGAGACTGAGGAGAAGAATAGAGTGGAGTCAGGATGGAACATCTGGAGAAAAGAAAGAGGAGAGTCAGCTGGAGGTGGAGGGACGGTGGTGAGACCAGGGATAGGACAGAAGACAGAAGGTGGAGCTGGAGGTGGAGGAGTTGAAGATGCTGAGAGACAAGGATGGACAGGATCAGGAATGAGGGACATTAGAGGGACAACACAGACAGGAAGGTCTGGAGACGAAGAAGCTAGAGAAGACAGATTGAGATGGTTTGGACATGTCCAGAGGAGGGACAGTGGAGACATGTTGGTAGAAGAATGATCCTAGAGACGATAAAATCATTTGTTTTTTCCACTAATACTTTGTAAAACAGGATAAAGTTTTACAGAAACTAGTGTCTCAGCTTCCAGACAAAGATTTTTGTAGCGTTTTGATTTGTGTCTTTACTTGGTGGAGGTTCAAAACTCTATTGAAGAGACAAAGTCCTATTGATGTCCCCGTCCTCCTTTCATAAACACAGGTAAGGATTTTTGGAATAACGACTCCACGGTGCAGTCTATAAGAAGAGTCTTGTTGAAACAGCAAAGAGAACAAAGATCAAATCACTGAGGCGTCTATAAATACAACTGTGTTAAAATAATGATGTGTTGATCTTTGATGATGAGCTGAAGAGTAAAAGTCACTTTATTGTCTATTATTATGTCCTGTTAAAAAGAAATGTCACAACAGGAGACTGACGTCAGTCCAACACCGTGACATCCACATGTTCAGTCACAGGGTTGTCGGTTTGAATCCTCCTCAACTACAGCTGTCAGCTGTGTCAGTGTTCACTGTGTGTAAATGTAACCATGTCGTCCTGCCCGCTGAACCGCTGAGCCACCGCTGACTCCACTCAACCAATCAGCTCCTTATAAGGACAAGTCTCACTCAGCTCCAAAAAAAATAAAAAAAAATCCAATGGTTGTGAATATTTTATGTAACAACGTGAGTCCAACAAACCTGATATTGTCTTTCTTTTCATAGGTAAATAAACCATATATATTCTATTTATTCTAATATATATACTGTATATATAAACATATTTGTATTTGTTCATTGACTGGATTTTTCAATTACATTTTATTTTAAGTTACTGTAACTCAGTAGTTACCTACTGTTGGTATAACTTTTTATTGTTTTAACTCATCATTAGGATTTAGATTTTTTGAATGAATGAATGATTGATGTTCCTGGTCTGAAGAAACCTGCTCCAACCCATGAGTTCAACCTTCTTTTTTCTGTCTCTCTCTCACCACACACACTGTACTGTACTGTACTGTACTGTACTGTACTGTTTGATGTTTCCTTTTCTGAGGAGTTCCATCGAGCAAAAGTCCATCATCTACTGCCCGACACGGTGAACTGAAGAATGGAAGGTTAAAAGTTTGCCAAGGAGCTGATGAAACTCAGTCTGTGCTGAGGAAACATCTGCTGCAGCTTCATGGATTTCACACGGAGAAACATACGAGGCTGAGGCTACAGTGGGAGTCAGGCTCACTCTATCACTCTCTCTCTCACTCACTCTCTCTGGGTGATTACGTAAGAAACACTCCGCGCTTACACACACACACACACACACACACACAGGAGCTGTGATCTGGTGAATATGATTCAGGTCCAGAGCTTCACTGTGGTCCCGTCAGACTCTGTTAGTCAGACTGTCACTGAACACAAGCCTCTCGTTCCTCCTCCCATTGTCACCTCCTCATTTTTCTCCACTGGCCTCAATAGCTCCATTGTGTCCCATCAGCCATCCACCCTGATGGAGGTTATTTCTCCAGGAGAAGATGAAAGGAGGGCACAACACACACACACACACACACACACACACACACACACTTTACAATACAGAACTAATGTGATACAGAAGGTCAGTGGCTTCTGACATCAGTGTGGAACTGTGGAAGGTTCATCTGCTGGAGAAGATCAGATCTCAGTTTGGACCTCAGGAAGGTTCCTGAGGGGCTGGTTCAGTGCAGTGTGATTTGGGTGGTGGTGGTAGAGAATGCTGCCCCCTGATGGACATTATATATTTGTCTTTGTCACAGACAACAATCCCAGTGTTTTTGTTCCATATAGTTTCAATGTCCTGAAGATGGAGTAAAAGTCACTCCCTCAGAGCACCACCCACACCTACGTCACCACCACCATGTTATAGTGCAGCAGCAGCAGCAGCAGCAGCAGCAGCAGTCAGTCAGTCAGTGGCTCTGACATCAACACTAAATGCTCATGTCAGCAGAGAGAGTTTGGCACCGTGTCTAAAGTGACAGACTGTCAGTGTCCTCACTTTGACCAACACTTTGAGCTGTGAACACACAAAGATGCTCTTTCCACAGTCAGAGAATTGAGCCATAAAAATAAAAGAAGCAAAAAGACGAGGAAGAAAGAAAAGAGGAACAAAAAGACAGGATGAACAGGAGGATTTTTCACTGGACGTCTTTGTAGTTGTAGAATCATCATATAAATCTACTGTATCATATATAGAATTATATCATAGGTGAGTTTCTGTTGGACAATAGATAAAGAAAACCATAAACTCTGCACAGATTCTGCTCCTGGATTAACAGTGTGAGAGTTCAAGGTCTGTTGACTGTTGACAGGTTCAACTTTTCTATTTAAAGAAACAATTAGTCACATGTCCCGCTTGTCCCATCATGTGACCATCTCCTGTATTTCCATAGGGAGACCACTGTCTCCCAGGTCTTTTAATTAAAATCCTGTTGGAAAAGTCGATAAGTCTGTAGCTGAGAAGCTGTCGTCAAATCAACACAGACAAGATCATGTGACTGAAGCCTCCACCAACACCATCCACCGTCCACATGTCCCAGAGGAAATGGACAACCAACCTGTCCATAACAGAGGTCACTGGGTGGACGATAACTATGTTTTTGCATAAATGTAAATTCACACCTTAAACCTCGTCAAAATCTCGAAATAGAAAAATAATTATTAGAAAATTAAACCTTGAAGAACAAATGTAAAGAAAAAGATAAAAATATATAAACATGGACTTATGATAATATTAATCTAGATGTTTTTCATGGATTCTTTTCAATCCTTTCAGTCCAATAATCTGATAAATATATGGGAAAATGAACATTTAAATGTCTGGCAGAACAAAAACCAGTTTCAGTTTCATTTTCATTACTGGAATAATTTAGAACCAAACTAAAAGAGACAGGAAATGATTAAAAATACAATCAGACGCAGCTGTGTGCACGTGTCCACCCAGGGAGACGGCTTCTCAGAGCAGAGACACTTTTTAATTTTCTAACATCTGAACCGTTTCAGGGCGATTCATCTGGACTGGACAACGTGTCCTCGTCCTCATGAGTCTTTTATAAGTTTCCCGACTCTTGTCAATGTGGTGAAGTGAGTAAAGTCCAGAGCAGAGTCTTTAAAAAGACCAAACCTTAGAACCAGAACCATCCTGAAGCTGTGACACTTCATTACACTGACAGTCACAAGTCTCCATAAATACACGTTAGTGTGGTTTCATGGGACAAAATGTCCTCTCACCACTGATGACTGAGTTCAAACAGAGAACATCTGACCACAGAGACAGTCCTGGTCCATTCACCTGATCTCTTAAGTGCCAGAAAATCCATTTGTAGCGCCACCTGGAGATGGAAGTACCATAGTACTTTTTAAACAGTTAAAGCCTGATTGGTCAGAACTGGGCTGCCTTGTACTGGGAGAACATCTAAGGTCCAATCAACACACAGGCAGGAACATGAATAAACCAGGATTCAATCCTACAGTGGACCACATCCAAAGACCAAACGGGCCACATCTGGCCCTTGGACCACAGGTTGACCACATCCGTCATACTATACACAGCTTGACTGACCCTAACCTCCATGGTCCTGAAATAGTCACCTGACCTCAGATACATTCTCTCATTAACGTCCTGTTCTCTCCTCACCTGCAGCAGTGTGTCCACCCGTCCTGTCTCCATGGGTTTCTCTCTAACCTGTCTGTCTTCCTACACCTGTCTGACTGAGCTCGGCTGCAGCCGTCAGTCAAACCGCAGTCCTGTCACCGCAGGGAAAAGCTGAAAGACCTGCGGTTTCACTCTGCTGTCCCCCATCAACCACCGGGACGTCCACGTCTCAGGAATGTCTACCGTCCAGTTCTGACCCCGTGTTGGGACAACTCTGCCCCGGGGGCAGCTCTGAGTGTCGTGTTTACAGGGGAATTGGGCCGAAGGTGAGGAGGTGCAGCCATGAGGAGGTGACTCTGCTGGGGAGAGCAGATGATGCCATGTGTAGGACGTGAGTCTGGATCATCACATCATCACATCATCACATCATCACATCATCACATCATCACATCATCACATCATCACATCATCACATCATCACATCATCACATCATCACACCTCCAGCAGCAGCAGCAGCAGCAGCAGCAACGTTGCAGTAAATGTGTTCAGTGATTCACCTGAGGAGTGGAGTGTTACTACAGCTGCAGGAAGGTGGAGCAGCCTGTGTGTGAGTGTGTGTGACTACTGTCCCCTGTGTCTCCCTCTCTCTCTCTCTCTCTGCCTGTCTGTGTCTCTCTCTCTGTCTTCACACTTCATTTCACCCTATTCTAGCATCTGGTCCAACATAGGACAGACGTCCTCAGCTCAGAAGACCTCAGCTGCTCAGACAGATGAAGAAAGGAGAGAATAAAAAAATGCAGTCAGTGATATGATGTGTGTCTGTGATGTCAGTTTGAACAAAATGAAAAAATGAAAGTAATCCCAAAAGGGGGCGTGGCCTTGGGCTTCAGTCTCAGTCTCCTGCTTCAAAGATTAGTGGAAAAAAAAAGAAAAATCTTTGTTGTTTCTATTTCAGGGACTTGTCTGTGATTGTCTCTCACTCAGACAGAAGACAGAAGGACATAAAAAAAAACATCTCAACATTTCAGATAAACATCACAGGAGACGTTAGTCTTATCACATGATGACAATTAATCCTGTTTAATAACATTTACTCATCGTTAACTGTAATTGTATTAGTGGAGGTCGGATTTATTTCCAACTCTAATCAATCAAGACGGGAATCAATTCATTTTCATAACTTTCAATTAGACTGTGTACACATGCAGGGAGATTTAAGATAATGAAATTAAACGTTTAATTCACATTATAACATTGATGCAGTTGATTTTAAACATTGGTTTTCACTGTGTTTTTACTATGACTTATTTCCTTTAAAATCATAACAACTAATTTACATTACTAGAATATATATGTTGATTAATCACAATTATTTTTCAGAACAGAAAGACCAACAACAGAAGTGTCTTTTCCGTGAAGGGAAGTCACGATGTGATTCCAGTGGGGCTCGAACCTCAGACCTGGTCTACAATATTTAACAACCTGGACACAGACAGGAGTCCAACACCAATGACACAGACCAGTAGCTACAGTGGAAAAATATGGAGAAAAAAAAAATAATCCCACAAATCAAAAAAATCTGATTTCGTTCTCCTGATTTTTAATAATTATTTCAACAGCAGTTTTTTTTTTTCAAATATAACGTAAATGATTCCATTAACATGACTCTCCTCCAGCCACAGGGTGGAATCTACTGTAGCTGCTGACAGACCAGGGGACACGTGGACTAATCACAGCTGTGTCTTCACGTCCCACTGAAGGAAAGGTCACCACCTCAGCTCTGGTGACAACTTCCTGCACCGTGAACCTCCAGCTCTGCACAGATGTAAAAATGAAGCTTTGGGAATCGTCTGTGCTGATTTCCTTTAAAATCATAACAACTAATTTACATTACTAGAATATATATGTTGATTAATCACAATTATTTTTCAGAACAGAAAGACCAACAACAGAAGTGTCTTTTCCGTGAAGGGAAGTCACGATGTGATTCCAGTGGGGCTCGAACCTCAGACCTGGTCTATAATATTTAACAACCTGGACACAGACAGGAGTCCAACACCAATGACACAGACCAGTAACTACAGTGGAAAAAAAACCTCCAGCTCTGCACAGATGTAAAAATGAAGCTTTGGGAATCGTCTGTGCTGATGTGGTGGCAACCTGCTGAAGAGTGAAGATAAATCTCCTCTCATCACGTCTTCAGCTCAGTGATCTCACAAGTACGCGGAGACATCTGCTAAATGTGTGAAAAATAACTAACCATATGCTGCTCCACCCTCTCGCCTCCATCCGTCCGTCCATCAACACAAATGAGGGCTTTGTTATTTCAGAGGTTCTGACAGCTGCATCAGACTCTGCTGTGGTGAGACGAGAAGGAGAGATGTTCTGGTCCGCGGGGAGAAGAGGAGTAAGAAGGAGACGCAGTGAGAAAGTGAGGGAAGGTGAGGAGACGCAGCGATGCCTCGCAGGTGCTGAGTCATGTGACTGAGCTTGAGCTTTGTTTCTCTCTTATTCAACGTTCATCCCTGATGTTTAGTCACAGTCTTCTGGCTTCTTCACTGTTTCCACACTCAGTGGTTAATGAACCCTCTGTGGTTCTGCCTCTGTTCTGGAGAAGGTTCCTGCACACACTCCTGTCTACCATCGTGTTTCCACCTCACATCACTATCAAAATCAACCCAAATCCTGAATCATTTTTCTTCTAAGATGTTTTTTTGGTTTATTTGATGTTTGTTTCTCTTCTGGATTCCTGAATTTTACACACTGATAAAATAGTTCTCATCTCATCTTAGCATTTTATATCATGTCCTAATGTCTAGTATCACATGGTACTGGTCTGGACTCTGACCCTCTGACCATGTCCATCTCATGGTGAGTTGTGTTGTGCTCAGCCCAAGATATCAGCCAATCAAAGCAACGTCCAAGTCCAGAGTGTGTGACGTCTTACAGTAACAAAGGTGAGAAGGTACAAGAACAAAACAAACCAAAGATGCCGTTTGGACCAGATTACAAAGCTTTCTGGGCTGCATCTGGCCCCCGAGCCTTAGTTTGCCCACACACATATGGTCTGTACTTTATGTCCTGTCCTATCGTGAAGTGTCTCCTACCAGTCAGTGTCCATGGATCAGACAAATCAGGGATCTCACAGTATCAGTAGATCATAACCTGCTCCATCACAAACAGGAAGAAATGCATTGTGGGAATCGGTGGAATCTTTGTGTTTCTTTGTGACACAGATTGTCAGAGTACGATATGATTTCATCAAACACGTGCGCAGCCTCTGAAGAAGATGAGCCTGAGAAAGCAGCACGTTGATGAGCGTGTGTGTGTGTCTGTGAGTGTGTGTGAGTGTGTGTGTGAGCTCTCTCTTTCTAATCATCCATACAAGTCTTGGCTGAAGGACGAGGACATTTGAACTGCTTCATCATAAAAAGGACTCAATGTTGGACAAAAGGTGCAGCTCATGGTCTAATTCCACTCTCCAGGCACAGACTTCCATTCACATCTGCATTCATCCTCATTTCTCCGTGAAGGAGAAAGTGCACGGAGACATTCATGCTCTGCCTTCTTTACACTTTCTTTTCCAATGCCGTGCATTTTAGTCCTGAGTGAGCAAAGAGCCTCCTGGGGGGCAACGGGGCGTCTGAAAGGGCTCAGTGCTGAGAGGACACGCGTCTACACTTGGTCTCTGTCCACACAGAGTCAGGATTCAAAGAAAACAGGTCAGAGAGGACAGAGGCTCCGTGCTTGGGACCGCATTGGTCCCAAACCAGAAGTTGAAGTCAGAAGTAGAAGATGGAGAAGGATGTTTCACTGTGGAAACACCTGAAGAAGAAGAAGGGACCAGACCAGAGGAGGAGAAGAAGAAGATTCATTTTTATATAATATAATATTACAATCAGTGTGCAGTTTGCAGAACGTCTTTAAACAGTGAAATCAATCTCAAATATTAATATTCCCTTTGTCTTCTCACTGCTGTCCCTTCAGAGACACTGTCCCTGAAAAATCACCGTTATCACAGACATCAGTCTAAAAGAAAAAAGTTTAAATTCTCTGGAGGTTAATACTTGTGTTGGAGAAATAAAGTCAAATAAAGTGATTTTAACTTTCTTCTGACCTGAGGACTTCTGATCTTCTCAGACTCACCTCAGTCTTAACTCTGGCCCGTTGATCTTCTGAGCAGCAGATACACAGAGATGATGAGTATCTGCTGCAGGAGGCTCCACGTTGATGCAGCACAAAGTTATGAATTTTTTCTCACCACAACAAAAGTGCACGAAGAATTTGTTGCCAGAAGCAGAAATGTCTGAAAAACAAAGTTGCTGCTGCTGCTGCTGCTGCTGAACACAGGGATCAGGTTCAGGCTGTGAATTCCTTTAGTTGCAGAACATTTCTGATTCTGGCATCAGGCCCACGATCAGAACACGAGTGAAATGTGAGGCTCAAAAACACCTGGATCTGAGGATCCATCAGACACAGACTCCTGGTCCATGAAGACCTCAGTGAAGCTACAGGAACAGGATTTGATCCAATCCTCTGAGGTGATTTCAATACATCCATAAAGGACAATAATAAAGTCATATATTTAACCTAAACACACGTCGAAAGGAGGAAATGCTTTTTATCACCTGGTCATTATATTAAAACAATGACCACAGGTGTCAAACTAAGGCCCGGGGGCCAAACTGGTCCACAGT
The DNA here is from genome assembly GCA_016785265.1 of Paraplagusia blochii. NCBI lineage: Eukaryota > Metazoa > Chordata > Actinopteri > Pleuronectiformes > Cynoglossidae > Paraplagusia > Paraplagusia blochii. The sequence continues at coordinate 210,741 of JAFBJS010000800.1, forward strand.
GGGACTACATTTGGGCCAGATCATGGATGGACCAGAGTTGGTCCCTCAGTATATGTCACCATATTAACTCCATATGGAAACAGAGAGACAGAAAAAACATCAACCAATGCCTTAATGTTGTCCTCTGACTTTGTCCCAGATTTTTATTTGGACCAAGTGAGAATTTGACTTTGACAAATGCTCTGATTTGAACAGATGGACTGAGAAGTTCACAACGTTTATAAGAGGATGTGTGGAGGAAGATGATCTGATGTTAAGAAAAAATACTTTTCTGTGAACTATAATCTTTTTTCTTATTTCTCTGCAGTAAAGAGGGTTTCAAACCAGTGGTGTCCAATAACAGTCCTCGTCTGAGGGTCATTTGATGCGTTGTGTTTCACTTATGGTCTGATTCTACAAAATCTTTCTCTGGGGCAGAGTAGAAGAGTCAGTGAGGAGACAGAAGAAGACTCCACGTCTCTACGACAACAGAAAGCTGCGTTTATCAGAGAAATATTCATTTACTGCGTGGAGACCTGGAGTTCTGCAGTAAAGGACGAGGACGCTGCAAATGAAGTCTCTCACACAGAGGCTTAATGTTTATTAAGCAGTTTTTATGGAGGTCGTATCTTCTGATGTAGTTGTGCTCCACACCTTAATGATCGGTCTGTGAAAAGACTCAGAGGTTGAACAGAGAGAGAGAGAACGTTTGTCAACACTCACTCAGAACCGTGGCCCAAAGTCTGTCTCTGTTTCATTCAGAACAAAAGAACGTGTTCCTGTTATATATTGACTTTCACGGAGGAGAAAAGACTGAAACCAACTGTTTCCACCACTGGAAGAAACTCAACGTCATCTGCAGACGTGAGGTTCCACCACCTTCTGTAAATATGAGGAGCACTGAGGTGAGAAGTTCTTCATCAGATATCAGAGGATAATGATGACAAATCCAATAACCTCCCACACTCACTGCCCACACAGTCGGCACCGTCCTGATCCTGGGCTCAGAGAAGATCCATACCAGCATTTACAGCAGGGACACTAATGGGGACAAACCTCTGTCCCTGTGGTGTTGGTGACAGGAAACACACATTACATCAGCTCCCAAAGCCAGGAGACGAATGGAGTTGAGCTCAGCGCTGAGACTGGTGTCATAAACAATCCATGCTGCATGAACAAGGTCATTAGAGCGCCACCTGATTTACATCAGAGGGATTTTTTTACAGTTAATTATCTTCAGTTTCACTAAAGTCTCTCCAACTGACAAAATCAACAGAACGACGAGAACTCAGAACTGGGCCCTGGTTCCAGCCCATGTTGATCAGACTGTGTGTGTGTGTGTGTGTGATTAACTGCCCACTCCAGACTTGACAGCATATTGGCTGAAACTACATCTGCAGCTGTGGACGCTGCGGGGAAACGGTAGTAAACCAAATGTGCTGCGCATCTAATTGGCAAATGGCTGAGGGAGAGTGGCTATAAATGGACAGACAGGCTGTCGGTGTCTTCTCTCAGAGGACGGTGAAGTCCTGTGACTGAGGTCCAGAAGTGAAGACTTCATTTATAAAAACTCCATAAACTCCCTCTTTTCACACATTAACACGAATTAAAGGTAAAACAGCAACAACCTGAACAGCTGAGGTCGTCGACTGTGGATAAAAGAAAAACGTCCCCAAGACGATGAACTCATGACGACCCGACTCAGGTGTGTGACATGACCTGGACATAATGTCCCCTCAGTTATTCACCACAGAGACGCTGGGACTGACATCATGGTCAGGACCATTGACAACCATAGTTGGAATCAGGTTAAATATGAAAAATTTATAACCTTATATATGTATATGTGCAGTATATTCCTGACTGGAAGACATGTGAGGTGGAGGTCAGAAAACTGAGGACAAAACATCAGGGACTGTCATTATTCACACACATATGGATGGAAATCTGGTCAAAGTTTAAACAAAATAAAAAAAAAAAATGAATGATCATCAGTATTTGTAACATTTCTGCATTTAATGATTGATGTGTGTTGTTGATTTTCCTTCTCCACCTTCTATATTTCCTCCACCCGCCGTCAGTTAACAATACATCAGTACATTATCAAAGGAATGATCTGGGCTGGAAACAATGATAAAAAGTCTTTTGTCATTGCAACAACAAACCCAGGGAGGAGTGAGCGCTGACAGCCAGAGGGCAGTCAGAAAATCCTTGATGTTAATTCGATCCGAAACCTCAGACCTCGGCCCATAATCGCACCCAGACACGGGCTCGACGCCGGGGATGATCACGGCTCTAATCCTCGCAGCCATGTTGGATGAAGCTTCCATTGTTTCTGCAGAGTAATTGCTCTGCATAGTAATTATCCCCCGTAAACACCATCTGCCCCGTGAAGAAAGGAAGACGTTGTAATTATTTCTTTTCAAAAGACATTTTTTTTTCTTCAATGCCTTAATTAAATAAAACCACTTAGTGGACGCACACTTTTAAAGTTTCGCCGTTGTGTAATGAGGGCATTTCCCTTTAAACACAGCAGAGCTGCTGGTCTCCATGAAGGGATGGAGGAAGGAGGAGAAAAGAGGAGGAAGAGGTGAAGGAGGAGGAGGAGGAGTGGGGGGGAGGAGGAGGAGGAGGAGGAGGAGGATCAAGGAGGAGGAGGAGGAGGAGGAGGAGGAGGAGGAGGAGGATCACCACTGACAGCCAGGAAGTGAATTGTCATCTCAAGGTTATGTTGCGTCCGATCCACCTGAGAAGCTTCATTGACCACAATGTTCTTCAAGGGCCATAAACAACAGACTAACTATTACCTCTCGGTCACACACACACACACACACACACACACACACACACACACACACACACACACACACGTGTATCTGCTGACTATTTTTCTCCATAATGTGCTTAGCAGAAAATATCAGGCTGACACACACTGACACGTCCTGATGAATTATCAAAGCTCAGGCCACACACACATTAATCTCTGTCTCACTTTGACAAAAAAAAAAAAAAACACAGGAAAAACAAAGCAATTTTTCTGCTAAATAGGAATCAGAGAGTGCAGGAAGCTGCTGCCGACACCTTTTGTCAAAATATGAATTAATTTTTCTAGTCTTTTAGATTAGATTAGATTAGATTAACTTCTAATCTCTGCTGCACTTCAACAAAACAACAAGAAAAACCCAAAAAAATAGCAGAGCTCCAAGCTATTTTCCGCTCAATAGGAATCTGAGGATATACAGAGCTGTGGACGTATTTAAACCACCCTGTAAACATCCACATTAAACTGTCTGGGCCAATGAAGGCATTGGTCAAGTCCTCACACACACACACACACACACACCTGGATCAACACCTCCATCCCAGCCCTGTGTTCTTCTCCTCCAGCTGATGAAGCAGCCCCAGTCCTTAGATCAATTTCTGCTGAATCATTCTGTTCAAGGCCAGTTCTGTATCTTCTCCAACCTTCAGCAGATCAGACCACTGTGTGTGATTTGGAGAAACATGATTAATTCAATCAAGGACGAGTGAATATTCTCCAAAAATCATGAGTCCTCGGACAAATAATCCGCTTTCCTCCAAACGGGATTAGTCCCAGAGCAGAGCTGACGGACAGGCAGAGAGAGGACGGAGGGAGAGGAGGAGACGAGGGGTGGATGAAGAGGCAAAGACGGGGGAGAAGAAATGTTGGGTGAAAAAGGAGGAAGAGAAAAGTGATTGAGATTGAGATTGAGAGTGAGGGGCGCAGAGGAAATAAAAGTGGAAAGATTACTGGAGTGGAGGGACGGTGGAGGGGACAGGACAGGGCCAGTGGTCAGATAAGAGACAAGAGAAAATCACTGCTGGAAAATAGAATTTTTGATGTATATAAACAGAGAGACAGGGTCAGCGCTGGGACACGGTGAGTGGACAGTCCAAAAATACCTGAGGGTTGTCAGCACCACGCCGACCAACCTATTCAAACCAATGATTATTTTTTCAGTTTCACCAACATTTTCTCCAATATAAAAACTATGACATGTGAAGGGGAGGAACATCAGAGTGACAGCCAATCACAGTCGAGATTGTTGGACTGAAGACCAGCTCCAGTCAGTGTGAAGCCAGAAGAAGACTGTACTGAGTAGAACTGGTGACTGTGACCCGTCTGTTACTAGAGATAAACTGAACCATTTTCACTTGAGCGTCAGATAGGACACCACTCACTGTAAACTGTGTCCACTGACTGTGGACAAGAAGGAACACAAGGAACAGTGAAGGTTTGGAAACATTAAATATTATTAATTGCAATTTTTTGTGTATGTATGTATTGACTAAGTATTTGTGTATGTTTGTATGTATGTATTGACTACTTTGGGAAAAGACTCAAGTTAAAACTCCGCGTGGCATGAATTTCTAACAGCCTTTATGATGCCACCAACTGGTGAAAAGCAGGAACTGCAGGGAAAAGACTGAAGTATTAATTTGGACGAGGTCGTGGGCCGTACTATGAAGCTCAACGGCCTGCATGCGGCCCACGGGCCGTAGTTTTCTCAAGTCTGCTCTAAGGAATATTAACTGCCTTTTATCCATCCATCCATCATCCATCCTGATCCTGATGGCAGGAGCAGCAGTCTCCATCCCAGACCTCCACCCATTGTTCCCAGGAACTGAACCTAGAGTTTCTGGCCAATGACTGCGACATCGACTCTTGGCCAAAGCGCTACAGCATTAACTGCTTGTAATAAAAGTGTGATAAGAAACAGACAGAGGGCGCTGATCTGAGCTGAACCATCTTCGAGTGCATGAGTTACGACCCAGTGGCTGCAGACAATAAAAGCTGAGCCACTGGATCATCTGGAGAAACGTTCCAACGTCCTCAGGCCTCTGGCCTGGTAATATTTCCCATTCCAAATGTAAAACCTGCTCAGTTGGAGGCTTGAGATGGCTGGCGGGTGGAGGGGTGGATGTGTGGGTGGGTGGGTGCTCACCCAGCGCCTCTGAAAGCTGTAGTCTTTGATTAAGTTCTTCTATTCCCAGCCTAATGTTCTTGAATTATTCACATCCTGCTGGTGGAGAAGAGCCGTGTGTGCTACAAGCTTGCTAAGTGTGTTAGCCTAAAAAAATATAATGCAATAAAACTCATCCATGTATAATGGATGGGAGATGGAGGCTGGAGATGGAGGCTGGAGATGGAGGCTGGAGATGGAGGCTGGAGATGGAGGTTGGAGATGGAGGCTGGAGATGGAGGCTGAAGTTCCAGGGAGGAGATCGGCGCCAGGAGCTGAAGACCAACCTTAGGAATTGACTTTGCTCTCATTTAAAGGCACAATTACAGCCAAAGGTCGTCACTACCGTCATCACCACCATCACCATCATCACCATCATCACCATCATCACCATCACGGCCCCGAGTCGTGTCATTTTCCCTTCAAGGACACTGGAAACTCAAGGACGTCAGCGAGGACGCCCCAGGAGTGGACGGGGTCGGGACGTGACACTGTCTTCCACCTCAGCTCCTGAGTCTAACGGTGTGTAATTAGCAATTAATACATTCATAGATAAGCATCACCGTGTCATGTGATTGCATGTGATGAGTTGTGTAATCAACACCACTCTGGTTTTAGCGTGCCAGCACAGCTCTGCCTCTTCATAATTAAAGAACTGATTGTCCCCAGGGTGAAGCACGTCGTCGTAGCCACTCGTTTATCAGTTCCTGCAGCAGCAGCAGCAGCAGCAGCAGCAGCAGCAGCAGCATCACTTCAGTAAATGGTAGAAACTCAGAGATAAACTCAGGGGTGAAGCCAATAAACCCACCAGAATCCAACCTTCAACCTTATTGTTGTTGGACATAAACACCAACCACTGTGAACATCATCAGGTTGAATCTCTTGATTTTAGATTTCAGTAAAAACATCTCCTGCCACTGCCATTAGTCCAGGATGAAACAGATGGACCAGATGGTTCTGGTTCTTATTGTTTAAACCTCACATTTCAGGGAAACATCAACTTCTACCTTTTTACTCTAAAGAACTGAGTGTTGGTGAATATTCACTGGAAGTTATGACGTTGACAAGATTCTGCAGATCCTTTCACCTTTAATAACCTAGTTATAACCTAGTTATTCACCTAGTTAACATAGTTCATATGTGTAGAAGAATCTGATGTGGACAAAATATAAAACCTGAGCAGCTTTGGGTCAGACTTCCTACAGAAGAAAAACCTTCACCTCTGGAGAAACCTCTTCAAACTCACAGCAACCGACCGAAAAGCATTTAACAGAAACCTTACAGAGGAGGGACGTCCAGTCTCTCAGGGTTGTCCAGTCTCTCAGGGTTGTCCAGTCTCACAGGGTCGTCCAGTCTCTCAGGGTCGTCCAGTCTCACAGGGTCGTCTAGTCTCTCAGCGTCGTCCAGTCACAAGGTCAACAGTAAAAATAAGTGTTGTCAGCTACAGTGTGAGGATGAAGCACCAACAGCCGGCAGCTCAGTGTTAATCATGCATAAGCCTTTTGAATTAGTCTTTGTGATCTGCCCGGGACGACAGCTTTGGACTGGGACGAACAATGACACCAGAGTCTATCACCACGACACCAACTGCTCCCTGACGTCCAGACTCGGTTCACACACAAAACCATCGCCCGGCCTGAAACAGAAGCCTGTGTTCCCTGGTTCCCGGCCACCAGGGGGCACAGGCTTTTTTAGAGCCGGTCCCAAGCCTGGATGAATGGTGATGGTTGCGTCAGGACCGAGTCATCAAAAGGATTTCCACAGAGAAGACGATGCAGAGAACAGGATGAAATGGAAAATGTTGGTTTGCTGAGGCAACTCCTAAAAAAAGTCTGCTGGACGAATGGGATGAAAGACTGACCTCTCAAAACACAAACGGCCGAAACAGGAAGTTGTGCAGAACTGCAGCCAGCAGGCAGAGAGGAACGTTGAGTTTCTGGCCTTGGATTCCTCAGTTTTGGACAAAGAATTGCTGCATGACTCTGCATCCTGTGCTCCATGAGAGACAGTGGAGTTTACAATTTGTGATGCACCGAGTTCAGACTCGTCCACATCCAAATGGCTGTGGTGGAAGAGATAAGATGTCACGACACGGCCATATCGGCCTGAATGAAGCATTTAAAAAGACGTAATTAAAGCGTATCTGCAGTGGTGATCCATTAATGTGATGGAGACGATACGGCAGACAGCAATTGACCCCAGATTATTGAAGTGTGATGCAGCCGGGTCAGAGACAGATCTTCCTTCTTTCCTCCCGTTGTTTACTGTCTTCATTAAAAATGGCCTCATGGTGGTGTCTGTGAGTGTGTGTGAGAGTGTGTCTGTGAGTGTGTGTGAGAGTGTGTGTGAGAGTGTGTCTGTGAGTGTGTGTGAGAGTGTGTGTGGGCTTAGTGAGGATGGAAAAAGAACAGATGAAGTAAGAATCACAATTATTTATAGAACGCCTTCAGTCTGGTATCACAGTGATCAGGAATGAAGTGTTTGGGCAAAATCTGCAAATATTGGATATCGTTAAATGTTCATCTCTGACGTCCCGACATGTCATCCATCCAGAACTCATCTACAAGTAAAGGTTGGTGGAAAAGGTGGAGTTTCCCAGACAGGGTGAGAACAGCTGCCCGTGATAAACATCCAGATGAGAACAGAGTATTAAAGTGATGAGATGTTCTTCAAAAGAAGAACGTCAGTTCACCGAGACTCTGCAGGAGTCAAACAAGTTCAGGAGTTGAACTTATTCTGCCCAACAGAAATCACAGGCTGATGCTGCTGCTGCTGCTGCTGCTGCTGCTGCTGCTGCTGCCCTCCCTCCAATCCAGGCACGGAGCAAACTTCAGACCTTGATCAGCATCATCATCATCATCGTTGTCCTCTTCTGAAATGGACAGGAAATTCCTCCTCCCCCTTTTTCACCCTTTCTCCCACTTGTTCCCACCTCTGAAGCCTCTCACTCCCCTCCATTACACTAATAAGACTCATCAGGCCTTCACTGCTGCAGCCGTGGGCCTGGGAGAAGATGTCAGTGAGAGGAGATCAATGGATGACATCAAAGGGCTGGAGGAGCTCACCAACCAACCCAGCTGAGAACCCAGGAGATGCTGCTGCTGCTGTTCCTCTACATTATGCAGCTCTGTTGTGTTCCTGCCTCCATTTAATGAGACGGTCGGCATCACGCTAGACGCTGGCGCCGAAGGCCGACTTGGACAGCTTTGGAGCGCCCCCTACGTGTGTGTGTGTGTGTGTGTTAAAGAAGCACACGTGCATGACATTAGTTGTGGGTTATCACACGTTAACTCCATAACCACCGGTACATGCATGGCTGGCGTTGCACGACGGAGTATCGTACACCCCCCACACTCCCCCAGCTGCCCGCCCCGGGGGACAGTGGTGTAGTTATTTCTACAGATACATTAGAGCTTCATCTATTAAACATCAGGTGCTAATTAGAGGTTAGTTCCAGCTGGAGCTGAAGGATGAGGTGAAGTCCACCAGCTTCAAGAAGAAGAAGCCCTGCCTTAACCATAGAGCCAAACAAGCTGCTGATGGATCTGGTCCAGTCTCCTCAGAGGGGAGGGGGCCTGGGTGGAGGGGGCCTGGGTGGAGGAACTGGCCAAAGGAGAAGCAGAGTGTGATCCTTCAGCTCAGGTTTAAGGAAATAAATGTTGTGGCTGTGGTTCTCACTCTGCACTGATGAATATGTATGAGGAGAATTTCAGGGGAAGTGACCTTTAAATCTGAGGACGCTGTAAACTGGACAATTCTCAGAGACATGGACTGAAGAGCATGAACTGGAGGAAAAACATCTGCACAATACAAAACACTCAAAAATCCTCCCTTTAACTCTTAACTCTTACTTTTTAACTGTTAATAACTTTAAAGCAAAAACAACTAAAATGAAAACTAAATGTTTCCTTGGATTTTTGTCATTATAATGTTAATCCACCTGTGTTCAAGTCTTTACTAATCACAATTAACTGTGATTAATCATGACTGTGGTCACATGATACTCGCTGCTTCCTTAAGTCCCTCAAAACTGCAGGAAATTGTTTTAGTGTCAAACGTAGGAAATGTGCGTTGTTGTCCATCTGTCTGTGACCCTGAGGAGACAAACCTCCACCTTCAACATCATCACACAGTCCTGAATGTTTGTACAAACAACAAAAATGAGAAAAATCTAAAATCTCTCGACTTCTCCTTCGTCCTCGCTGTAATAATTAGTTAAATCGTCCCATTCTTTCAGCGTTGACCTGGGAAATATTCAACATTCTCCTCCACAGACCAACGCCACCAGATGCTGCGTCAACGTCATTCAGTAAATGATTCAGTGTCGTTGTGTCTGTGTCTAAAACCTTCACCTTCACCAGTGTTTTCACCAGGTTTCACCAGGTCCAAATAAATCAGAGTCTGAGGGAAACAACATCAACATCAGCTCAAGGTAATATTCCTGCTGCCAAGGAATCAACCTGGAGACAATGTTTTCTCTGACAATCAGCAGAATGTGTTTGTGTTTTGACAGAGGAATCGAACAGAGAAGAAGAGACACATCCGTCAATCTGGTTTCCTCCGTCACTGCTTCAAATATCACCACAAAGACACAAACATCTGTCCTTCTGTCCCAGTGACGTACAAACCTGGGAATGTTTCAAATTCCTCCCTATTATGGGATCAATAAAGATCAAACTATTGTTTAGATATTTTTTAAATAAAATAATATATAATTCAATAATAAACTGCAGCCAAGCATTTCTATTTAATGGTATAGAAATATAATTATAAAAAAATAAAATGACACAAGCAGTGATTGAGAGTTTTCAGCCTTTAGGCCAAATTAAATCTGGTTCATTATTCAAATGTCAAAATCCCAGTGAAATGACTGAAGCTCAGCTGCAGCCAAAAGATTATCACGCTGCTCTGAATGTGCATTCAACAAAATAGGAAGGAGTTTGTGTTTTGGAAAAATATGACACAAAATGTGCTGCGGTCGACAATTCTGACTGTAGCTACAGTAGAGCTGTTGGATGGAGCACTTCACCTACTCTTACGCCCTCTACAGGGCACATCTAGGCAGTATAATCACAATACAAACCAGTTTGGTGGGCCAGATAACACGCCTGTGTGGGCCGCATCCAGACCCCGAGCCTTAGATTGCAAATGATACTCAACATAACTGTTCTGATCAAAGACCGTTGGTTTGAATGGACACCGTGTCCTTTCGTCAACATGTCGTGTCCTCTGTGTCTGAAACCATCCACTTCCAAATCCGTAACCAGCCACAATTGTTAGTCAAGGCAACAAAACAGGGACAGACTCACAAACACAAACCTGCACAAACCTGAAGTTTCCCTGCTGGATGAGCAGTGAACTTCAACCCGTCTGGTAATTGAAAAATATTTCTTGACTTGAGGAAATAAACATCTTTTTTTTCTGACTTAAGTTGAATCAGAATCTATTTTTTCTCACTCTGGATGCATGACCTACTTACTGCCTCACACACAAACACACACACACACACACACACACACACACACGCCTACTTTTCCAACTGCCATGATAGTTAGGTGCGGCAATACTACGTGTGTGTGTGTGTGTGTGTGTTTCACTTGTAGAGTGTGATGCTTTTCCCATTTGTTAAAAAGGGAGAACAAGTACATTCATGCCGCCCGTTTCTCCTGCTCTTCGGGAGGCGCAGAGCTGCTGGAATCCCTCTCCTGGGACTAACACACACACACACACACACACACACACACACACACACTGTACAGGGGACTATATTCTCCTCAAAGCCTCCTTTTCTTCCCCGTCTCCTTCTCCTTCTCCTTCCTCCGAACCGTTGTTGTTCTGAATGTGAGGATTTAACATCGTGCCACGTTTCAAGGCCCTGCAGTGTTGAACACATCATTAAACACCAGAAACTTTTATTCTGGCGGGGGGAGAGGACGAGAGCATTTCTGCCAGGTACGAATTCTATCATTGGTAAAAAGACAGGAAATAGAAAAACATGACCTGATGGTTGGGAGTGTTGAGAGAGATTTAAAAAAAAAAAGAAACGATTCAGAGCATAATGTTACTGAGGTGAAGGGACGGTGGAGAGACCAGCCATGATGGACAGATTAGAGACACTAGGAATAGACAGGAGACAGGAGACAGAGCTGGAGGTGGAGGAGTTAAAGATGCTGAGAGACAAGGATGGACAGGATCAGGAATGAGGTGATTAGAGGGACAACACAGACAGATTGAGATGGTTTGGACATGTCCAGAGGAGGGACAGTGGATATAGAGATGGAGCTAGCAGGTAGGAGACAAAGAGGAGATTGATGGATGCAGTGAAGGAGGACATGGAGGTAGTTGGAGTCACAGTAGAAGATGGAGAGAACATGGGGAGATGGAGAAGATGATTCACTGTGGAAACACCTGGAGAAGGTAGGACAACACCAGAGGAGGAGGCGAAGACAGAGGTGCCAACCTTGAAAGTTCAAGTTCTTCCTTTAATTTTGAAGTATGGTACATGGCCAACGTTAATTTAATCCAATCTGGGTAATTGAACCGACAACCTCTGGTTTAATGACGAGCCAGTGCCGTCACCTTCTTGTTGCTACCTTATCACCTGACCTCCCAGATGTCCTTGCTGTTTGACTCTCAGCCAGCGTCTCATGGCTCCTTGTCAGTGATTGACTTCTCCACGGCAACATGATGTTGCTACCAAATGACAGTGAAGCCCCTCGTGTGTTGGAGGAGAAATGGAGCGGGATCGGTGCTGCCTCCACCCGCCGCCTCCTGCCGAGGGTGATGAAAGGACGGCTGCTCACATGACAATCAGTCCACGACAGACAGAAATTCAACTTTCATCTCATGTCGAGTAAAATAAAAAATCTTTTTTTAAATTTCACTTCTCTGAACAAAAGCAAAGAGTGAGAGGCAAACAAAAACACAGCAGCAACAGATCATTAGGATTCACTTCATTCAAGCTTCTTTCTCCTGTGGGTGGAAACACGGAGCTAAGTTACGGTTGAACAAAAAAAAAATCATGACAAGTTAGCGCAGCAAGAGGGCGCCCACACAACGCTTTGCTCCCACACAGATGTAATTAGAGTAAATCCAGAGTGGACTTCATGTCGGTCAGAGACCAAATCACCAGACCAATAACTACACAGACCTGTCCAGCGCCCCCTTGTGGACAGAAATGTTTCCACACCCCTCTGACCCTCACCCTTGGTAACTGAAATACTATGAGAACATGTATTTAAATCAACCAATATATGAGTTGCTGCCACCTAGTGACTGGAGGCTTATTATCATTCAAGCATTACAGCAGGTCTACACTTCTCTCCAGTCCTCCACCAACCAAGACACAAGACCCTACTATGTCCCACAGGGGGGCCCGCCCCACTATTTGAGAAGTGATACGCTGATGTTTTTTGATTTTTGACTTGTCTCATTGAGACCCTTTAAGTCTCTGTCTCCTTATTTTGACTTCCTTATTTATCTGCCGTTGAAGCAGCAGAAAAGCCCTGAAATAACTACATACTCAAGGGCGCCTCCTGTGGCAGCCTGTGTAAACAGCAAGGAATCACATTGTGAATTTCTCCATTGACGTGTTATTTCTTTTTTTTTTTTCATAGGAGGCCTCATAAAAATCCCATATTGGTCAAACACTGGCAAAAAAAAAAAAATCGATATTTGTGTTGGTGAAATAATGGTTGGCCTGTGTTATCTGCAGCTTGGACGCAGTATCTGTGGGATCTGGAGAGGAGTGGAAGGAGAACAGATAGGAGGAAAATGACAGTTTATTCAATATCACGGCTCTGGGAGTCTTGAAGCTCCAGGCTGAGGCGGAGCGGCCTACAGAACTCCCCAGGGACCGTGTCCAAATTGTCTGCTGGATGACAACAAGCAGCAGAGAATGGCCTCGGTGGCTGTTCCCTCTAACTGGGTTAATATTGTGTTGAGTGATCCCAGCAATTAGATCTGATCTCCAGCATTTATTACAGTGCAGTGGTCAGCTCTCCATGGAAGCACGCAGTGATTCAGCTCTTATCTGTCTGAGTAACTAGCACTTTCAGGGCAGGAAGGTCTCTGACTTCAACACTTGATGTTTCTGCTGGGGAGACAGGAAAGATGGTCTGCACTGGAGTGGACTGCTGAATAACTCAGCCACTCAGAGGACGGATATATATACAAATATATATATATACAGTAGATAAATCTATAGGCCGTGACGTGGTTTCCTTGTTTCTCCATCAAGAAAACCACAGAAAATGTCTCCATCTCAACTGTGAGATTAAACTCTAATGAGCTGTTGTTGTTGTTGTCATTATATTTGAGACATTAAAAAGAAATTGATAAAAAAACAGCAGGTCTGTCTGATCATTTCTAATCGTTTTGGAGCTCAGTGAATGTAACATCAACGGCCGAAGAAAACCGCAGCCATGTCACGAATTTAGAGGCAATTAATGTGAAGGAAATAACATCATGTTTGAGTCATTTTATTCACTCTTATTTAATTCTCCGTAATTAGCATTACATAAAAAGCCTCCAACCATGTGGAGCAGACAGGTAACAGGCTGCGTCCCCTGTTGCATATTTATCCAGTCTAATTAATGGCTGCGACGCTGCAGCTCGGTTCTTGTCTGGCTGCGATAAGACAAGTTTTACGAATTTCCCCACCACTCCACAGAGACGCAGGTCTTTGCTGCTGCTTCATTCTAGGAAGGAAAATTCACATTCTACACCACAGCTAATGAAGAAATCCATGTGTGTTTCCGGTGCTGGAGGAGCTGTGCTGCACCGAGAGGCTTCGTCTCTGCTCTAATGTCATCACAGCCTCTGCTCCGCTCCATCTTTGTTGGTTCTTTTGTACCAATAAGCCAGTTAGCATAGATTTAGCTGCTAAACGACTCCAAAGACACGGTTACATTTATATCATAAAATGTCAGATGTGCTAAAAATCCCACATGTAAAATCACATTTTTCTGCTCCCCCTCACTCCGGCTGGGTGGGATTCTCACAGTGGGGACAGAACAGAGGATGGACAGACGTGATAATACATGGATGCAGCTGGAAAATGTCCTTTATGGACGGGTTATCATTATATTTAGTGTCATCAAAACATAAAAGGGGAAAAGAACAAACTAGACAGAATGAGGGAGGATCAGATCAATAAAGGAGAGGAAGGAGAGAAGAATGAAAAGGAAGGAAAAGTGAAGGGAATGATGGGTAGGAAAGGAGAGGAAGGACAAGGAAAGAAAATGGAATTAAAGAATTGGAGAAGGGAAAAGGAGAAGGAGATGTCTGTCTCCGTAGGTGTTTTCATTGGTTGTTTTGTCTCCGTCAATGTTGAGAATAACAGTCGTGCACAAAAACAAACCACAACAGTGTCTGTCCCTCAGGAAGTGAGAACAAGACAAAACTCTTTTCAAACTTTTATCCCAATTAGTGAGATGAAAGTCATCTGCTGGGGGAAGGACATATGTAGGACACACAGTCCAGAAATCAGTGATTTAAGGAACGTTGCTGTGGAGTGAAGATCCGTCTGCAGCAGCAGCACCAGCAGCACCGGCACCGGGCTCTGTTCTGTTCTGTTCTGCTCTGTTCTGTTCTGCTCTGCTCTGCTCTGCTCTGCTCCTCCCACCAAGGCCCAGCTGCGTTATCATCACTACATGTCATTAGTATCAAAAAGAAGTTTCATCACAGCTGGGGCTGAAACTCAGACGGAACCTGTGGCATTACATGGTCGACCCGTGACATCAACAGGGTCGGTTCCCGGGCACCGACCCAACTCTCAGCCACAGGTCTGCGCCTCCTTCTTGAAGCTCGGCCAGAGCCGCGTTTGGAAGCGGTGAGAGCAGTGACGGAGTTGAATCAGAGGCAGCAAAGCTTTTAAGAAGCCAGGAGCTGCCGTTTGTGTCCGTGCCGGGCATAATGTGGCACATCATCAACCTGAGTGCTGCCTGCCAGCCTTCAGACGAGGAACTGGGCTCAGCAGACCTGCGAAAGGAGAAAAGGAGGCTGATGGAGGAGGGTGCTGTCTGGACGACCTGTGTTGACCTCTTTGGCTCTGAGCAACAAAAGCACATTAAAAAAAACAGGAGAGAATAAATGCTATGTAATGGTGTTGCCTGGGGCAGCAGCGGTGGTGGAGGCAGAAGGATGTGTTTTTTAAATCAACCCAATATTTTGTTTCCCCCAAAAGAAGAAGCTGAGGATAAATACAATGAAAGGGATGAAAACAGACCAAAGGACAAAGACTGAGAGACAAAACCTTATTGGACAAATCTCATTTCTGAGCTCTGACAACAAGAGAGGAGGCCTCGCCTTTTAATTTGATGATGAATAATAAGCACTTCCTTTTTTCTGTTGAAAAAGGTTCAGAGACAAAGTACCTTCCGACCCATCATGTGTAAATGGCTGCTACTGATGAAGCAGCTGGAGGAGGAAACATCATGTTCTGTCACACGGAGCTTGAACCCACAACATGCTAAGAGTAGACGGAGAGAACCTTTCCATCAGTCACAGTGACACCCGATCTTGTCCTTACAACGTCCTCACAGTCTCAGATGCTTAAGTGCATGAGTCCGACTGTTATTAGCTTCACGTCACATAAATCTGACGTCCTTCTCTTAAACATTTATGGCTCCCAGCTTTAGAAGCAAATGTTCTGCACACGTTCAGTTCCTTTGACAGTGGAAGAAATCTTTTTTTCTTGGATGGTCAATCCAAGAAAAAAACAATCAGAAAATATCATTGGTTTTGATTGGTAGCAATGTTTTCCACGCAGCATATTGTCCAGTATGTTGGACAGACATGTCCAAACCGTTCCACAGTGGCTGCAGGTTTTTTTTTCCAATCAGGCAGCAGAACTCACCTGAGTTCACAGGTTTAATTACCGGTTCTCAGTCATCAAACAGCTGATTGGTCAAACCATGTGATCTTGGTTGGTTGCATCAACGACCTACAGCCACAGCGGCCGACGTAGGACTACAGTAGGTGTCGCTATTCCTCAGTAAATACCCAGAACACACAAAACCACGTTCATTTCAATGATGCTGCACATTATTATTATTATTATTGTTAGCTTAGCATCGTTGAACAGGGAGAAGAAAACACACACAACACACACCCAGTTCCTCCACCTGTCACCTGACACACCGCCCTTGACACCACTACTCAGGACGATTGGTCTCATCGTCCCCTACGGAGAGCGTTCAGTGGAGGTGATGAGGCTGTGCTTGAAGTTCTCAGCCCCGCATTGATCTTTTGGTGTTTACCCAATCAGAACCTGCCCAACCGTGAGCTGCCTCCACCTGATCCAATCCCCACGCAGCCTTCCTGGATTTCATGCCCTGCCCCGGCAGAAAATAGGGAATTTGGACACAGTGGGGACGAGGCTTCTGGCCAGAATAACAATTCAACTTCTAACTCTTTCACTGAGCTCCTCTGACATTTTCCCAACTATTACAGGTCTAATTAGAGCGGACGTCAAATGACACAGTGTTTCTCTCACCGACGCTGAGACGAGCTGCGTTTATCCACCAATCACTGCAGGCTGACACTCTGCTGCAACAACACCAGCAGCCAATTAAATCTGGAGGCCACCACAGGACCTTCAACCCTGTCCTGCTCCAAAAGCCTGTGTCGTAAATATAGATGTGTTTGTTGGACAACTGTCCTCACAGGTCCATCACGTCACACAGTGACGCCGGAATAATAGATCGACAGACGGACAGACGGACAGACAGATGGACAGATATCACCCTCATCACTTTCAGTAGCAGATACTTGCAGGTTCCCCGTCCATCCTGTCTCTCCTGGACTTCCACGGCACATGTTAATCTTTTGTTTGACATTTTACTTCCAAGTTCCTCTGCTATCAACCGACATTTGAATTCTGGAGGACTTCTTTGGGAAAAATGTCATGTTGAGCCTGAACTTTTCATGCTCCCATTCATTGTTTGTCTTAATTTTGCAAGAACCTCCCCGAGGACGGCACTCAGACGTCCATAATCCCAAAAAAACAGGGTTCCAGAGGTTCTAGTGCAGAGAGATGAAAGTGGAACAAGGAGAGATGTGATCCCTGAACAGCTGGTATTGAGCAAGCGTTTGTTTTCTACTCCCCTCTGTCGCGGGGAAAAGCAGATTGTCCTTGAGGACTTAACATAAATCAACAATCGGCAGCAGCAGCAGCAGCAGCAGCAGCAGCAGCAGCAGCAGCAGCAGCAGCAGCAGCAGCAGTGGAGCAGCAGCAGCAGCAGTGGAGCAGCAGCAGCAGCAGCAGCAGCAGCAGCAGCAGCAGCAGCAGCAGCAGCAGCAGCAGCAGCCCCTGGGTCTGCCAGGAAAAGCATAAACTTAATTAAGTCCCATCTTACAAGGTGTGCGTGCATTGGACGCCTGTAATGAAAGTCAACGTCGGCCACAAATCGGTCCAACGAGCAGCTGAAACAGACGTTTGACAACTTGTTCCTACAGCTCTGAGAATCACAGTCAAACACATTAGTCTGATTCCACCGTTCACACTGAACAGGTGTGACACCACATTCACCTGGACGGGTCAGTCTGAGACATGTGAACAGCATTAGTTTGTCATAATTATCTGATCCTTTCATCCCTGAGTTGAGGTTTGGACAAAAACTATCATTGAATCCAGAACTTCTCCAGTCTCAGACCAACACACAACCACAACCAATAAGAGAACCTCTCTGAGGAAACACTCAGCCCAGCTCAGGGTCTCTTATTCTGACAGGTATGAATGGGGTTTTTCCAACATTCCCATCAACATCCGTCCAGATCCGTCCAGCTTCAGTCTCTGAGGCTCATTAACAGATATTTACATTCGTCCATGAAAGATCTCCGACTGTTTGACCTCACCTGCTCCAATGAGGAGAAACACATTAACACTGACAAGGAGAAAGCAGTGAGAAGGTCCTCCACCCAGCTTAGTGGTGCTTTGGGTGCCAGTGGTGGAGATGAATCCCTGTCATTCCCACAGTATGAGCAGAGGTGTTGTTGATGGTCCATACAGTATTTATAAATGCATGGATGGGACTTGTATGGTAATTGGCTCTGAGTGTTTCTTGGAAAAAAAAAAAAAAAAAAAACCTTTAAAAATAGACAACATTCTGCGTCAAGACAATTGTGCGCAGCAGCAACGACATTTCCCTGGAGCATTTCTGAGTGACATGAAAATGGCTACACACACACGTATGTGTATATATTTGCTATTCAATACATCAAAGCCGGGATACAATATGCATGTGTTCTGCTGCTAGGATTGGATGCATTTTCTATCATAGTTGAAAGTCAGATCTTTTCTTCTGGAGGACGTTATTACCAACATGAACTTTCCTTTAGTTTTTCTCTCCTTTTGTCTCTCAGAGCTGAAGAATTATCAGCATTTAGATCTGAGTTGGACCTGCACTTGTAAAACTCTGCCTTTTCCTTAATAACTGTTGACACCTCTGTGGGCTGCAGTTACCATGGCAACAGCACACTTCCTCAGATGGGGACTGGAAGGAGGAGGTTCTGTTTATTCCTGTGTATGATGGTAACCTCCCCTCCCACTAGGAGCGCTTTAATCACGCTGTCATCAGGAGGAATAAAAAGTGTTGTGTGGGACAGAGACAAAGACCAATTCTCCTTTTCAACGTTATTCTCCCTAAATAATGAGTTTGTAATTTCATTTACGTAATTAGCTTCTTTCCAAGTTGATTCACAGGATCAAGCTCGTCGTTCCTCTGGGAATTGAACCCTGGACTCTCTGCTGCAGAGGCAGCACTACACTGTGGAACCAGTTCAATGAAATCGTGGACAAAAAAGTCTGTCCTGTCAAAGCTGGTTGTCTTGTTAACACGGTTTCCTATCGCTGGTGCGTAGGCACAGAGGAAAAACTCAGGGAATCTCTTCCACTTCCTCCGTTTACAGGAATTTTAATCAGTGTCTCTGATGAATTTATTATTTATGTGGAGGTGGGTGGTTTTCCTGTGATGCCGTGTTTAGGACAAACTCAGGACAGAATGAAGACGCGGCACAGAAGCAGCAGAGATCATGAGCGTGGCTCTGGACCAGAGCTCCGTTGGTGGAGATTGATAAAGTACTTTAAGGTGTCACAGCTTTGGCAGGAGCTCAGAGGGAAAAGCCTCTGAGAGAAAAAAAAAAAAAAAAAAGAACTGCAGGAAATCCACCCCCTGGAAATCCGATAGCTGTGGACCGTGCTGTATCAGAGCATGTCCATCCTGCCCGTCAGACGGTTAGATGTTTAATGAGGTAGATAAGTCTGTGATGGAGTCCTTTACTTCTCCATAATGAAGCCAAAGATCTGAGTTCTTGTCACAGATTCAACCCATCACAGCACAATCCATCAAGACCAGATGAAAAGGAAAGACTGGACCAGAGCCTCATCAGACACCAGAGGTGATGATCACACATGGTTGGTGTGAGGAGAAGGTCCTGCCGTCCTGGTGACACTGAGCTCCTCTCCTCCTGAGCCTGAAGACAAGTCACCTGATTCATTAGCCTGGTCTTCATTAGCCTCTGCTCCAATCACCCACCAGACTAATAGACCTGTGTGTCAACACAGGTGGAGGAGACGTTTAACGCTGCACCGTACCAGGCCTTCATGAAGGGAACAAACCTCCACTGGGATTTGATCTTTCCCTGGAGGTCAACCCTGTAGATCCACACCAATCATGGAGACATTGACTCAAGGCTAAAGCCTTATTTTAGTTCAGTTACAGAAAGAAATAAACACAAAAGACACAAATGTGGCTCCTGAAGTGACACAAACCAAAGATCTGCTTTTCAGGATGAAGTCCAGGAATCTCCAACAACATCTGATGGACGATGTTATTAGCAGAAATACATGAAACACTGATGAAAATCCAATAACAGAATCCCTGCTTTTGCCAAATTTACTAGAATCACACATAGGGTTCACAAGCATTTACTCAGTTTGGGGCAAATAGCGCCACATATGGATATCGATACCTTACTGCAGCCCTGAAGGGAATAATACGATCTGGAAAAAGTTGAGGGTTTGGATCAATGACCCGACTGTCAGGACAGAAATGAAATAAAAGCAAAACTATCATTTGTTTTATGGTAAATTAATTTCCCCTAAAAATCCTCAAATATCTGTATTTACAGATTTATAAATATATCTGTATTCATTTTCTTTTCAACATTAGTTTCAGTTGATGAACGTGACGCAAACCTGGACCTGGTATCGACCGGATCTGCAGCCATGTTTGTTTCCCAAACTGCACCTCGTTATTTCCTAACTGTTAATGAATTCCAATAAACAAAACAACACAACAAACCATCAGGCCAAACAAAAGTTGTTTATGGCGACGTTATGTTGTCTAACTGCCCCTGAACGCCTCTCTTGATCTCCATAACTGAGTGATTCATGGACATAATAACCAGAATTCTTCAGCAGCTGCAGTGACAGGAAACAAAGAAGCAAAAAAATCAGAACTAAATATTTCAGCCCTGGTTCTACAGAAGGTTTCACATATTTTTATGATTTTATTTTCTGCCTTTTCAGCAGACGAACGTCAAACCAACTCAGTTTAAGGGGAAGGTGAAGAAAAGTCTGCAGGTTCCATGGACTGATGGACGATGCTGACCCGTTGTCTGAGCCCAGTTCTGTCAGACTGGACTGAAACTCTGGAAACTTCACGCTGACGTCTGCTCAGAGCAGAAGAAGAATCACTTTCTCCTTCATCCAGGGTCGACACGGAGCTAAAAAAAAATTCTCCTGACACGACGCCACCTACTGTTGGACCATGGGATCTTACAGGGTCAATTGACTGATTTACTGTTTTCTTATCGGGATTTTTTTCATTTTGGGAACAAAGTTGAACCTGGTGTTTGGAGCAGTGATGGGTGTATGAGTATCGGTGAATAAACTACAACAGCCTTTAACTTATTTTTTTTTCAGGGTGGAGGAGCAGGAGGGAGAACATCATCAACATCCAAACCCAATGTGACGTTAACCACCTTTAAAACAGATTGATTTTCTTCACCAAAGTATGAAGTCCATTCTTAACCAGTCTCACAAAATCCAACTTTTTTACTCCTTCATTTAAACCAATATAAATCAAACTGCTGTCACTTTGAAATTCATAAGAAACAAAGTTATTTCTAACTCAATAAATTCCCTGTTTTATCCTGATTTTTAAATACAATCGTTGAAGAAAAAAAAGTTGCCATTTGGAAGTTTTTTTACACAATATCTCAGACACATGGTCTTCATTACCCATGGTCCTTACACATGGTCATCTGGCTGCTCCCCTTTATCTGTGACATACTGTTATAGGAGAACTGGTCACTGTGGCAACGGCAGAGGAAGCTCTTCATCAGGAGGTGGTTACATCCAGGAGGAGTCAGTCACACACACACACACACACACACACTGTCAGTCTGACAATTGTGAGCTGATATAGTTTTCATATGTCCTGCGTCTCCACCGGAGGATTTTCGCCTCTGGCCACATCATCTCAGACACAGGGAGATTCTCTTTCTCCTCTTTCTCCTCCTTCTCCTCCACAGACACTGTGCTGCTGCTGCTGCTGCTGCTGCTGCACCTCTGTGTAATGAGATTAAGCTCAACTTCTGAAACATCTACTCAGGAAGAGATGGGACCAATTAGTCAGCCGTCTGCCCCCAAAGAGAGACGATTGCCATGGTGGTGATGTTATTAGCAGCAGCAGCAGCAGCAGCAGCAGCAGCAGCAGCAGCAGCAGCAGCAGCAGCAGCAGCAGCACAGTGTCAACCTCCACCGTCAGCGACAAACAAGACCAGTGAAGGAAAGAGACTATTTTCTCCATGATTGGTCCACGGCCTGAAGACAAAGGAGACTGAGCTCAGACGTTTCCTTGTTTTTATAGAACTAGAGATATTGAATGATTGAATACACAACAAAGTCCAGAGTTCATGAAGAAGAACATGAAGAACCAGCTTCATCAGGTCGTAGCAGGGTTGACATGTGATGGTTCTAGACCAATCATGCAGCTGAATGATGACAACATGGCTGCTCCACTGACACAGAGAAGACGATTTCCCACAGAAACACACTCAATAAAGTTAATGTTCTTCTGTAAGTCTACAAAATAAAAGCGTTGACTGAATGGATGAACCTATAAAAGTCCTCAGCCAAAAAAAAAGACACTTAACATGTTGCAACTCCGTCCACTCCTGGTTGTGTTGGATAGAAAGGCAAGAAACTGACCTCCACCTGCTTTTCTTCTCCCTTCTGCTGCACCACCCTTGAGCAGCTTTGACGCTGCAACACAGTGAAACTACTGCCCAAAAATAAGTCTCTATTTTCAGCTTCTCTTGTGCAGAAAGTTCCCACAGTTGAAGCTGTGAAAAAAAAACCCTGAGATGAAGAAACTGGACTGTGAGGAAAAAAACAAAAACAAAGTGTTGGCTGCGACATTTAAAAGCTCATTTGTACAAAACTCATAATCAAAGAGTCATTACAGCATTTATTGTTTTTCCAAATTGCAGAATTCTTTGAATGATCACACGACTGATTGAACCAAACACTTCATGAAGATGTTTTAGAGGAAACTCTGACTCTTCCTGTTCTTTTCATCTTCTTTTCACCTGCAGCTCAGTTTGTCCTGTTGTTCTGCCAGTTCAAGCAGAATGGATGAGATTTTCACTAGGGGGCGCAGGAGGGCGGGGACGGGGGGTAAAGGCTCAAAAACTGATCCAAGGGTTTGAGATAAAAACTGTTTTAATTCTGTTGATTCATTTCATTCCTGAACTAATGTTTCTGAACTTTGACCTGATTGATGCACAGACTGGAAACATCTTTGAAATCCACTCAGTAAAAGGTTCAACTCCACATTTGATCCATGGATCCAGCTCGTTTTTCAGGCTTTACATCTTAACCACTGTTGAATGAACACAAACTGGTTTCTGCTCTGAGCTTCTCATTTCTCTGGTCCATACTCTGCAGACAACACGACGCTGCTTTATTTAAAGAAACTTCATTTTATCTGGTTTCACCTGGAGTCGCTTTTTCCTACAAAATGGATCAAGATTCTAATCATCAGAATCATGAGGACAGAGGAGCAGAAGACCTGGTCCATAAACACATAATCTGAATGTTCTTGAAGCCACTCCTCCTCAGGTCAATCACTCATCAAGGACCATCGTGGGGACGTTGTCATGTGATACGTCCGCTCCAGCCTATTGAAGTCCTCTCATGTCGTCCTCCTGCATCGTCTCATCCCTTCCATGAATGAAGCCTGGTGAATACAGATGGGCCGACAAAGACGGAGACCAAGACGGCGAGCTTTGAGGACATTACCATGAATCACAAAGCACTTTGATTAAATATATGTGGCACAGACTCATTTGATTCCCTTTCATTTGTCTTTTATGACATTATTATGACTATACTATGTCAACATCTCACACAGACGCTCTTTTATTAAAGTGATCTTTCGGAGTCGAACCTTGGGAGGAAACGTCTCTGACTCGGTGGATTGTGACAGGTCTTCATTTGCACAGATGCACAGTTAAAAGACATAAGATTTTTCTATTAAATTAAATCAGAGACACAGGCACAAGAAGAAGAAGAATTCACAAACTTCTTTTCTGAGGATCCAGATTTTAGAAATTTCCACAGACCAAGTCAACATTGGTCGTGAATCACAAGATAAAGGTTCAACCTTCATGAGGACTTTTCACCTCTGGTTCAAGTTAAAAACTTCCAACTCATTCACATCGTCAACTCAAAAACTGAAACACAGAGAGAGACGCATATGGCCCCCAAGCCATGGGTTGACCACACTGATGTCCAAATCCAGTCCATAAAAAAGTCCCAGACTGATAAGACAGACGCTGCAGAGAAGAGACTCTTGGACGGAATGATTCAGACAAAGGACAGAAACAGCAGGACTGAAATGATGATGGTGATAATTGTTCACATCAATCACTACAATGGATGAAGCTCCAGATCTGAGGATCACAACCAGGGTTGGAAAATAATCCTGGTGACCAGTGACCAGTGACCAGTGACCAGTGACCCCTATTTACCCTGGTCTCCATCCATTTACGGCGCTCTGATCAATATCTCCACTTCTTACACGCATTAGTTTAAATGAAGTGCAGGCTTTTAGAGCTGCTGCTGGGACCACCACTGACCACCACTGACCACCACTGACCACCACTGACCACCACTGACCACCACTGACCACCACCCGCCCCACCGTCCTCCCCCGTCCCCCCACGGTGGAACCTCATCTTGGTATTGGCGTCACGTTGACAGTCAATCAAGGCCTAAACGAGCAGGGACGGAGTTTGTGGAGGAATATTTATTCTGCTAATTGATTGATCAGGCTGTCACAACACCTGTGGTCCCTCACTGGACAACACTGGACTGAACTGGACTGAAGTGGACACTGAAGACGAGGCAGAGACTGATCACAACTTTGCACATGTTTAGAACAGAGATACATCTGGGATAAAAAAAAAAGTGGTTTTGCTATTTTTCTTTCAAGAAATAATAACCTTGTGCATCTTCCCCTGCATAGACCAGGAGGGGAGGGGCTATTGACAAGTGCTGGTTTGGACTGGTGTGTTAACCAATGAGAGCAGAGAGAGTGGGTGGAGACTTATTGACCAGGTCAGTAAAAGATTCTGTTGTTGGATTGATTACATTTTGGGAAAATCAGACAGATCAGTGATGGTGAACAAGCTCCAGGTTCATCGCTGCCCCCTGCAGGGTTGGATTGTTTGCACAGCGCTTCATTATTAGTAGTAATTCATCTCATACTTTTTTGTAAGGTTTTGTTTCCGTTTTTTTTGTAGCAACATTCATGGCTCCTCCCCCTCTGTCCTTACCTACAGCTATATCAGAGCGTTAATGTCTGGGATTATATTTCATCTCCACCTCTGTCTTCCTTCTACACCGTTCCCTCCACTTCTCCTTTGGTTCCTGAAGTGATGGACCAGTAATGGAGCTGCTCTGCTCTCACACGGCTCTTCCTAAACAGTTCTTAGTGCCTTAGTCCTCCTGCAGAGCATGTTTAGTTCCCATGGCAACGGCGGCAGGGACAGGAACACAGAGAGTTAGGACCGCTGTTGACGTCCCTCATCCTTCGTCCACCGTCCTACCATGTCAACACATTCACTGAACATGATGACTCCTGCAAAACCCATATTCCCACTGCTTTGGCTGACCAACCCTGGGGGCGCGCCCCCCACTTTGAGAACCACAGATAAGGCAACTTCAGATGTTGAATGTTTCATCTGACAAAGAGACATTTTCAGATGTGATAATGAAGTGACTCAGAGCTGCTGAAGAGTCAAAGGGACAGATGTTTAGCTTTGACTAGTGAGGCTTAAAAGTTGGACACTGCCCCCTGGACTGGCACAGGTGTCGGTGCACATCAGAAAACTGCCAACAGGGAGAAGAGACGGCGAAGACGAAGACAAGGAGGAGGAAGAGACCGACCTCAAAAACAGACCTGACATAACAACAAAGACGTCAACAAAGTTAAAAGAAGTCACGTCAGGGCAGTGACGCGTCAACGGGAGCCAATGAAACGAGAGCAGGACGAGCGTCTCTTTCCTCCTCAGACTCTGACTTTATTTTTCAAGTCCTGCGTCCAGGACTTTGACTGTTGTCCTGAGAGACATTGACTTGATCATTTACCTGTGAATGAATCAAACTGAGCTTTTACTTTGTAAGAACAACAGTTCGTTAACTTCAAAATAAAGTGCTGCTGATGGACATGACTGATCATTCTTGTCCATTCAGTGTCTGGTCTCACTATGGTTGTGGTGAAAAGTCCATGTCCACAGTGTCCAGTAGTTCAGACTAGGGATTACAATGAGGCAGATTAGAGGATCTTCTTGGATTACTGACTATAAAACTGATGCTAATGGATCTTCTAATGGACCAACAGGTGTGGATGGTGAGATCTCCAGAACATCATCTGTGATCATCACCTCACCCACTTCTCCTTCGACCTTTTTCTGCTCATTTCTCATTTGATTTGATTGAGGACTAACTGGTTTCCAGTGGGTTCTTCTGATGGACATCATTAAAGGACTTCTTGTTGGACGTCTTCACTGAGGACAAACTGTCCAAGATTGAAACCCTTTTCCTTCACATAAACTTGTCCTGTGGACGTGGCATAAGTTGGACCTCACTCCACACAAGAACCTTCATCATTATCTAGGTCACACAGGTGCCAATCTCAGGCTCGGGGCCCAAATCTGGTCCACGGTGAGATCATATTTGGTCCATGAGATCATATCAAATGTGAACTAGAGCTGATCGTCAGTGTCTGATAATTAACTTTTAATTAATATAATAACTTACATTAACTTAGTTCATAAAGTCCTGTCTATTTAACCTGTCTGTCTCTCTACCCGTCTATCAATCTTTCTCAGAAGGAATTCCTTATCTCTCCTGTAGGGGGTGTGGTTCTCACAACACAAACAGAACTAAACCAATCACTAGTCCAGATTATTCACACAAAACTAAAGTTTGTTTCCAGAAGAAAGAAATCAACATAAGTCATCGTGAAGGACAGGGAATCCCAGAAAGGACGGTCCTTCACGGCCTGGACACAGCAGAGAGACGTCTGTTCTCCAACCACATGAACAAGTTTGATCAGAAAAATGAAATTAGTTTCAATGAAGCGACAGAGGATTTTAAGACTCTGAGCTGCAAACAGAGACACAGACACCAGTGGTTCCACAGCTTTTCTCACTTCATCTTCAGCAGCAGTTCCACAGTGAATGCAGATGAGACGTGTCAGTGATCTTTGTCTCTCCAGGAGACAGCTGGTGACAGAGCATCAGGTTGCTCTGGCGAAGGTGGAGGAGCTCGCTCCCGTCTGCTCTACATCTCAAAGCCTGAATGTGACGGAGAGGTGAACCCAGGCGAGAAGCGGGGGGAAAAAAGGGGAGAAGGTTTGGCAGCTGGGGTCCTAGCTGTCTTTTCAGGCATTTATTATTTAGCCTGTCTAAAAATAAATCAGAGGCTGCCTCTCTTTCCAGCACATGGTGCATCTAAATTCTCCCGCTCAGACCTTCAGTATCTGCTGAGGAGCTGCTTCATTTACTTGACATCAAAACAACACGGGCTCCAAGACGGTGATGTTAGAAACAGGTCCACGATGCACCACGTCCATCTACACAGGGAATTACAGGGAAAACTGAATATTGAAAAAAATCCTGATCCCCATCAAAAATTCATGGACACAACAACGAGAAGAAACTGAAAATGTTATAATTCAAGATTTCTTTAACCCTGAATCAATACTTCAATCCTTGTGCATCATTTCATCAAAACAAAAAGATTTTCCCTCTTAAATACTTTGTTTCACTAAATATTTTGCAATTTCCCTCTAGTGCTCCAGCGCCCCCAACTGGATGTGCGCCTCAAAAATGTGGTCCAGCACAGGTCTAAAACAACAGCGACAGTGAGAAACGCTGGGGGCGCTGTTTTCCACGATTAATAATTATAGGATTCAAGTCCACTAGGGGGAGATAATGAGTTAGTGTTCTTAGAAAAGGCGTGTCTTCCAGCTGCTCAAGTTTCCGTCACATAGTTGAACTTCATTAAAGGCAATACCAGTATTAAATAATAAACGGAGCCTGGATGGTTCTTTGGCTCAACATGTGGTTCTGGGACCAACTGTGGTACTGTCTCAGGGTGATGATGAAATTGAAGGAAATAAAGATGGCCGTCGTTTATGTCTTGGCAAACACCAGGGATTGGACGACAACGGTCTGGTGATTGTGACGGGATTAAAGTGTCTCTTTAAAGACATCAGTCGGTGCTGGAGACAATTCCCCCCAAAATCCATTAAACACGTGTCTCTGGGTGAGTGTGTGTCACCAACTGACTCGTCCACGTCAATGAACAGGTGACTGGTTACAGTCGTCCAGGTTAGAGTCCAGTGTTAAACACACACACACACACACTCTCACACACACACCCTGAGCAGTAAGTGTTCAGTCCTGCTCTACGGGACAGGACAGGACAGGGTTAAAGATGTCCTGTCCCACAGTGAATGGGACAGTCAATTGTTTTCATTTACTGGGGGGTGAGTTGATCAGTGAAGGAAGGATCCATTGATCAGAGTTTCTGTGTAGGAACCATAACCAGTCCTTCAGTCTCCAACAGAGAAGCTTCTGTATGAACCACTGTTGAGAATCCAGGTGTCCACTCTAGAGGACATGATGGACAATTCTTCATCAATCAGCTCCATCAGGGTTCAAACTGTGACACTTTTCACAAACCAAAATGTCATTACGCTCAGAGAAAGTAGTTCAGGATGAAGATGGTCAGAATTCTTTGTGAAGAACTTTTTTAAAGTAAATTTAACGAAACACGTTATTATTTTATGAACTTAGTTCGTGTGGTTTGGAGACGTCATATATATAATAATAATAATAATAATATATTTATATATGTATAATAATCACAGTGTGATGTTTCTTGGTGTTTCATTTCTGCTTTGTTCCACTTTTCTGCATTCCTTTTTTATCCAAAGCTCCACTAAAGGATGTGATTTCTCTGGGATTTGAACCCACAACCTCTGTAGGCATAAGCACCGCTGCACTGCAGACCCTCCTCCTGCTCCCCCTGA
Organism: Paraplagusia blochii; assembly: GCA_016785265.1. Lineage (NCBI taxonomy): Eukaryota > Metazoa > Chordata > Actinopteri > Pleuronectiformes > Cynoglossidae > Paraplagusia > Paraplagusia blochii. The sequence goes on from JAFBJS010000800.1 coordinate 239,320, forward strand.
CTGAGATCTCCAAACAGCTGCAGCTGCTATTGAACCACTTGTGTCTGAGACTGAAAGATAAGAAAATGGTTTAATTATTTGGTTCTCACACTTGACGGGAAACGAAGATCATCTCAGCATCCAAACCACAGAAACCTTCACATCCTGCTGAACATCTCCACATCTGAGATCCTGCTGTGAGCTCTCTCAGTGTGTGTGTGTGTGTGTGTGTGTGTGTGTGTGTGTCAGGTCTGCTGATTTATTTTTGGAGTGAGATCCAGCCGACACACACACACACACACACACACACACACAGTGTGAGAAAACTGCACACACAGGATGAATTCCTAATGTATGCACGTGATACGGAGTCAGTGTTGAGACTCAGCAGGATTCAACTGCACTAATGCACTGCACAACATTTGTGGCCGATCTCCAGTCGGAGGTGAGGAGGAAGTGGGATTGTTTTCTGGGGAAAAGGGAGGAGTCAGATTATTGGGACGGGGAAAAGGATGAGGGAAGAAAAAAAGAAAAACAGATGAGTTCAAAGACTGGAAGGAAGCCAGAGCCGCTGGTCGTACGTGACATGAAATCTGCTGCAGAATCCGAGGAGTTTAGAGAGAAATGGGAAAGATGAGGAGTAACATCCCAGTAGGACGGAGCTGAACGTAGGCAGATTAACTGATGTCATTTTAGAAAAATATTATATTGATGGACATATTTACAATCCTAGAGTTGTTCTCAGGCTCAGATCTGAACTCAATCACAGTTAATAGGAGTTGAAAAATCCAAAAGTTGGGAGTTAGGATTGGTCTAATCCCAATCTCAGGACCATTCTGGGAAATGATGAAGTCACGCTTAGCATTTCCACAAACCATTTAACAGGAATGTTTACGTCTTGTTTAACTTGTTAACGTTGAGGTATTTTATGGAAAACTACTTTCTTCAGGGGGAAATAAGATCAACCAGTCAACATGGTTAATCTCCAGACACATGGACACATGGATTCTCAACAGTTCTTTATAAATGTGATAGAATGGAAACAAGGGATTAAGTCAAATTAACACTAAAGATAAGGAGGGAATATTGTCACAAAACTCTATTCTAATCTATTTGTCTTCATCACTGGTTGTAAAGGGTTGAACTAAGGACCTTGGTCTTTCTTTCACTTATCGTCTACAGAGACACAGGAGCTCATGTCTGCAGGTGAATGAAACCCCAGGGAAGTGGACATACAGGCACTGCAGTGCAACCGTCCAAACGTGTCTCAGGCAGGAACATCCTGTTATCCACCTCTACATGTTCCACTGCTGCTCAGCGCTGCCATCCAGCTCTGTGCACCGTGACTCTGGAGCGTTTATCCCGGGCCTCGCGTTTGGGCAAAGACACCTGTGTCCCGGTCCATTCAGAACCGCACTGTTGCACGTATGCAAATAGAAGAAGAAGGAGAAGAAGGAGGAGGAGAAGGAGAAGAAGAAGGAGAAGAAGGAGGAGAAGGAGGAGAAGTCCAGTCTCCGTGTGCAGGGGAACCGAGTTTGTTGCACTGCATAATATAAATATAAATAGAAACAGTTCCACACTGTGCAAAGGCAGCGCATGAATAATACACTGCAGGGCAAGTGCTTGGACACACACCTTGACACCATGGAAGTGAAGGTGAGTTTGTGAGACTCGCAGTCGGCGAACAAGTGTGAAACATGGGGGCATTTTCTCTGCGTGTCTCAGGGGGACAGACGGGAGGACAGACGGGTAAATAAAGAACAGAGACAATGAAATAGGACGAGAACAATTGCCCGGAGGACTGGGAGACACAGGGAAATCCAATAAAGTAGAAAGAGAAACATGAATGAAAGAAAGAAAGAAAGAAAGGAAGGAGCGGACGATGGACTCAAACTAAAGACAAACCTCCAACGTACAACGGAACGACAGCTTTTTATTTTACTTCCCACTGTTACCATGGAAACTTGTACCTGAACATAGAATCATTATCAGATGTGGCTAATTTTACTCTCACTCACTGTAGTTTTACTGTGTCTGGACTCTGCAGGGACACACACTCACTGTGGACAGACAAGGACACGTCCCTGAAGACCCAGAGTGTTGTTGTCTTTAAAACTTCATGCATGTTTGTTTCTAAGAAAAGATTACGACAGCAACATCAAGCCAAGTTCTCAAACCCTGAGAACACTGCAACAAGCACATCAGTGTCTGGACAAACCTCTGGGCTGAGTTGCTGCCACCTAGTGACTGGAGTCCAGTATTACACAGATCTTACAGACTACGGGAGTGAAACAAAACAGTACTAAGGAAACAGTCTCAGAACTCCTTTATATTTAGTTGTTATGTCTTGGCTTCGTCTCGATTGTCCTCCTCAGTGGTTGTCCACTCCTAATTAACAATATGAAAGAATAAAGAGACACTCCAGATCTGAAGGAGTCCACTGCCTGGAAATCTGTTCAAACTCCGATCTATGTTTAAATAAGAAAAGAAATAATTGATCGTTCTGTTTTATCATCACTGCGACTCTCCGTCTCCTGGTGTCCAACAAAGACAAAATGCTTTTAAGAAAAGAGGATTTTTCCACTGGTTCCTGAGATTCTTCCTTGTTACAGTAATAACGTAACAATGGACTTTACAGAGAAGGAGGTGAGAAGACGACGGCGTCTGAAGCTGCAGAATAAAAAACACAAAAGAAACAGAACAAAGGTAAAGTGTGTGTGTGTGTGTGTGTGTGTGTGTGTGTGTGTGTGTGTGTGTTCAGTCTGTTAAAACCTGTTAGTGTGTAAACACTGAGCCGAGCAGCATCACTGGTGTCACTGGGTGGATCTGAATACCTCAGGTCTGAATCATGGAGTTTCACTCACTCACTGTAGTGGATGATCCACTGGAGACCAAGGAGATCTTTATGGACCGTGTCAACAACAACAGGTGGATGGACAGATATGGAGTTTGGGTTTTGATCCAGTAACGTTGCTCATTTCAATAAGGTGAGAGTCAGAAACAAGGACCAGGAGTGGAACCATCATCAAACCAAGGACTCTGAGCTCCAACTCCTTCAACCACTTCCTCTCACTGCAGTCCATTAAAGACACCACGTCCAACTGTCCTACAATACTGTCAAGTCGGGGAAACCACAGGTTTAGCCACGTGTCATATTGGATCAGGGATCAACAGCTGTATCTGGTCCATGGCAGGACATCACTGTGGCCCAGAGGCAACGTCTCCGTCATCGGTGTGAAAGTCTAGGGTTTGAATCCCTCTTAGAGACATTGGCCTCCAGTGGACTGACACCTGTAGTGTGATTTGGGCGTCGGTCGTGGAGACTGCAGCACCTGTGACCCAGTAACAGTTCAGTGGATGATGTTTCTTGGAAACCTCACAGCCTTCATCTAATCAACAGCCACTGTTGTGCACATTTACTGATCACTGTTGTTTCCACAAACACACAGCAGATGGCAGCAGACCATGAAATTAATTAAATGAATTGCTTCTTCTCTGCTCCCACTTCCAAAGGTCAGCAGTGCAATTAAACCGCCTCACGTGCAGCTCCACGCTTCTGTCTGACAAGCGTGTGCACGCCGCTGCAGCGCTGCAGGTCGGACGGGTTTTCAATGAAACCAAATACTCTACTACTCTGTCTCTCTGTCTGTCTCTCTGTCTCTGTCTGTCTGTCTCTCAGTGAGGTGAAGCCTGGTGGATTCCAAAGATGCCACAGAGGTGTGTACTCCTCTACACTACACCACACTACACTACACTACTCTATTATACACTACTCTACTCTTAACTACTCTACTATACACTACACTACACTACACTATACTACACTACACTACACTACACTACACTGCACACGGCCACTGAGAGGCTCAGACTGAGGATCTCCAGGGTTGAATCCCATCCGACTGAATTTCCCATGAGCCTCTGTGTCTTGTCAATATGTCCATCAGGTTGATCAGGATCCGTCCTGTCAGTGAAACCCGTGTCTTACAGGAAAGGACACATTGATGATGCGTCGTCTGGTTCCACAGTGATGCTCTCTATTACATATGAACTGAGTTGAGGAAGGTTTCAGGTTCTAATCCACCAGCTGAGCTTCTCTGATCACAACACCGTCTCCACCCACAAGAAGGCTGACAGTATGGAGGAGAGTGATTTGGGTGGCAGTGGTGGAGACAGGATGGAGTAGAGTAGACGATGTCTTCAGAGCCAAGACAATTCATCTCAGCTACACATACATCACATTCTAGGGACTGAGCTTCAGAGTCTTGGCTCATTACCATCACACTGTACATAGAGCAGGAGCTTCATGACCCAAGGCAACGTCACCTTCTCACAAACATCTGAGAAACGTTGTTTTCAAGCGTCCTTCATCGTCTGTCACTGGAGAAAAGACAATGAGACAAAGAGAAGGTCTTGGTCCAACTGAAAATGGGATTACTGTTGTTGGAACACATGTCCATCTGGAGCGGGCCAGGACAAACTACGGCCCGTGTGCCAGATAAGGCCCGCTGGGCTTTCTAATCCGGTCCACAAGCACTGGACCAATGAAAAGACAGTTTGACACATTACAACAACAACAATGTTGATGTCACTGAAAATATCAGTTCAGCTTCAATCCTTCAGACCAGTTACAGTTGGAGTTCAAACGTCACTGCATCAAGAATCTGTTCCAACTGTTGTTCAACCTTTTTATTTTCCTTTAAATCTGAATTTTCAGTCGACACCAGGATGGAGACGAAGCTCTGGCTCCACGGGACTGAGGGACGTGTGACCTTCATCTCCAAACATCATCATCCAAACATCTAATGAACTTGAAGGTTTTTGAAACTTCCCACCACCAGTTTCATCCAACATTAGGCACTGGTTCTTCCTGCAGACATCATTCTGGCACCACAGCGCCACCTCTGAGTCAAGTATTATTAAGTACGACAGATGAGTAAGGATAGAATCATGTTTTTAAAAATAATTAAATTTAATTTTTTACTATTGGAGACTAAATGGACTTTGTAAGAAGAACTCAGCTCCTGGCGATGATTATTTTTAAAGAAGCCAAAGACAATTTTCAAATATTATAAATACCTGACTCATCAGGCTGCTGTGTCTCCCTCCGTCCCTGCTACTGGATTTTTGTCATTATTTATAAAGGCCACTGTAGGACTGTTCTGACACAACCTGAACCAGGCTATTGTTGCTGACAGGGCTTAGACGGAAAAGAAAGTTCTCCTGCTTGAGTAAATAAGTGAAAGGGAAAAATGCACAGCCAGGTCTGAGGAGAACATCAATCTAAGGCTCGGAAATGAACTATTGTGACAATGGTGACAAGCTGCAACCTGCAAACTGATGTTTCAAAGCAGAAAGAAACAGGATCAGTGGGTAAAAAAACAAAAACATGTTGACAAGAAGGAGAGGAGAGAAGAAAATCAATCACGGAGCGATCAGAACTCAGATCCAAGTCCAAGAGTGTGTCGTGAAGGTTCCTTCACCACCGCTGACTCTGGAGCAGCACAGACATGTTTTATGGGCTGGTGATGAATCATGGATCTCTGAGATCCTGATAAACCAGTCTGGGTTTGGTGAGAGCCACGACAACATCACAGTGTTTTTGTTTCTCTGGGCTTTGGATGATTCTGGTGAGATCTTCAAGACCATGTTGGAACCATGGAACCATGTGAGACCAATGAGGTTCCTACAGATGGTTCACAAAGAACTAGAAGTTCTTCAAGCCAGAACTTGGTCTTCATTGTTAATTGAATGACGTAGAAAACGTTTATAAACCAGTGTTTTCATTAAAGTTTCACATGTTACTGAGCCCAAAAGTTAATAACAGAAAGTTTCCATCAAATAATATTCTATGATAGTGTTGGTCGCTCGGAAATTTTTTTTTTCTTTTTTAATTAACTGTCAATATCTCAACAGTTCACCAAAGGCCCTGAGGTGGTGGTCAAAAAGGTTTGTTGTGTCCATTCTTCTGCAACAGTCTGCGGCCCTTCTTCCAGTTACGACCCAGCAGTTGAGCATCACAGATTAGGTATTGGAATGGTTAGTTGCTGGTGCAATTTCCTTGTAACTTGCATTTTAACTGTGTCTCTGCTTCCAAAGATTTTAATCTGAATCCTGTGAAAATGTCAAGCTGTGTTCAGTTTATTTAATTCAATTTGACATTTTCATTTCCAAATGTCCAAACTGTCTTGTTTCTTTTCTCTATTTTAGTAAAATGCTGCCACACCTCTCCACTAGGGGGTGATTTTCCCCTCCCTTCAGCTGTAGTGTCACCCCTGCCTTAAACTGGTGGGATGTTAAATATAAACTGTCACAGGTTTATTATGAAAGACCTTCCCATCACCAGAGTTTATTGACTCAGACCAGGTCTGTGATGATCAGAGAAGAAGAAAACTCCACAAGAACATCAGTCATGAAGGTCTCCTCCACTTCAGACCAACTCAGCAGCAACAATCACTAAAGACATATTTTAAAGCCAACCAGACGCTGTGGTCTAACAAACAAACACAGAACGACGATCACAATACGAGGATTACAGGATTACAACCTGGAATGGTCCAAATCTGGCCCCCGGACCATAGTTTGTCTGTCCTAAAGACCCATCCAGTATTTACACAAACACAGACAGCAGTATATCTATATCACAGTATTAATCACCACAGACCGTCAGTCAGTCTGTGTGTGTGTTTTCACTGCCAGGTCACAGCAGAACCAGCCCAGCAGCAGAACTCTGACTCTGGATCTTCTGGATTTCCAACAGGTGTGACATGGACTCCTGCAGATCTTCCTGTCAAACAGACAAATAAACGTGGAACTCTTTGTCTCCTCCGTTGTTGCTTCCCTTCAGCAGCAGCTGCCACCACTCGACTCCAGATGCCGTCGCAGACACAGCTGAGAAGACGAACGTCTGTGATTGGTCGACTACTGAACAACAACTATTGACTCAACACCATATTTTCTCCACAGACACGAGGACAAAGGCCTAGAAACTGGCTGTTAAAATAAACCGGATGGTAACTCATAATGGCCGTCGTCCTCCAGGCGTCCTCCAAACTCCTGTCAGTCATAGAATATTCCAGTCTTTCTCAAAAACATTGTAACCAAAGTCAACAGACATGAATTGTTGAACATTACTTAGTTTATGATCTAAAAAACAAACAAACAAAAAAAACGAGGGCCGACCCAAAAAAAAAATCTCAGGCGACCCACATGGGGCCCGCCACCCACCCTTTGGGAAACACTGACGTAGTAACAGTGCTCAGTCTGGGAGATTACGTAAGCCATGTAATCTGATGCACTTCAACGCGTTCACGTGCGTCTCCTCCTCATCTGAACACCACCAGCGCCCGTTACACAACGGAGTCACAACTACATCAGTTACATCCGCCCCTCGTCCATCTGTCCCCCCTCCTCACCCGCTCCTCCCGTCCTCAGACTGCGTGAAGCCGCCTGTAATCAGATTATGGAGTGACTGGAGCTTCTGCAGCCAGCCATCACTGTGAGTAACATCTGCATCATGTGGAGAACCATGTGCATGCTGGGAAAAAGGCAGATTAACGTGGTGATGAGCAGATCATGTGACAACAGACCAATGAGAAGGAGGGAGAGAAGCAGAAAAGAAGGGGAAACAACTATACATTCATAATTGAAATTACATTTTAATTTATTAATTATATACTGTATATAAACCAGTTGGACACTTTTGGACACAAACAGCTGATATTTTAGGATCTTTGTGCAGAGAAAAGTCCAGTCTGTTTCACCAAAATCAGAAGAAGAAAAAATTAATTTCCTTGTTCACTTTCCTCCTCTGCGGTGCTGCTGTTAACCTGCCTTAAATAATGGATTATTCCTTTCACAGGTAGAACAACCACGAGTCTAAGAAAGGACAGAGGACAGAGATGATCCAAAGGTGGAGGAGAACGGAGATAGAGATGAAAAATACTCCTGCTATTCAACCTGCACGTTTCCTTCACTGCTGTTGTTCAGTCAATCATCTTGACCATTAGCAGTGTTGTACACACACATGTGACTGTCCCTGATTGGTCAGATACAGATGAGGACCAACGTCGTCTGATTCCTCCACGTATTAAAGAGGAGAAGAAGAGACAGATTAAAGTTTATCCTAATCTGACCTAAAAGAAGGAGCAGATTGTGAAATTCTCCAAGATCCAAATCAGACCCGAGTCTCTCATCATCATCATCATCATCATCATCATCATCATCTCTCTCTCCTGCAGATAAAGATGCTGAGACAAACACCACCCCTCACTGTGCTCCTCCTCACCTGGTTAAGGGCTCTACAGCCCAGATCTCAGCTGGTTCTCAGCTTCAGCCACTCTGCCTCATCGCTAACGTCTCATTGACATTCAGGCGCACGCCGGCCCGCGTGCAGTGGGTGAAAAGCCTGGCGTTAGTTCGCCGCCATTAAGATTCTACAAACCCGGCCGTTCCCCTGCGCCACCGGCGCACGGCCCAGGAATAATGAAGGCTCTGAGGAGGAGCAGGAGTGGAGACAGCTGTGAGACGGGACTCAGTGACACTGGGAGAACGTGGTCCTTTAACCACTGCTTACATTTACATCTGATTAGGATTAATCAAGATTAGCTGATCACCTGATCGGTTGGAGGAAGTCTTTTTGATGACCTCAACTTTTGACCCTAACCACAACTTTTTTTTTGTTTCTCTTCAGAATCCAAATCCGTTTTTGTTCTTCCCCAAATTCCCATTTTCCATAAAGAAAGACACAAACCTGGCAATTGATGTCGTTTTACAGCCAGAAAAACCATCAGTGACGTGAACAGAGAGAGAAAATGATCACATCACTTTGGAAAACAGCTGAGCACTTTGTGGACGATCTCCGTGGCTTCATCTGCGGCGTTTCACCCGGCAGCACGTTTCCGTGTAGGAAACTGGAGACAGATGAAGAAAACAAGAGGTGTTCCTGGTCACCTGACCAACTGAGACTCTGCCCAAATTCTTGTTTGGCGTCCTGAATCACAAAGCTCAGCGTGCTGCGTCCAGACCCCGGGCCTTAGTTTGTCTAAGTTAGTGAAGAAGTGAGTTCTGCATGAAATAGTTCACCATAAAGAAAGAAATTCTGTAACAAACTTTTAATCTGAACTTTCTTTCTTCATGACTTTAGCATTGATTCATTCATGGACATCGGAGCGAAATGACAAGGATAAAATGTAGCTGCAGGTTTTCTGGTACAGAACCAGAACTATGACATCATTCATGTTTCAGAAGAAAAAAAAAATCAATTAAAATTCCAAGCGACTGTTTTATTTTTCCATGTTAGTGGAATCTCACAGCGACCACAGCTCCGCCCTCCTGTCACTGGTCGACCAATGAAAACTGATGAACTCCAGCCACTACATCACACATGATTGCACCGAGTCCTCTGCTGCGGCCCTGTCGTCCGCAGCAGCCACAGCGTGACCGCTCCGTGATGAGCCGTATTACTGACAAACCTCCCATCATGCATCACACGAACCCGGCGTCCCGGCGGCCCTCGGCCCCTGCCTGTTTATATCAGCCCATCAACACCCCCACAGAAGGTAAAGCCCCCGGCTAATCACACTCTGAAAGAACAAACCAATTCAGATGTCAGGGCCCGTTACCTGTGAGCCGTGTGGAGGTGACCGCAGGAGAACACATCTGGACCACTGCAGAGTGGGATGTGACATGTTGTCCAAATATGCAATCACTGGAGCGGCCGGGGGGACGCAGAAGGGGGGTGGAGGGGGTGGACCTGAGGGACCACCACGGAGTCCAATCACTGTTGCATAAAGATAACATCCTTTTGTTCCCGGGTCGGTCGGTCGGTTGTCGGTCGGTCGGTCGGTCGGTCGGTTGTCGGTCGGTCGGTCGGTCGGTCGGTCGGTCGGTCGGTCGGTCGGCAGCTGCTGAAATATTCAGAAGATCATGGACTGATGATTCAAATCTGTTGTAAGACGTGGGCTTCAGAAGTTGACCCTGATCAAGGTCAAGTATCTTCTCACAGCACTGACTCCAGATCAAACACTGAGAGAATTCAACCGTTTCACTTCTGACGTGTCGCCCTTTAGCCCAGAGGTTCAGGGTTCAACTCCTGGGTTTGATCAAATCCCAGTGAGGGGGTTGGTTCCTTCCAGCACCTGGAGGAAGGTTCATGAAGGGCTGCTACAGTGCAGTGAGGTTTGGCTGAGCAGAGGAAGATGAATGGTGATATATTAAACCTGAAGGTGGCGCTCACATTCTCAGGAGAGGAGTGGAAACTAAAGGCTGTGCAGCAACAAATCTTCTTCTGCTTCTCCAGGTGTTTCCACAGTGAATCCTCCTTCTTCTCCATCTCCCCCTGTTCTCTCCATCTTCTACTCTGACTCCAACTACCTCCGCGTCCTCCATCAATCTCCTCTTTGTCTTCTACCTGGTAGCTCCATCTCTAGGATCATTCTTCTACTGTCCCTCCTCTGGACATGTCCAAACCATCTCAATCTGTCTCCTCTGGCACAAATACCTACAGAAAATGTTATTATTTCCAACCTTTGTCTGCCCCGCAATTACACTGTGCCACCCAAGGAGGCGCTAATCTTCACTTAGACAACAAAAGGTTATCACATTGTTTCAGAAGATCGATTCCAGCAGAAGGTCAAGTGTTTGGACTAAAAGAAGAAGAACTGAAGAAATGGGAATCAACAACCTTCCATTTCCATCACTGAACAAGTCGTTTGGTCGATTGGATAAAATATTGACCCTGTTTGACCTTTAATCAGATGTTTTTATAAACAAAGACAGAGTTTGGACTTAGAGACGATGAAACGTCCTCCTGGTCAACATGGAGACAATCAGCTGTGAGTGTCTGATGGAGGAAACTGTGAAGGTGCAGCTGCAGAGAACGATGAGAGGAGAGACAATTAGATTAAAGAGGGAATAATAAGACACACACACACACACACACACACACACACACACACACACACACACACACACACACACACACACACACACACACACACACACACACACACACACACACACACAGAAGAGTCGGCTGCAGCACTGATGAATTATTGAGGACAAGGATGGTGTTGGGAGCAACTTTACACTCATTTGTTTTGTTGTTTCATTATCCCTCCACCCACACTCCACCAGCTACTGCCCCCCCCACACCCCCACCACCCCCACTTACACACCCAGGGGTGAGGGGAGGAGTCAGTCAGTCAGTCAGTCAGTTGGAGACGTTGAGAATTTGAGCAACGCCTTTATCTTCCAAAGAACGTGCTGCAACAACTGACTGAAGACACAAATAATCAAACAATATGAATAATAGTTTATTGATTTACACTGAACAACTGACCGACCAACTGACTGACCGACTGACTGACCGCTTTATTTCCCTGGAGATTTCAATGTGAGCAGCGTTAGTTTGTTATAATTCTTTGTTCATCTGTATGAAACACTGTCCACAATCCACGTCCACAGAGGACGTTGGAGACCCTTCAGTCCAACCACTGGTCTCCCTGAAGGAGATGGTTCTGCACAAACTGACTGGTCATAAATGAATGGAACTGAGGACGGTAAAGATCATGATTTTGGAGCGACCAGGAAACGCCTGTGAAAGACAGAAGAACCAGAGAAGAGATGGTTGACCCGACTTCTGGTTCCACACAGCCACAAACTCTGCTTCATTAAACTGAGCTCAGGTTTTTTTTTCTTCTTCTGCCTCATGTTTCTTTGTGAAGTTCCATCATTTCCCATCATTACTGTTCACTGTTGCCAAGTCTCTTTGAACGTCTCCTCATTCTGTTTTGACATTTCCCTTCAGAAAGGAACTGAACTAAAGCTTCTATTTAATAACTAACTCTCCATTATGGTGGACATTTATTTATCTCAGAGAGACGGCGTCCTGCGGCTCATACAGGAGATGAGACACTGACACCGTTCATCAACAGGGAAAAGGCCAAGAGGAGGTAAAAAAAAGAAAAATAAACAGTTTAGAATAAATGACACAAATGAGCAGAGAAGAAAAGAAGACAAATTAGTCTCCACTGGACGGAGGGACAGGACGTCTCTGAGAATGAAGACTCCTCATCACATCCACACATTCAACATAAAAATAAAAAAATAAAGATTTCATTAAAACCTGATCCTAGTGAAGCTGCAACACCTGAAGTCACAGCAGTGAAGCTCATCTGAAACCACGGTTCTACCAGGTCTGGGTCAGGGTTCTGTGCAGCTGAGCTGACGTCAAACCTGGACCCAGAGCTTCAGTGGATCAGTGCAGAGCAGGGTCGGCATCAAACTGTTGCCATGGAGTTTGAAGGACACACATTGTTCGCACGTAACATCTTGTAAATCAGGGTTTTTTTTTTATATCTCAGTTGAATGAATGAAATATCTAGAACTCTGGTTCTGTCTCCAGAACATCAACCCTCGATGTGGAGCAGAACCAGGGTCCAACAGAGAGACAGAGAGAGAGAGTTGACAGATGAGTATTTCATCATTATATTGGACACTACTGGATGTCTGGGAATCAAGAAATTAAACAAATTGACTTCATGCTGAAGTTTAATCCCATTTCAGCTGTAAGAATGACAGAATTACTGTAACAGTTAAATATAAAGTCAGAAAAATCGCAACAAACAACTGAAGTCCACTCTGCTGGAAATCAGTGGTTGAGTAAGTAACAGATTACAGCGGCAGAAAAACTGACAGAATTTCTCTCTGCTTTGATTAAAAGCGGGAGAAGAGAATTCGAACCATCCTGCACAGACGTCTGTTTTCATTGTTGCTCAAATTGCACTGCAGCCGCGGAGCCAGGAAGCAATTATTGGAAAACAAGCTCACAATGCAACGATACCTTCGTCAGAACGAAGTCGCTCAGATGAAACTTTCATTTTACAGTGAACAAATCAAGAGCAGACTTTAGAAAAAGACACGCCCCCAGACTGGGCTTGGTTGTCACTCAGACCATGTGATGAGACGAATAATCTTAATGAAAAAGAATAAAGAAATGAAATAAACATCACATGAAGAGCATCCCAGCTGGGACAGTTCTGATTCAGAGCCCCGCCCTCAGTCAATGACTGTTGCATTGGCTCCCGCCCCCTTCAAGCTCGACAAGGATTAAGTGGATGAAGATGAATGAATAATCTCCTGGGATTTACCAGGAATCGTCACTGGAATATGTTCCCAAAAAAATCTGAGCATGTGAAAGGTCTCACCAGGATAGAAGAGTTCTAGGAAAAGAAAAGAAAAAAAAAAGACTTTTTTACGTTTTACACTTCATGTCAACCACAAGGGGGCGCAAGCCAGTGTTTTATAGCCCGGATAAATTGTGAGGGTTGCGTCAGGAAGAACATCCAGTGAAAAACTGTGGCCAAAACAATGACATGGTACAAAAAAAACACTTTCCGACAGTCGGATCACATGAGGCCCGACTGATCTGACTGTTGGTCCAAGACAAAGATGAAGATTGATTTAGGAGACACAGAGGACAGAGGGAGATGGACGATGTTGACTGGCTGAGTTCTTTGACATCACCCTTGAAATGCACATTCTTTCAAATATTCCTTCCACTTAGAGCAAACACAACTGATGTTTGCAGGTTTGAAACCCTGCTGCTGGAGATGGAGAGACGAAATCTGTCAAAGCTGGTGTGTCCAGTGGGGACGGCGACTGATTTGTCTGAACAGGATTGAAGACGTTAAATCAGATGGTTTGGAAAATGACAACATCTGGTGCCACAGACGTCTTCGTTCATCTGAAGGAATCACTTTCTTCCTAGTTGTCCTGGAACTTCTTGACTAACCTGCCCAATATCAACACACTGATGACATTCTGTCTCTTATACACATCTAAACAACTGAAGTCCACTCTGCTGGGAATCAGTGGTTGAGTAAGTAACAGATTACAGCGGCAGAAAAACTGACAGAATTTCTCTCTGCTTTGATTAAAAGCGGGAGAAGAGAATTCGAACCATCCTGCACCACTCTGTAATTCTTCACTGCTGACATGACCAGCAGCTAATGGAAAATATGCTGATGTGAAACAGGAAGCAGGTGAATCTGGATGTGATGGAGTGGAGACGAAAACTGCCGCCACCAGCAGAATCTCACTGCTGCCGGGACTGGAGTGTTTATCAGCTGGTCAGAAGAATCCAGGAGTAAATAAAGAACAAACACCGGAACCAACCACACTGAGGGACACTGGGGGACACTGGGGGACACTGGGGGACAGGAGTCAACCGACCGTTTGATGATAAAAGCAAACTACAGTATGATTTGGTTTTCCTGACTGACCTCATGGCAAAACGTCTCCTTTTTAATGAAATCATTTAAATGATAATGAATTAAAATCATATTAAACAACAATAACAATTATTTGTTCTGAGGAATTTGCAGTTGGGTTAAAATGTGCGTTCATTAAGAACAAAACCACCTATAATGTACTAAAATAAACCCATTTTTTCAGAAAAATAATTAAATCCAAAAAGTCATTAACATTTCAGTGTTGAACAGAAAGTCTCTGTAAAATGTCTCGTCACCTGATTGATACAAAGTATCTGGTTCGATCAATGAAAACTCATCTAAAGTACAGGACGTCTGGGAACTTTCTGACCAACAGACACAGTTTCCGTCCAAGTTCTGGGTTGCCATTAATTCTGGAGACGACTGTCAAGTTCAAGTTCATTCTCCCGTGGTCAGAGCCGCCACGTCTGATTCACCGTGACCCTCCTTCACCCTGGACATCAATCCATCAGACCCTCAGCGTCTCTCCTGTCCGTCCACAGGACAGAGTCCAGGAGCCACACAACGCGAGAGCTGTCAATATCAGCAGGGAGGGGGCGCTGCAGACCAAGAAACCATGTCATCATATGACCAACAGCTGGGGGAGGAATACACTGGATATACAGTATGTTCCTGTGAATATAGATGTTCAGTAATGACGGATGGATCACTACGGCTCCATCATCACTGAAAGAACACGATGTAACGTCACTGCCATCAGTGGTTGATTTGATTTTCCTTGATCTTCCGTCTCATAGATGAATTCTGGAAACAGTGAAAAGAAAAAACCTGCTGCACTTAAAAATTCTGGCCTGTCATTTCTGAGGTTTTTCGACAGGAAGCTTTTGCTGATCCTCAGCTGGGGATTCCTGCAGAAATAGATCCCTGTTCTGCTCACAGAGCTTTATTACAGAAGTGTAGCCCGGATTATTTAAAGACATCTCACAAAAATGGACACGTCCAACTTATATAAACTTCCATGGCACATTTTTCTGAGTCTCAGCTTCAGTGCACCAAGGTAAGGTGCGTTGATGTTTGCTGCTGTCAGCCAATCACATGACGGCAACCGTGACCATCCGTCTGGGCTGGTCAGCCATATCACATGGTCTGATGGAGCCGTGGAAAACATAGGAACGATGGGGAGGAAAACAGTTTCTCTTAGACGGCAGAGAGGGAACGTTGACGTGGACGTGGAGCAGCTGCAGCTGTATCTGAATTCATGGCATGTCCAGCATCAAAAGCCTTGCAGGTCACTCTATAAGGAACACGTAACGTCCATGCGTGGATGTATAGGCGCCTGTGGAGAGTATATGATGCAACTGTAGAAAAAAGTGCTCTTCCAGCCGACACTCCCTCACGATCAATAGCCCAGATAGATAATAGTCTCCACAGAGACTCGCATCTCGCATTCTGTCTCTTCCAATCCCTGCTTCACATCTCGCTCCTGCCTTGATGCTCCATCTCCACTCACTCTTTACCCCAAAGCCAGCAGACTCAGACTCACCAGGCTGAGGTGGAATGGAAGGATCTGCGAACGGCCAGTGGAGGCAACATCTGCCCAACACGGTCATGTTCTGGGGCCTCCTGATCACAGCTGATCCTCCAGGCCCAAAACTTCCATCTGAGAGAATCCACTGGCCAAGTCAATTATGCAGGAGGTGTGAATTAAACATGAGGCAACCACACAGGAATGTTATACACACTCCGTGCACGAGCTACGCAATCACACCATGTAACAAACCCATCTGTATGCTGATGCCGGGGGCTGGACTAGCACTTCTTTGTGATTAGTCGAGCAGCATGTGGACATCTGACATCTACTGGTGTCAAGAACTGTGGTACAAACTGAGGACTTTGCTGGTGTTGCCACCTAGTGGGCCACCTAGTGGTGAGAGGCTGAATCTATCATCATCAGCAAAGAGTGTCCAGGAGACAGCCACAGGAGAGACGTTCTAGAAAGTTGTCCTGTAGACACCAGGGGTCACTGTTGGGTCTATAGTAGAACTTGGTTCAGCTCCACAAGTCAATGAGAGATCAGGTCATTGAACCAGTGTCCACATCAGGAGGTAGAACATCGACTGAGAGAAGATGAAGGAGGAAGTAGAAGAACATCCACAAACATTGACTTGAAAAAAAACTAAAAAATACAAAACATCCCAACTAAACTATGAAACTACATCATATCAGAATCAACCAATCAGACGTCAGCGTTGCTTCTCTACCTACAGTACAACCTAACCTGGTTTTAATAACCAGATCTGGACTAACTAGAGCCTGTTTGACATTTTCCAAACTTCTCCGTCCAAAGTTTTTTCCAAATTGTACTGAATTGAATGTGTGTGTTTTGTCAACAGTTATACTACACAAGGGTTCAGTTCATTTAGCCTGTGAGCAGATAGTTGGACCATGTCAGGTCACATCTACAACATTCTCCAAAATATGACTGGATCGGTTTAGAGAAGTCTTCAGTCTTTCTTCTTGAATCTTCATGTCATTTATCTTAGTTTCCATGAACACTTCCTTCTATCTGGGTCAATACTTTGCCCATGTCTGATCCATCTGCTCTTCACACGTGTCCACAAATCTAGAGACCCAGTCCGGCCCGCCATTCTAGACATTCACCCAGAACTACATGAAGACACAGAGACACGGAGACAGATCTCAGCTGATCTTCCATGAAGGCCTGTAACCTTTCCATGAGTCCGACTCACTGAGACATTGCAGCAGATAAAACACAGCACAGCTCACAAAAGTGTGTCAGCTCCAAAAGCACCTCTGGCCCTGAAGCCCTGTAGGTAGAACACAGCAGCAGCAGCAGCAGCAGCAGCAGCAGCAGCAGCAGCAGCAGCAGCAGCAGCAGCAGCAGCAGCAGCAGCAGCACCACCCATTGGCCATTAGACCTCATTATCAGTGTCTGGAAGTTGCAGACAGCCTCTTGTGGGAGCGGGATGTGGGAAGATGGGACAACGGGATACAGCACACAGATCTAGTCTACGGCTGCGTCGGCCAATGACGATGGAGGATCTGAATAATGGACGACGTAATTAGGCTTTTTTTTCTGCGCATTTAAGTGCACTTAGCCTTGAAGGTCCTAAATGGGCTGCATGCCATTACTACCATTATCACTATTTGATCTCCACCAACAGTAATGGGGCAACTGGGCAATTATGGCAGTACAGAAGAAGTGCATTATGAACAGGGACGTCCAAGACTTCATCTCCATCTTTTATTGTGGCGGTACCTTCATATGGACTGAGTCCACTTTGACTAAAAGACGGGACTACTTCCTGTCCGCGCCCATCAGTTTGACACAACAACCTCAATAATCTGCTGCGTCCTCAGATTCTGACACATTATCAAGTCCCTCATCTAACAAGCAGCTCAGGTGTCACAGCCGAGGAGCCAGAACATTGGACCCACCTGGTTTGACGGTCTTCAGACGAACCGGCTCCCGAAAGTGGCGGATGACCGCCAGGGTGTCGCGGTTGGTAAGTCCACTGACGGGCGTCCCGTTCACCTCCAACAACACGTCCCCGTAGTAGGGCAGCTTCCCGACGTGACACACCAGCACGTCCAGCTTCATCTGGCCCAGATGAGGGAACTGTCCCAGCTCTGCTCCTCCCAGAACCTCCACCACGGAGCCGAAGTCTCCCAGGTTCCCCCATGACACCGCGCACTCCACCACTTTATTGGACCAGTGTTTCTTCTTCTTCAGCGTCCTGGACATGGTGCTGGCTCCCTGTTCGAGCAACGACAATGTTCGACCGCTGGTGTTCGCCCGCGATTTGCTGGAGTTAAATGAGCGCAAAGTGGCGCAGCCAGACGAATTCTCCGGAGCGTTTCTCCCGGTCGACCGGAGATCTCATCTCGCCGCCGCCGTCGCCGAGGACGAGTCTCACTCGTGGGGCTCCGCCGTCCTCCCGAGGGCTGGTGCTGCTGCTGCTGCTGCTGCTGCTGCGCGGTGCCACGGTCGTTGCCAGGTTGCGGTAAATCCAGACGCCGCTTGTGCGTAAAACACAAGTTGTCAGCGCGGCGACACGGGCGACGACCGGGGTTCGATCGTCACTCCGACATCGAGCCCGCGCGTTCGCTCCGCGTCCGCAGAATCCTCACGGTCCGAAACTGCTCGGGTAAACACACGCAGCAGGGTTCGCCCACCCGGCCGACGGCAGACGGACGACTGTCTGTCGCTCGCTCGAGTGAGGCGCGTCAACGACAATCCCTCACACCTGTGTGGGCAGGCTGCGGCGGTGAGGGGCGGTGTATGCAGCTGAGAGGATCCAGCCCATGATGACTGCGCTGGGAGGCAGCTGCGAGCGTTCGGTCCGCCACAGGTTTCAGCCCAGAACACCTGCGGCCGCCAACCGGGAGAGACGCTTCCAGGCTGCGGAACGCCCCTTTTACGCAGCGGCGGCAGCGGCGTCCGTGGAACCCCACGCAAACTTCATCTGACGGCGTCCTGTGGTGCTGAACCAACGGTGAAGGAAACACCGACTTCCGGTCAACACTGTGGTCCAGCTTGTAAAACAGCGAGTGATCCCTGATATAGAAACACATCACACACGTTTCAGGCCTTTATTTTGTAAAATGATGAAAATATACTGCGATGTTGTTGTTGTGGGGACGGAAGTTCCCAACACGACGGACGTAGCCATAGCACCATCTGCTGGCGGATTCTTGGAAAGTCAGGTAATAATAATAATGTGGATGTTTTTCTATATTCATGTGTATTTTTATTGGCAAAGACAGTTTTAATGAAGGAAACACACAGTGTAATAACACTAATGACACACATTACATTAATTTTATTTGCACACTTTTCCTAATGACTTTTCTATCAGGCTAAAAACAACTTTTCTTAATTTCCAAAGTGAACTCTTAAGGGAGCAATAAAGTCCTGTCTGTCTGACATCCTCATATGGATGTTCTTGTGGTGTTCTCATGTGGACGGACCTCTTCAATTCCAGGTCCAGTCTTTTCTAACATTGGTTCCAAACATTAATATGTTAACTTGATCCTGTGGTGCAGCCTGTGATCCACCTGGTCAGCTGGTTCCTCACCATCACCACTGTTGTGTCCTTTTCTCCTGCATCTGCTCTTGTGATGCTGAAGCTGCTCCACTCTTGTAAACATGACCTTTTATTGCAGCAGGAAAACATTCTGTCATTTCAATGCAAATCGCACGCACACTTAAGAGGCTAAAAGAGCGGCTGGTTTTGCATAAACTCATGCATTTACATTAACCTACGTGCACTGGCATTAAAGAGGACGAGATGCTGATTTTATGACATTCATTTATTGGTACTAAAAGTTAGCAGCAGTAAAACTGCAGTAGTTGCTCCAGTTTAGCTTTGGAAGGGATTCAATTTAAAAATGTCACTTACTCTCACGGGAGCGGCCACTCGCTCCGTATCATGTGATTAAAGGCCGAGACTCGGTTGCCACGGCCTCTGCAGTGATGGAGGAAGACTCTCCAGGAGAGATGGTGGACACAGAGTAGTCACAACTGAGTTTGATCTGTCTCAGAACTCTTTCAACCAAATTCTTGTTCATTGAAATGACTGGTTCCATTAAAGGTCAAACAGTGAATGACCTTAAAAGGTCACAGATATTGGTGAAAGACCTGAATTGATTTTGATTAATATCTTGTAGATTGAAGAAAACAGCAGGTGCTTTGATCATTTATTATTGTTCCTGACTGTTTATTTATTTTCTAAATCCTCTTTTACTGCATTAAAGCCTTTTTTCCCCAAAATTCTGTATCTCTGACAGATTGATCACCATTTCCAAGTCTGACAATGTGACCTAAATATTTTTTTACAAACTTTGGCAACAAGTCTACATTTGAAAGTGTCCAACGTTAAGGCCAGTAAGACATTTGTGAAGATCAGTGTTTTCCTCTTCATTTGTGAAGACATAGTGTGCAGCTTCAATCCTCCACTTTAGAAGCAACTTAACATTTTGTGGCTAATCACAAAGTCATTTTGTTTAACGATTTCCTCCTCCAGGCCAAGAGGCACGTCGGTGAGAAAATTGGTCAAACTCCTGCCAAATGTTTCTGGGAAAATTAATCCCTCACATTAAACTAAAATAAGGCTTTTACCAAACATTAAGACGCAGATGTAGACACAACACACACTCAGTGTTGTCTCACTACAGGGGACAGAGTCGAATCCTGAGATCACACATACAGTTCACGTATCAATATATGAAAAAAGACACATCTTTCTCTTAACCCAGGCATGTAGGAGGGCGGTTCCTAACGTGGGGGTCTAGGACCCTGTGAGGGCACAGAGTTATTTTTGGGCCACAGGAGGAACTCTTCATTTTTCAAAATTCAGTTTTTTTGTGGCTTCGTGGTTCAGCAGCAGTAAATACTGACAAGTCATCGATGTCTTTCTGAACTAATATTAACTTTTCTTATATTGATTGACAAGACTAAACAGTGAGAGGTGTTTTGAACAAAGGAGAGGAAGAAACACTGGACTGACACTGAAGGACTTTTCTATTAACGTGTCAGAATCTGCAGCTCATCTCATGGAACAGGATCCATGAAGATTCTCACTCCACTCAAAGTCAAAACTCTGGGCAGTTCTGTCAGAATTCATGTTTTAATGTAGGAGTAATGTCTATGTAACAAAAAGGCCGACATGCTTTACAGGATGTACAGGTAAATAAGGACAAAAGGAAAGACACTCAAGCAGCACTGATGTCCAAACATCTGAACTTTGGTATAAAGTTTCTCCTCATACCAGGTGGATGGAAGTTCATACATACAAGAATAAAAACAAATAGTGTTGGGATGAGAAGGTCCAGCAGGTCCAACCACACCACTGTGTTTAACCTCAGAGAACAAACACCAGGAAAAACAAAAAAACGAAACTGACACAGGTCACATGTTCACGTGCTTCAGGTGATGACGCCAAAGAAACTCATCAACTTGTTTTTTTTTTTTTCCCCAACATTAACAGAAAAATGAATTACTGTTGATAAGACACAACAGAGTTTGGAGATTTCTCAAAAGACTCATCACTGAATCTTAACAATAATAATAATAATAAAAAGCTGCACAGCAGGTTGATCAACTGCACAATGATCTGATCGGTTCAGTTCAGTTTAAGAACTGAATTATTTTGATTTGATTTTTGTTCCAGCAGCAGCTATGTTAGCTCAGCACGTCTCCCAGATGGTATCACAAACCACAGTCACATGGTAGGAGACACACAGAAAAAACCTGAGAGACACTGTATTGATGCATATGAGAAATCAAATATTAACAAAAATACAAATCCAGGTGCAAAACGTATCCAATAAACTAAGCTGATAAAGACACTGAGCAGAATCGTTTTTCTTAGAGATCTCATCAACATTTTTGTGTAAGTATTTTTTCAGAGAAGCTGCTGTTACATTGTGTTGAAACCTGTCCACATTCTTTCACTCCTGCACCGTTCCGTACCGTACCGTACTGTACCGTAACAGAGAAACATGGAAAAACTGGAGGTTGTTTGATGAACCAGAACAGATCCACACAAAAAACAGACAGAAAATAAAAATAAAAAAACATCAGTAATAGAAAAGGCATAATGTGTTTCAGGGGTTACTGCAGCCTGCATCTCTGGAACAGGAGAAGCAAGAAAAAAAAAAATCATTTCAACAGATAAAAACTAGTCTAATGTTCACATACATAGAAAGAATGACTCAGAAATCCTGTAATACATTCTGATTTTTCACAGTCACAAGTGAAAAACTAAACAAATCAGTTTTCTGTGGAAGGAGCCTTTGGTTGAATCATTGAAGAGTGATGTTAATAAACAGCACATTAGACTGAAGTCACCTGACTGTAGAGCAGCGAGAATGTAGTGGACGAACAATTTCTTCTTATAAGAAAAAAAAAATACAAAGGCATTAAAAGTGTAAAGTGCATTAACGAATCTGTTCATTCGTTAAATCAAATGCACTAATTCCACCTCCCCCACTTTTCCCATCAATGAGAACAATGTAACCTGCAGACACGGCAACTTTCTTTGTTTTCCATAAAGAAACCACCTTGATATCATCTCAACTCCCAGCACGGGTGAAACACATGAAGCCAAACTACATTCTATTCCAGAAAAATATTTTTGTTTTGGTCATTGAGGAATGTTGATTGGTCACAATTAATCGTGATTATTCGTGGACAACTGGTCCACAGCAACTGCCTGATTAATCAAACCTA
The DNA here is from genome assembly GCA_016785265.1 of Paraplagusia blochii. Taxonomy (NCBI): domain Eukaryota; kingdom Metazoa; phylum Chordata; class Actinopteri; order Pleuronectiformes; family Cynoglossidae; genus Paraplagusia; species Paraplagusia blochii. The sequence goes on from JAFBJS010000800.1 coordinate 261,787, forward strand.
AGAAAACAATGAAGTCTTTGACAGCTATGACCAGAACATCTGTTCTGTGATCAAATGTTTCCAGCATTAACTTAAGTGCCCGACACGAGAAAAGGAATATTCAGTGCATGTGGTTTATAAAATACTACGTTTCCAGACCTCTTCTTTGGAACTGCTATATAAAGGCCAACCAATCAACAACAACCTGCAGAACTGATTGTCACGTGCAAAAAACTGCTCATTATGAAGAAGATAATAGAAAAGACTAAAGGAAATAGTAGATAGAGATGAAAAGAAGGCGGGATGACAATGACGAGGATATATTCTTATATATAACCATAATATTCACCACCGTCTGGTGTTCATTGTCTTTTGGAATTTGCATATGAGGACAGAGGAGAGGACAGTCAGAGTCTGTCTGTGGGAATGTGGGCCATTCTCTTTCCATGTTCATACAACATTAATCATCCACCACCCTCTGCTGGTGAGGGAACTACATCTGTCCCCCAATTAACCCCACCTTTCCCCCCGGTTTGGGAGAAAATGTTCCTTGTGTGAGCTGTTCCATCACATGTCGGTGATGATAAAGGCGTGATCCCGGCCAATGAGGCTCTTTAAAGCATACATTCATGGCTTTCTCTTCCAGCAGAGAACGTGAAGGATGTGGAGAAAGGTCTTCCTGCAGAGGTGGAGGTCCATTTCCCTCATAGGACAGGGTTTTTTTTTTTGTCCACAGTGGAGAATGACAGTGATGTCACCTGACGTGAGAGGGGGAATGTAAACATTAGAAAAGGGCATCTTTGGCAGAACGTTTCTTTGGAGGTAGTGGGTGAGAAAGGGGCGGAGTCAGAGTGCTGAGGACTCATGTGGGAGCAGAGTGCTCCTGAGACTTAGTCCTAGTCGAGGCACTTCTGTGGTCCTGAGTGCATTGACTAGGGAAGTACTGCGACTCTGCTTGACTCCGATCCTCTGTCCCATCTGCAGTGGAGGTCAGAGCAGGCGTCCTGTGGACAGTCACTGAGTGTCGGGACGTTCCCGACTGGGCTTTCGAAGACGGATCTTCTTCTTCTTCTTCGCCCCAGAATGATCTACCCAGGAAATCTGGAAGGACCAGAGAAGGAGGTTAGGATCCAGATTAATTTGGAAATAAACATTGGTATAATCAGTTCATTTAGGGATTACTTTCCACATGTTTGATCTACTTAAAACTCATCACAGATTTTTTCCTCTCTTACATGAAACTTTATTCCCTGGGTCACCACGCAGGTGGGCAGGGGATAAAACCTCATCTTGTTTCATTAAAATTGTTAAAAGTATTTTTTTTTCTGTTTCTCACCGTTGGCGTGGTGCTCCAGTGGAGTGTGGCTCTTCAGAGTTGGGTCACGTGTGTTGAGAAACACAGACGGGTGCTGGTTGTGAAGGAGACTCTCCAGTGCTGTGTCCATGTGTTGGGAATGTTCACTGAAGCTCTCCTTCTGACCTGGAAGTGCTTTGTCCAGCGGGTCGTCCTCTCCCATGTAGGCGTACGGGCAATACTCCCGAGTGCGTGAGTAGATGTTAGCGTTGTCGTAGCAGTCGGAGCAGATGACAAGTGAACCAGCGCCCCCTGGGAAATGAAAGGGAAGTTATTCAATGTGTGTATTTTGAGAAAAAGCAATGAAGCAGGAGGCGCTGTGACAGTTCACCACAAACTTCACTCCTCTGAGGGAGAAAAAAATATCTTCCACACAGAAAGTCAACACTGCCAGAGTGATGCAGGGGACATCACACGGCTAAGTATCATCACCTGCGGGGACGCCAGTCAGTCCCTCACGTGTCTGGCCCGTGAACAGAGAACCCACTCTACAATGCAGCACGCCGTTCCCTTCCGTCTCCACCTCGCCGCTCATTTCTCCGTAACACACACCTGACACATTCATGATAATCAGTCAGAGTTTGGTTCATAGAAGCAAATTTAAACAAATACAAATCTTTATGTAACACATTTGAACTAAATTCTGGTTTGTATTGGAGTCAAAAATGTAAATCAAGTAAATTGCAGACCTTTATTCTAGTGTCACAACAATTCTTGTGTATAATGTCAGGTTTTACACTTGGCGCCCTCTACTGATGGAGTTAATTCCTAATGGATAAATAGAGCTGACATTGGTTCTTAAACTCTGCCCTAAGAAGTGATGATGCCAGGATGTCTCATCCATTTTAACTAATGGAGAATTAACCCAACATTACTCACCATCTGTTCCTTTATGGACGTATCCATTGGAGAGTGGAGGCATGAGTTGCTGGTGGCTGCCGGCCTCCGAGTTACTGTAGCCTTCCTGAGGCTCTGACAGGGTTCCCTGGGAGGACAGGTAGCTGGGGATGTCTGCTGGTAAATTCATTTCATCTGGAAAAGACAGGCAGACACATTAAACTTTAAGGTTGAGTGTTTTCACGTCAAATCCCGGTCCCTGTAGACTATTTAAAAATGACATCACTGAAAGGTGAGACAAAGACATGTCACCTGTGTTGGTGATACTGTAGTCCTCGCTCTTCCTGCGCATGTGATATATGACGATGACCCAGACCAGTGAGGTCCCCACCACACAGCAGACCACTACGATCACCACGATGCCCACCGTGGTCCAGCCGTCCTGGTCGTGTCCTGCTGCCGTCTCACAGTTTGGTGAGGGTGAGACGGCGAGGTAGATGTGGCCGCGCTCGGTGCCCAGAGTGTTGGACATTATGCAGGTGTACTTTCCCGCATCAGCAGGACCAGCATCTACTATGATAAGGAGCTGGTTGGCAGCGGCAAAGAAGTGGCGCTCCGTTAGTATCAATGGTCCGTCATCTTTGGTCCAGTTGAGCCTGGGGGCGGGACTTCCTCCTGCTATGCACTGGAGGACAGCAGTCTCTCCGCGGGCCACGGTTCTGTCCTCTAGTGGACGAACAAACGATGGAGTTTCTAGGAAAAAAACAAGAGTTGGAATTTATTTTTTATTCACTTGGACAAATGACCTTTTGTTGTCTAGCTGTTTTAAACTGAGTTTTGAGATTTTGTAAATATTTTAATGATTCAGCAAAACTATTGTCTACCATAAAAAAAAATTGTACGGTGCACAAAACACTCAGGTCACGAACAAGGAATTAACAAGGAAACATGGGCATGAAATGAGGCCAAATAGCCTTCATTTAGAGCAGCAGCAGCAGCAGTGTGATGAAGTTTGACTCATTTGTAAACATTTATATCCTTCCTTCCTTCCATATTTGCACAGTGACTCACCCAAGACAGTCAGAGTGGCGTTTGCAGAAAGGCTGCCAGCTGTGTTCTGAGCTGTACAACTGTAGACCCCCATGTCCTCCGTCTTCACATTAGCGATGAAGAAAATGTCATCGTCAGGCATCACGTGCATCCTTCGCTCTCGGGCAGCAGGAAAGTCAGTGCCTCCGTCCTTCTGCCATGCAATCTGGGGAGATGGATGACCTTCAGCTGCACACTCCAGCCTGGCCATTGTCCCGGTTCTGATGGTCAGGTCCATGGGAGTCTTGAGAAATGATGGCAACTCTGTTGGCACAGAATGGGATGGAAATCTCAATCAGAAAATATATCATTTTTAGTATTTGAAATTTTTGCATAAACTCTGGGAGGAAGAAGTTTGAAAAAAAAAAAGAAAAATACAAAAAAACAGACAAACCATTGACTGTGAGCTTGGCTCGGTTGGAGTAGTTGGAGCCAAAGTGGTTGGATACCACACACTGGTAACGACCCTCATCGGTGAAGTTGACATTGAGAAGGTGAAGTATGGTGGTGTAGATGAGCTCCCCCTCTTGATACTGGGCATAATTCTGCAACTCAGGGTCATGAAGAACTTCTCCGTCCTTTCTCCAAGCTGGTGTCATCTGCAGATCACTGCTACTGTAGGCCACGCAAATCAGAGTCACATTGTTTCCCCTCAGCGCCACCGTGGTCTCAGGGTGAGTTGTGATGTGAGGCTTGGGAAAATCATCTGTCCAGGTGGAAGAAATTCAGATTCTGTCATTATCCAAGCATTTTCCTCCTTAAATGTGGAGGCAAACATGACAACAACAGAAGATGACTTACCACAAACAAACTCCTCTGCACTGACTGTCAGGACACTACGGCCCAGGAGACTTGCAGGATGAGCACAGACGGCAGACACAGAGGGTTGAAAGGGACTCTGAGACAACCAGGGACCCAACCACTGCATGTGGCAGTCACAAAGTAAACTGCTGGAGTTCAGGACACTGAGGACAGGAAGCAGACGTTTAGTCATGTAGAACATCCCAGAATGTCATGTTCACAGAAAAACATTTGATGACCCTTCACAACTTAATCTATGTCTCAGTGGAGCAGGATTACAAATAGTTCTTGTGTAAATCTGACATCTTACAGATTTTGTTTGAAATTAAACTTCAATCAAACTTTACAAAGGAGCTGGTTATACAAATGCAGCAAATTGCCAAAAATATCTCTTTCATTCAATTTAAGATAATGATTAAATGACAAAATACTGTTGTGACTTTTACTTTTATGTGGTTTTGAGAGCTGCTGCTGTCACTGTAATTTGATTTCTGCTCACTGCAAAGACGAGCTGATTAAACTCAGCAAGATCCACAGCTACTGTCAGGAGAAAACTGTTCTCTGCTGCAAATCACATATCTGTTCATTTATCCAGGCTCTTTCATGCACCTACTGACTCATTAGTTACCATAGCCTCCAACTAAAACAAGTTGATCAACATTTCAGAAGTTGGTATTTTATTCCAACATTACAGAGAACATGATTTATAGACTCAGGAGTGATTTTAAATGTCTTCACTTTCATTTCATTTTTTACTCACAATGTTTTGAGCTTCAGGTGCGCCAACGCCTCTGGGTGAATAGACATGATGTCGTTTCTGCTCAGGTCCCTGCACAGGGAAACAAATTACAAATGAGACTCTGCTGTGGCCACTGTGGCAGATGATCACAGTACAGTTTATGCAGGCTTGTTTGTAAAGTGCCTTGAAATAACAGTTGTTATGATCTGGCACTAAAAACAAATAAAAGCTGAGGTTGTTGAGGTTGACTCACAGATTCTCCAGTTCATCCAGTCCTTCAAAGGCTTTCTTGGTAATTGATTTGATTTTGTTCTGCTGGAGGATCCTAGAAGAACAGATTTTATTAGATGTTTTCATGTAGTTCTAGAAAACAGAGAAACTATGTGTCTTAGATGAAATACGTAACCAACACTTCAATACATCAGACCCTTGGCCAAAGGACAAAGACAGTTTTATCTTGTGATTACAATGCTCCATAAAAACAGCTATCACATGCATTACTTTTTACCACCACACATTAATGTTTGTTCTTACAGTGTGTTAAGCTTCTTCATTCCATCAAACACACCAATGGAGTCCTCAATGGCCCAGGAGATGTCATTGTTGCGGATATCCCTGTGAAATGAGTGTAAAATACATTGAACCATCCCTCATATATACAGACCAACAGATCAACTCTCTCTGTCACATGGTCCACTTAGATGTTTTCAGACCAAATCATTCAGATGCTCTAGCAGCTCCTGCTGTATAAATGTTTACTGTCGCTGTTCTTATGGTGAAGAGAAACTAATACATTCTGTTCAGCAGTTAAAAGGTCCAATGGTTACAGAGAAGTGACTGAAATAACAGCTTTCCCACCAACTGGGCTGACAACAGTGAGTGACAGAAAAAAACTGTCTACAACTGTCATGGAGACGCACAGGAAATAGCATTGAGGAGCAAGCAATTCATTCATCATTGGTGATTCAGTGAGCTGCAGGACAGCCATGATGCTGAAATAAATTTCACTCTGCGGTGGCTGTGATGAGACAGTATAATCACAGTTTTGCAATAATTGCGACAGCACTAGATGGGAAAGGTTTGGGTTTTTTTCTTTTAAATGAGGCCTGATGTTGTAGAGAGGCAGACTTTAAGTTCAGGTGGGACGTCTGGGCTTGTTGGGCTTCTACTCTGACACAACAGACCAGAATCAAAAGCCTCTACTTGTTATCTTATGATTCCATGATGGCTCCGTTCACAATAAATCCCAGAGCAAAGGACACAGCCCTGTTATTGGTGATTTTCTGGGAGCGAAGAATTTATGGAGCCTCAGTAAAGAAAACAACTATTGAAAAATCATATAAACCTGCTGTAGTTCATCAATCAAGAACAAGTCTTGGCATGGTTTAAAAAGAGCTTGGTCGGACATCTGACATTTAGCAGAAGACAAGAGCATTAGCCAAAAAGCACTTACAGAGTTTGCAAACTTGAAAGGCCACCAAACACTCCTTCTCCTAAGTGGCTGATAGAGTTTTCTTCCAGGTTCAGGTTCTCCAGAAAACTCAAACCTACAAAAGCGGTCTCTTCAAGTCTTGTCAATCGATTAAAGGACAAGTCTCTGTAAAAAAATAATAAATACAAACAATCAGAGAAAATAATATGAAAGGATCAAACAAATGTCCATCATTTTGAGAAAATGCCTCAGTATCATCAAGGAGACCAGAATGATGTGGAGCAATCAGAAGCTCACGTCCAATTTAGCATAAGGAATGAAATTTACAGCTTGAGGAGTGAAAAACAATCAGCGAGACTTTCTGGGGCTTTGGACCTGATGTTGAGACACTCACAGTTCTTCGAGCTTTTGGCAAAACTCCCAGGCATCTGGTCGAATAATGGAGACAACATTCTGGCTGAGTCTCAGGATGCGCAGCATGCGCAGACCATACAGCCAGCCTTTGTTGACCTCTGTTAGGTTGTTGTGCTCCAGCTCTCTGAACAAACAGACAAAAAGAACATCATAACCAGATCAGTTTACTCATAAACCATTTGATGCCAGCGACTGAAGACAGATCAACCCCTTCTGGCCAAAATATTGGAATAATTAACAATTTAAAACATGATTTTATTTCACTAGAAGGTTGACTTGCCTTAGTTAGTCTTAGGCAAGTCAACCTGGTTTGGTAACTCTTTATGAGAGTTTTATGTTTTATGAGTTTTAAGTTTTATGAGAGAAACCTGATGGAACCACTGATTTTTTTAATCAACAAATATCCTTCATAATATGAACAAAAATTATTACTAATGATTAGATTCTGTACCAATCATGCCTTATATTCCTGCACCTGTTTTGGGGTTGGAAGATAAACACCACGGGAGAACTGTACTCACAGTTCTTCAATGTTGGTAAGTCCAAAGAAGGCTCCATCCATGAGCTTGGTGATGCTGTTCCTCTGCATCTTCAGAGTCTTCAGTGAGTCCATGCCCTTGAATGTAAGGCTCTCCACGATCTTAATCTTGTTCCTCTTCATTTCACTACAGAAGAGGGACGAAGAACATGTCATTCATTTATTGACAGTGCTTTGTTTTTATGGAATGTGCAGATCTCTTCCATTAACAGCATTATTCTAAGCTTTCACACAGAAAACACTCACAGAGACTGCAGCTGGGGAAGTCTGAAAACTTTGGAAGGCAGTGTCACCAGTCTGTTTCTGTTCAGCTTCAACACCAGCAGGGTGCTGGAGATGTTTTCAAAGCATCCAGGCTCCAGGACACTGATTTTGTTATTACTTAAATTCCTTTGAGATAAAGAGGGAAAAAATATAAGGCCCTAAATAACACATTATACTTTTGTTGTTTCTATGACTGACAGTTTGCAAGTTTAAGTTTGTGCCATAGATTGTATCACAAATCTGTATGTGCAAAAAAAATTAGAAGATTGAAAAAACATCAACATAGATTCCTGTTGTTGTGGTTCTTGATGTTTTTTATAAGAAATAGTTAAACAATGATGTTGATGTTGTTGATCAGTATTTTCTTACAGATATTTCAGCTGTATATTGGGAAACGATCCAACTTTGAGTTCAGTGATGGAGTTGGAAGTGAGGTCCAGTGTCTCCAAAGAAACATAAGGTTGCAGGTGGAACACTGATAGTTCTGAGATCCGGTTGTGGACTCTGTATAAAAAAAACAAACAAAAATATTGGTCTTTACTTTCAGGCAGTTTTCTGTTGGGAGATTATTGGATGTTTACATAATTATTGATGGGTACTGGACACATAGAAAAAGCCCTAAAAGTATACAATGTACTTACAATGATATTGAGGTGATGTTTGTGGAAACATCTCCAAGGAACGGAAAGACTGTCAGATCGTTGTGATTCATTGTGCTGAGATGAAATAAAGAAATAAGTTTGCAGTGTGTTAATAAAAAGGACAAATCAAAATATTTGGACAATGTCTTAACTCTGCAAAACCATTTCCTGAATTCCCAAAGTAAAACTCCTATTGACTTAATAGGATCTATCCATCTTTATGTCAGTGGTGAAATTAACAGGTTAGTGGGGACAATTTTGGGAAACAGCTGCTCTAATAAATCGGCTACAAAAACTGCTATTACCACCAGCCTGAAGAACGGCCAGACATAAACATATTCTTTATCATCTTCGTTTTAAAAAGGCAGAACACATTACATTTTATTGTGATTTGACAGAACATATATTTTACAAATAACCTATTAAAAATATCACACGATTAGATACTTATCTACTTTTAAAGTGATGGTGATTTAGAGGTAATAGGTTATGGCTCAAACTCTATGCTTTCAAAATGTTGTATGTGTTTTTATTGTATAATAGCTGTCTTCACACTGCCTAAATAAAATACACATAAATTACATTAGAGTAGAAATTGTAAACAATATCTCTATAAACTTCCAAATGACACAAATTGGATTAAGTGTTAGCTCAATCGGTGAAAATATTTTTGGTATTAAACAGTTAAAATATATATTATAAGGTATCAGATGTACACATAAACACAATACAGAACATAAAGCATTGAAATGTGAAGAGTGGACGAAGTAAATGTCCTTATTGTTCTGTTTTGACTTCACCTTGGTCTGGTAACCAATCAGTGCAGGGCGACCGTCAGGGTTAGGGTTTGTTCTGTGTACTTACACCTGGGTTATCCCGGCCGGTGGGTCCAGTGCAGGGTTCGACAGCCTCCTCCAGTTGCAGTCCATGATAAGGGCATCATCCGGTCCACTAGAACAGGAACAAGGTCCCGGACAGGAGTCCCGGGCCCAGGCACTAACAGCGAGCATGGTGAAGACTAAGGCCAGCGGAGTGGGACGGCCCTCCGCCATTTTAAATGTCTCCCTACTCAAGGATACGTGGCTAACTCGCTAATCTGGAGCGAAAACGACCAGACAAGCACCGAACAACTTGGTTCACACTTCAATTTCACTTAGAAAGGACTCGTGGCCATAGTCATTGAGTGGTGGTTACAGGCGAACCTGTAAAATACAGTTTAATCCAACTTGCGCGAGTCATCGCCGATGATTCCTCTCCTTCCCGGAGCCTCAGTTCCTTCCGCTCCAATCTGGATCAGCACAGGCTAATGCTGCTTTAGCTTCTTCAGTCCCACAAACACACAGTTCTCTAACCCCAATGACAGCAGCTCACTTCCACATTTGATCCGCGTTCGGGTTAAAAAATGTCCAAACACTGTGACGTCTTTACTTTGACGGTTTTTGAGTTACACACGGTTTTCTCCCGTCTTTCTTTCTGTCTTGGAGAAACAACAAAGCGCCTTGAGTTGACGGTCTTGGGAGCAACCTAAACCCCGCCCCTCTCCTCTATGTTTACGCTGATTCCATTGGCCAATGTTGAAGCCTGTCAAAATATAGCGGTGATTTAATTGGCTCCGGTTACAAAGCGTTTTAAAAGCATCGTTAACGGCAAAACGAGAAATAATTTTCATATTTTATGCTTTTTTTCTCTTTTTTGTTTCAGTAGAAAGTCCTATTTATTTCTTTAAGTTGTTGTATTTTTACGTTAATTTTTATGTGTTTTTCAAGTAATAAACACGGTTCAAATAAATGTGTCAAATCATGTCATGTAATTTCATCACGGATCAATCCGTATTACCTTAAGTTTAACGTACAAAAAGATACAATAATTGATTCACGCTGACCTGGAAACCTCTATTAATATGTTATTACACCATAACATTATATTGAATAATAACACAACAACTGCGATGGATAAAAAAAGAAAAAGAATGAATAGAAAAGTACAAACAAATGAAGGCACAGCCCCTTGAATACACAGGCGTCCTCTCCCTGCTCCTCTCCCTGCTCCTCACCCTCTGGTGTCTGTGTTTGTAGGTCTGTGCCACACCCCTGGATGTGGGATGACTCCAAAAAACTTCACCTCGTTAGTTACAGACACCTGGAGAATCCTGTGTGAACGCTCCTGGTCTCTCGTCTCCCTCCATCTCACACACTTGTAGGTATAATTCAACTTTCGGACCAACCATGTTCCAGGAAACGGTTCAGTCCACCGTCCCTGTCTTCCTGGACAAACGCAAATCTGCGGGATATGAGCGAACACTACGCCTGGAACTGGGGTTTGCGCAGCGGATCCTCCATGTAGTCGGTGCGGCTCTAAGGATCAGTGTGAACAGGTGAGAAATGTTCATTCATTTAGTTCATTAGGGTTAGGGTTAGGATTAGGTCAGTTCAATCAGCGCTGTCAGAAGAATTAAATAACTCTTCATTACTGTGTTTGACACTAATATACGCAGCTGTTTTGACCCTCAGATGTTTCTCTTCAGTGAAAATATTCAACAGCATTTATTTAATTTCTTAATCAATAACAATAATGTCATTGTGGCACAAAATAAAAGCAAAAACATTGTATTTCACATTTATTACTATGAAGCGCTTACGTTGTTGAGTTGATGCTGAGCTGAGCTGTCAACTCTAGAGGGCGCTGTCTGCTTCCCTTTCTCACAGCGCTCCATTCAAACACATGTATGATAGTATAGTTACAAAATACTGGAAGTTTTCATCAATATATAAAATAATATACATATAATTTTTTAAAAATAACAATACATAAACCAAAATGTTATTCTTTTTTTTAATGTTCCTTAAAAGTCTCTACTGTCTGACAACAAAGAGTCAGACAGTAGAGAGATAATGTTTACGGGGGGAGGGCAGTGGTTTTCTGACCAATCATCGGACGCAGATCTCAGACCAGTAACTAGTCCAGTCTTCATAAACACGGTTCACAACTGGTACCGGGACAGTCAGCGGGTTATCAGGCCAACTCAGCGGTGAGACCCCCGGGAAAACTACAGCCATGATCCACAACAGGACACTGCGTATGGATTATAATAAAAATGTGGGCGTCGTGTACGTGGTGGGGACAGAAATTAACGTCAACCTGGACAGGTAAGGACCGGAGACTCGGCTGAAAGCTGGATCCATTCATTGATTGACCCTGAAACACTAACTCAGCGACATTATTGAAACACACCTGGTTAGTCATCGTGCACTTGCTCTGTGTCTGGGGTTTTAATGTGGTATCGATCCTGTGTAAACAGTGTAGACTCTTGAAAGTGGCTTTTGTGCAGATCCTGGTGGTGGAGGCGGAAGGAGCGGATCAACAGGTCCCTGTTGTTGTGGACAGATGGGACTTTGTCGCAGCATAAGTGTAGGCTGGACGGTCGGGTCTTGCAGTACTGGTCTAGTCAGCATTCCGTGTGTGTGGGAGTCTGGAGCCCGGCACTGACTCAAGGCTACTGTGGAATAAAGAAGTCGATTAACCGTCTGTGACAGAGTCAGGGTTTTCTGACATTGACATCAGTTTTCACTGCTGTTGTTCATCCATGTACTCTCCATGACTGCCACCCAAAAACCCAGGGGCAGTGCTTGAGGACATGCAAACCTAGCAGTTGTCTCCCCGACCGCTAGGTGGCCCTGGCCAAAAATTATTTTTTTCTCCATGCACAGATGGTATGGGGGCCCTAGAGATATCTTAGAGCCCACAGAGGCCCTAGCTCCGACCCTGAAGGCACCGTACCAGCCCCTCAGGAACTGTCCTGCAGGTGGTGGGTCTACCAGAAGCCAAACTTCCTAAACAGGATTCACTTCATGATTCATGATTCACTTCAATGCCGAGCGGACTGCATCCAGCCCCTGAGCCTTACTCTACCCGTGTCTGTTGAAATTCCTCTGGGAATCAAACCCAGGACTCTTTACATACAAGGCAGGTGTGCTAATCTCTACTCTATGGAGCTTGGTTTGGACTTCCTCTGTCCTTCCCACAATGGTAACAAGGAAATAAGTTAATATAACCAGTTAGGGTTAAAGATTAGCTCCGGTCCCATCAATAAAAGCTGGTTGACTGAGCGCTGACTTTAGTGTCTTTTTTTTTTTAGATTTGACCAAAACTAACAACTGCTTTTGCAAAGAAATAAAACAAAAGTTTCATTTAATAATGAAAATTAATGTACATTATATATGAAGAACCTAGAAATAAGCAAGAATGACACCAATACTGGGAGATGAGCAGTTGAAACTGTGCAGCACAGAAGTCATTATCATTCTGTGCCAGAGTGTGTTCAAATTTCTGTGTAGCCTCAGGAGAAATTCTGCCACGAGATTTTCTGGTTTTCTAATTTACATGTTTTACAGCACTGTACTAAAGTCTACTGAAGCCTCCTGTTTTCTAAACAGTGGAACCTGAATTACGGTCATATTTCGTCTTAAATTACAGACATGTACCATGTTATTTCAAGTCAGTGCTTGATGGAGTTCACATTTACGAGTTTCACTAAAACAGAAGAACTTTGTCTCAGACACGTTGATGCGATGGCCTGGGAACTAAAGTCCTACTGAAGTTTGGAAAACAAAAATATGCTTTTGAATTATATTAACAATAAACTTCTGCCTTTCTGATGCAATGTCAGCATTTCTAAATATAAAGTGTAGAAAAGGTTAAAAGATGGATTCTCACTTTGGCTTTGAAGAAGTTTTCCTCAGTTTTAGGAGCTAACAGACATTGGTCGATATCAGTATCGGAAAATTAAGTATTGGACGATATTGGCAAAATCAGATATCAGCTGAAGTTGGTATCGGACGTCCATGTCTTTGTCCAAGCCTGGGTCAGGGGAGGACTTTGTCTGTGAGACAGAATACACTAATGCATGTGTGTGTGTGATGTTATCATGACTCTCACATGTAAAAACCTGTGGCTTGTGTTCCTCAGGAGTGCCCCTCCCAACTGCAGGTTCTTCTCGGTGAAGTGCTCCCCCTCTGTTCAGTACAGCATTGTGCCGGCACCGCAGGAGTCGAACCATCACTCTCCTATGCCTCTGGAAGAAAACACCGTGATCCTTATCACCATGAAACATGCAAGCGAGTTTGAAAACGACAGCAAGGTGAAGCAGAAATGTTACATCCATCCAGTCACTGAAGAATCTGGGCCTCAACCCACAACCTTTCACACCCACGGTCACACCGGTCAATGCTAAGTTCAGTGTCCCTCAACTGGACACTCTTCTACATGTTCCTGAACTCACCATGTCCACATACAGGAGAACTGTCTCTGTTTGGATACATGTTAAATAAATTGCTTTAATTAAATGAATTGATTGCAATATATATATTTTTAACTGTGTAAATTCCCCTTTTTTTATTTCAATTATTAGCTTTCTGTGAGATACTACGGAGAAGACAAGGAGGTTCTGGACAAAGCTATTCTCTACCTGACAGCTGTGGGTATGTGAACGAGGAGGACAATTCTACCTGGTTCTTTCTTCTCTCCACTGTTTCTGTGTCCTTAAACTAATTCCTGTGTACCAGTGGAAGTCCCCCTGGTATTGTATTTGGCCACGAAACACAGGCTACAATTCTGAAAATAAAAGAATACAAATAACTGCTGGAAAAGTATAAATAAAGTAAAAGTAAAAGTAAAGTGTCCTCCACACTAACGGTGTTGTTGCCGTGGCAACGACTGCCCATATGTATATTCACCATCAGCCGTGGCACTGACCAAACCAAAACACACACACAGTAGGACTGGAATTGAGTCTGTGGTTTAGAAACAGGTGGCACACTGTTGTCAAACAGGCGGCTCACAGGCTGCTGTTGGTCCACCATTTTATTTCTCATCCTCAGAGATCTCGCTTGACGTGGATGCTGACAGAGACGGAGTGGTGGAGAAAAACAACCCCAATAAGGTGATTGATTGCACCCCCTAATGGTAGTTTGTGATTTTGTTGCTTCTTTCAATGTCATTTTTAACAATTGGAATTTTTTTAGTTTGTTAAAAATATTTCAGCTTCGTCAACGACCTTCTCATCATGACCACCAACCAATAATGATGTTGATGTTTTATCCATGAAGTAATAACTGTGACTCCCATTAATGCTGGTATCTAATTGGTTGAAACTCTCCAGAGCTCATGGAAATGGGGTGCAGACGGACACGGGGCCGTCCTATTGGTCAACTGTGATTGTGAGAGGACATACTGGAAGAAACCCGACACTGAGCATAAATACGTCTCCAAAGTCTCAGGTAAAATGTTGCTTCGTTGGTCCTTCATTTTGTCTCTGTGGTCTTCAGGATGAAATGAATGTCAGCAGATAAGGAGTGGACGTCTGTGTGAGTCTTATTGTCCTCAGTCTGTTGACAAAATAGACCTGAATTATGATTCAGAAGTGGAGGAACCAGTATAGTTGAAACATGATAGGTGGCCTGTGTATTCAACTAAACAAGATCAACGTCCCACCCTTTTATTACACAGTTTCTGCTGCACTTTTGGGGAATTTGCACAGTTTTAACATTTGGCTTCACAACAAATCCCACCTCTAGTTTAAAGCTTTATTCAAGGTCCAACAAGCTGTTGTCCCTCATAGTTCTTTGGTCTCAATCAGACGTGAGCATAAACTTTGACTCCTGGGACACAATCAGCCCTGAAATGTGACAAATCAGGAGCAAATCAATGGAGCGTTTGTGTGAACTGGGATAAATTACATGCAGTAAAGGTTAATATGCCAGAATGCTTTTAGCCGTGTCTTCTAATGCTTCAGCAGTAGAAGACTTCTGTATTTCCTGCCATCTTCCTACGAAAGCCCTTGACGGTCCCTCAGTCACCCCAAGGGGCCCTGCCCCACTGGTTGAGAACTACTGGTCTAAATGAATGTGGGAAACACAGCATAATGAAGTTGATGAAACTGTGTTTTTCTTGATTGATAGTGTGAACCAGAGAGAGTGAGTGAGTAAAGACAGTAAGTTGTGTCTCCTTTGGTGTCCACAGACCTGGGGGACATGTCAGAGATGGTGCTGCGGACCAAAGGTCCTGCCAAACTCCCCGACGGCTACAAACTGACCCTGCACATATCCCAGAGCGACGCAGAGAGCGTCCGAATCTTCAGATCCAAGTCCGGCGAGAAAGACAATGCAGTCCAGTGTGAGTATGGACGAAGACTCCATCTGGTCTCTGTGCCTGGTTGGAGTTCTTCCTGTCTTCCATGCTGAGGGTCAATGTCCACCTTTCCAGCAAAGAGCACATTCTACCACTACTTGATGAGGGACTATCCACTGGTGCTCAGCGCTGACGAGCTGTCACAGGAAGTTCCTTACCTGGGGAACAACGGAGAGATGACTTTTTACGTGGAGGGTCTCAGGTTTTCTGACAAAGACTTTGATGGACTGGTGACCATCAACCTCAGTCTGTTGGAACCCATCAGCAAAGTGAGTACTGTGACTCACCCATGTGTACTGTATACTCAGAAGAGTACTTTCACCACTAACTTCTAATACTGAAGTCTTCCCCTGTTTCTTCCAGAGTCTCCCAGAGACGCCCATATTCACAGATAAAGTAGTGTTCAGGGTGGCACCCTGGATCATGACACCCAACACCCTCAACCCTCTGGAGGTGTTTGTCTGCAGGTAAGAGAAAACCTATGAATAATGGAGGTCATGATCACAACACTTGGCTCTCAGTGTCTCCAATTTCTTTCTATGGAACCTTAACAGTTTTATCTTCTGGAGATAAAATCCCAACTCTTGGATTTATTCAAAGGAATGTAAAGAATTACGGCTTCATGCTGATAAAACTATTTTCTTCTCAGCACACGCGATAACTACAAGTTTCTGAAGAGCATGAGTCGACTGGTGGAGTCCAGTGGCTACAAGCTGAAGATCTGCCATGAGTACATGAACAGAGGAGATCGTTGGATGCAGGTGAGAAAACACCTCCTTCTCACAGATGATTCCTTCTTAACCAGTCAGATGACATTTAAACTCATGATTTACACTGACTCAGTGGTTCTTCGTCTTCGTCGTCATCTTCGTCCTCCCTCCCACCTGTCAATCTGTACCTGCCTGTTCTGATCAGCCTGAGAAGACGTTCACCTGAGGCTGAGGGTTGATTTAATAACAGCTGACATTTAACTGAGGATAAACTGTTCTAACGGCCAACGCACGCACACAGATTCTCCCCTAAGTTCTTCTTCTGATCCGTGAAGCTGAAACTGTTTGTTTGACTCTTTGAAAACCTGTGTTTCCAAGATCTGAGTGGAAGTTTGTTCCATGCAAAAGGTTGGTTGGTTTAACCAGACCAGGAGAAGAATTTTACAGAATGTCACCAGCAGGAACATCCTGGAGGGAGAGCACGGCTGACGAGTCTGGACAAGTTTATCTTAACAGTGAGGGAATTCCACAGCAAAGTTGTTGGAGGAACCAGAGGACAGAGGACAGAGGACAGGATTGTGTTGAAATGATAAAAACACTGTATTGTTGTGAAGCGTGAAGCTGTTTTTCTCCCCAGGATGAATTGGAGTTTGGTTACATCCACTCACCCCGCAAAAAATTCCCAGTTGTGTTGGATTCTCCACGTGATGGAGACCTGCAGGACTTCCCTTACACGGAGCTGCTGGTGATTATTGTCTTTTTAGGAATCGTTACATTTTTTAACTTGTTCTAAACAAGTTGTGTTCTCAGGGCCCAGACTTTGGTTACGTGACCAGGACGGCAGACAGAGTGGACGTCAGCAGCCTGGACTCCTTTGGTAACCTGGAGGTCAGTCCACCTGTGACCGTGAATGGGAAGAACTACCCTCTGGGCAGGATCATCATCGGAGTGGCCTTCCCCACGTGAGTCCTCTGGAGCAGAAGAATCAACCAAACGTTTGATGAAACACTTCATGATATTTGACTGGACATTGACTTCACCTTCAAGGGCAACTAAAGGACGCAACATGACCAAAGTCGTCCAAGACTTCCTGTGGGCTCAGAAGGTCCAGGAACCGGTGGCCTTGTTTTCTGATTGGCTTCTCGTGGGTCACGTTGATGAATTCATGACTTTCGTCCCTGCACCTGACAGGAAGGTACAACTTTTACAACTTAACGATCAAACAAAAACTAAACTTAAAGCATTGGTGCAACAATGAGCAACATCTCCACCCAAATATATCTGCACCGTCAGTGTCAAGAATCCAATCACCAAGTTCTGGAGAGGAGGACGTTTTTCTTATAAAAAAACTTAATGTCCAGTTTCCTGAGGAACTCAGTTAATGTAGTTCAAATCCCTGGTCCACCAACCTTTGGTCCATCTTGTTCCACCCAGGGCTTCCGTCTCCTGCTGGCCAGTCCAGACGCAGCCTACAAACTCTTCAGGGGTTTGAAGAACGACGGTCATGGACAAGCAAAACTGTTTGAAGGTAGATGTTTGTGGTGGTCCGTCCTGTGTCTCCCAGTGGGCGGTCCTCACTGAGTGACTTCTACCTTCTGTGTGATGCAGGTGTGGAGAAGGAAACTCCAATAACTGTGGATAAGTTACTGGATGATGAACAACTTCAGGTTGAGAACAACTATGTGCAGGTGAGTGAAGTCACTGAGAAGATAAGGATGAAGTTCCCATAGTGGAGGTTCTGAGCTGACGCAGGGAAACAATGTGGAGAAAACACACAGGACACCAGTCAAAGTTGGACTTTAACGTCTCGTTTGTCTTAGTTGACTTCACTGCTCCATCTGTCTGCTCCTATACTGTGGTCCACGAGTCCAAAGTTTGGCCACGGTGGAGCTAAAGGACTTACTGAGATTCCTTTGATTCATTGTCATTGCTATAATGAATCTTCAGAGTTATTATTACAACGGACCTGAAGAACGGCAGAAGAACGTTGGTGGATATCTTCTCTATGGTGCTGCCATTTTGGTGGTGTCTTCTTCTTCTTCTCCTTCTTCTTCTTCTTGCTCTTTCATGGCTCATTTGACCTATAGTTCACAACGCTGCCTCTGGGATTTCCAGTGGTACTGCACACTCAGAGACACTCAGAAAAGAAACCAATCTGCACATGAAACAACTGTAGGATATACGTAGAGAAGACGAGTCAAACTGAGGCCTGGGGGCCAGATATGGCCCGCTGTGTAATTATATTTAGCCCATGAACTCACAGAAGAGACAACCTGAAAGAAGAAGAAGAAGAAGGAGCTCACAGTGTTGAACATTAACAAATATGTCAATGTGTTGAGCTGAACAACAATGGTCTCTCCTTCAGAATAAAAGTCCTCTGACTTGTCCAACCCCATGAATGTTAAACTTCTTCTTTAATGTCCTAGAGCTGCATCGACTGGAACAGAGATGTTCTGAAGAGAGAACTGGGCCTGGATGAAGATGACATCATCGACCTTCCAATCTTGTTCACGTTGTTGGAAGACAAGGACGTGTTCAGAGCAGCAGCTTATTACCCTGACATGGTGGGTCCACAGTATGAAGCTGAGGAAGCCATGTTGGTCTGTGTAAATGAGATCAGGGTGGATGACTACTTCCTGTTGTCCACTGAACGGGAGGAACCGTGGGTTGGATCCTCCTGATATTCACTTCTTCTCATGTTCTTCCAGGTCAACATGATTGTTTTGGGGAAAAACCTGGGCATTCCCAAACCCTTTGGACCTAAAGTAAACGGCCGCTGTAGCCTGGAGGCGGAGATGTGCTCCCTGATGGGGGCGCTGGGCCTCAACTGCACCTTCATCGACGACTTTGCCTCCTACCACAAGCTGTTGGGAGAGGTGCACTGTGGCTCCAACGTTCGCAGGGAATCCTTCGGATACCAGTGGTGGGACATGGAGATGTGAGGAGACGGTGGACGGGGAGTGGAGGAAGACATCTGCCATCACATCTGGAGCAACCAGCTTCTACTGAGTCACTAACCAAGAATTCCAAACACAGTCTTTGATATTTTCATGGTCATATTTAATAAACATCTGTCTTGGGTTCATTTACAAAAAAAAAGATGTTAAAGCAGTATTTACAAATATTTTGGACAAGTTTTGAAGCAGGAGTCAGACAAGAACAGTTACAGTCATTTCAAGCCATCACACAGAAGAACATCTCCCACTCAGTTGGTGCAGGACAATGGAGTCATGTGATTTCTCTCACAACCACTAGAGGGCACACTTCACCTACTCCATGATTTATGCAAAAGTAAAGAGAGGAGAAAAACACGTTTCTTTGTTTCAAATGCATCATCAATCTTAAACTTTTCTCTTTTTTTTGCTTTGGTTCAGTCTTTTCAGAAGTTTGTCAAGATTTCAATACTTTCAATAACAAGCAATAAAAAGTCCAATCAGTTGGATTAGTTCAGTCCTGTGGGTCAGTGGGTTTTATTCACAGCAGATTTGAAACCTCAGTCAACAGAACAGTGAGCTGCTCCTGTTCCTGCTCCGGAATTAAAT
The DNA here is from genome assembly GCA_016785265.1 of Paraplagusia blochii. NCBI lineage: Eukaryota > Metazoa > Chordata > Actinopteri > Pleuronectiformes > Cynoglossidae > Paraplagusia > Paraplagusia blochii. The sequence continues at coordinate 281,312 of JAFBJS010000800.1, forward strand.
GCAGTACCAGAACTGGCCTCTAGGAAATGAGTACAGAACACACATCTTCATGTTTGCCAGTAGTTTACATTCAGGTCATCCAGATCTGGCAACTCAGCAGCTCACGTGACAATCATCGTCCAATCACAGTGTCATTCATATTCAGCAGCAAAAACAGATTTTTTAAAAAACATTTTTACAACAAATCAGAAACATTAGAATAAATAATAATAAACGTAGTGCTGCGTACCCAATATATATATATATTTAAAATAACCTTTTTAGTCAGTGGCTGTTGTGACTGTTGTGATTATTCCAGCTGTAAAGTGCGCTGCACCTGCAGGAATTTGGCTTTAACTTTTGAGTTAAAACAAAAAAATGTCAAGGAGAGGACGGCACCGGTGGACGGACGAGGGACGTTTCTTGACGAGCACTTTTTTTTTTTACACTCTACAAAACATACTGTTCACCACAGACGGACAAATCCACAGGTGGTGCTGAGACACTTCACACAGGTGGTGCTGGTTCTGCTTTGTTTTGACTACACATTTACAGACTGTGTTACTGACGCAACTATAAGATCAGCTGACGTAGGTTCGGCTTTTTTTTCATGTGTGAGTGAAATGGTGCGACAGCAGCGTCTTAAAAGTACCGTAATATTCAGAAAAGAAGGAGGAGTCAATAAAACTGAGACATGACTTGACAGACACAAACCTGGTCAGTCAACATCGTACCCATGTCCAGAGTCACCGTGGGACAAATCTCCCCTAATGTCTCTTGATCACTTCTCCTGAGGGAGCGGACGTCTTCTCCTCAGTGAGAACATCTGCGTTTTTTTCTTCTCCTCTCTTCTTGCCTTGAGCTTTCATGAGGGTTCCCCTCCTCCCAGGATCTGGACTGAGGGCAGTGGGTGAGGGACACGTTCATGAAGGTGGACGTCCATCAGACAGGACCCGGGGCCTGGGTCGGTCACATGACTTTGGCTCATTTTTGGCAATCGTTTTTCATGGGAATGCTGTGATGGATGAGAGGAAGATGAGAAGAAAAGTAAATATATGGTATAATAAAAGGACATGAAGACATCATCAAGTGTCCATGTCTGACCTGAAGACTAATGTGGACATCCTGACCAATGAGGGGCGGCTAACAGTTCTGAGAACAGAGAGAATCAACAACAAACACAAGATGAAAACATAGGCAGGATAGAAATGAATGAAATAGAACTTCAGTTCATGATCTAATCTCCAAGTGACACCATTGTCCTGTTCTTTGGAAATGGATTTTATGTTTCAAGTACAAGTCAAGTCAAGTCTTACCAAAGAGAACTTTTGCTCCTGCAGGGGGCGATCTGTCTTGGCCTTGCTGCCTGTCCCTTTTGGCTCCAAAGTCTTGACTCCGTCCATCGTCTGCTGAGGATGAGAAGCTGGGGAACAGGGACAAAGTGTCAGAGCTGATGAGGACAGGTTTGTCCTCACACCAGGGTCATTGGAGACAAGGAGAAAAACAAAGAGGACATGGACAAACAGAGTTTAACTGATGACGTCCACAGGTTCTCCGTCAGGTGATGCTCACGCTCTGGGACGGTGTCACAGCAGCAGCTGCTGTGGAGCTGCGTTGATGTTTGACCTTCAGATCTCAGACAACAAAAGTGCGTTTCTGCTTTTGCTTTTCCTTCCTCCACAGTGTGTGAATCAGCTGACCTTCTCTGAAGTTCTCTCTGCCTGCGGCTTTTTTTTTTTTCTAACACTTTAATCGCAGCAATTTTCTTCTGAACTCACCTGTTGAACCTTCCTGGCTCTGAGTGCACGTCATGTCCTCCGGCCCAGAGCTGTACACAAACGAGTCTTTCTTCAGTGGAGTGAGACACGACATGCTTTCCTGCAGGAAGACAAGAGGTTGACAGAACAACAACACTTTCATTCCTTTCTTTGATAATTGTAATAATAATGTAACAGTACATGTCCTGTCAAATGTCCAATTCATTATTTATTGTCCAATGAATCTGCAAAGTTGTGGAAAGTTCTGTCCCCTTAAAGCAGATGCTTTACAACAAGTCTTCATGTAAATAGTCTGTGCTCCACCCACCAGTCCGGTGTCGTACTCCTCCTCTGCCTCCTGCTCGTTCTCCTCCACCACACTGGCGAAGCTGCTGGCGTTGGACGAGGAGCGGGAAAGATCTTGTGCCTCTGGGATGGATGGAGCTCTGTAACACATGGCCAGACTACACACCTGGGTCAAACTGACCCCTGAACACATCACGCAGCGTAAACTCTGACACGTCTTCATTGTCTCACACTAGGAGAACATGTCTTTTTACAGGAGTTCAGTGGAGGATGGAGGAAAACCTTGGATTCTCCAGACCATGATTCACAGTCAGACTGAAATCTGCCTGGAGACTAAAAACTACAAAAAAGAATGAATCCTGGATCATTTGCTTCGAACAAATCTTTCTCAAATCAAAATATCTAGATTTTTTTAATCTATACTATGCCGTCCATCTGTCATTTAGACAATCCCTCCCGTTGACACTTCCTCAGGTGATTAAAGAGGACTCACCTGTTCTTTGTAGTGGGGAAGTCTGGAGAACTTTGATTGGACGAGTTGTCTGATTTGTTCTCCTGGGACAGGTGGCTGCTGTTGGTCGTCCTCTGGGCACAGGGAGACACCTCACGACTGCAGGAGAGACGTGGACATTAGAGGCTTTTGTGTATTTACATGGTTTTATGCATTAATTCATCTTTGTCCTCTTCTCTGTCCCCTGGTCTCAAAGACAGCAGTCTCCACCACTGCCACCCAAATCACACACCGCTCCATACTTCCTGTGGCGTCTAGAATACTATCTACTGTTTCTTTCTGAAGACCACCAAGTAATGGTCACTTGTGGACAATAGTAAGAACAGATGGAGAAGAAACCAAAAAAACCAACAGATTTCTGTCTGTTTGTTTTTCTGAGGCTCAGTTTTTTCCATTTTTGCTCACGTCCCTTCATATTAATGACCTTCCCTCCATCTGTTCAGACTCCCCCACTCCCACTGCCGGTCCCTGCTGCTCCTCTCTCACCTCCTCTCTTGGACCTCCTGGATGTTCTCGATGCCAATGGCGCTGCTGCGGCGGGAGCTGAAAGGCCCAGACTTCTTCCTCGTTGGACTTTTCCCAGGAATAATCAATGACTGAGAGTGTGGTCGGAGAGAGAGGAGAGTGAGTCACTGCATCCGTTTTCCCCCAGCAATAACAAAAAAAAAACACTCAAATAAAACTGAAATTTTAGCTGTTAAACTCCAAAATGTTGGTCAACAATCTGATAACATTATTGAACTACTGTATTATTGTTATCATCATGTATTCGTAAATTAGCACGAAGACAATTAGAAGAAAGGAAGTCACGTCTGCTCAACTATATAAAGTATTTGTGAAAAGCATTTGTAAAAAACAAAAATAAGCAGCAGCTTTATTTGTCCTCAATGTGGCAATGTACTGTATAAAGTATTTCTACAATTAAAAAGGTATTTATTACTTTCATTTCTATATGTTGAAGTGGGTGTGACAACGTAACAAGTCAAAAATATTGATCTTTAAGGAGAAAAACATGAGGAAGAAAGAAAAAAAATCATGGTGGGACACCACAGGGAAATGTATTCGGCCACTATATTAGTGATGTGAGTCTGTTACAGTGTGTAAACCAATGGCCATATATTCTGTACTGATGTTTACAGACAATAAAAGCAGAAACAACCAATAAAGAAGAGCAAACAGTAGAATGGAACCATCAACCTCTTCTATTGTTCCTATCCCTATGGCACTGCCTCGACGTCCAAATTTACTGGGACTTTTCCCTGGGACCAGCAATGACTGAACCAGACAAGAAGGACCGGAGTGGAGGGGGAGGCAGAAAGAGAGAGAGACAGAGAGGGAGTGAAGGGGGAGAGAGAGTGGATTCACACGGTAAGAGGGAAGGAGAGGAAAAAAAATAAAACAAAACATGTCATATCATCACAGGAGCAGAAAAACAATAAGTTGAACAAGGTGCGAAAAAACTCCAGGAGTCGACGGCATGGACTAATAAAGTGCAAATAACATTGAAGAACCAGCAGGGGGCGTAGTAGGGAAGAAGCAAGCTGGGGTGGGACACACAGGAAGGAAGGTGGGAAATGATACTCAATGAGATCGTACTGGGGGACGAGGAGACAAGAAGAGTGGACGTCTGAGAGGAGACAGCACTGAAGAGGAAAGACAAGGACTGGGTGAAGTGGATTTCTTTGATCAAAAATGTTATATATCGTCAATAAAAGTAGTTTCAGATTTTTATTTACAGGTCAGTCTTGTTACTGCCTTAAAGACTGTGAGTGGTTTTACCGTAATACCTTGAATAAACCATTCAAATCTGGGATTAAAATGACTTGAATTATTGTATTATTTTATCATCCAGCCCAAGAGAGGAACCAGAACCATCAGGTGTGAATAAACTGTTGGATTTATTCACACTTGACAAAGAACCATCTGTTCTTCTGTTCAGAAGGACCAGGTGAAAACATCCTGCAGCAGATGATGACAGAAAAGTGTGGTGGGTTTCATGCATGTGTTGTCAGCTTCTCATGCAGGGAGGAGGTGGTGGAGGAGGAGGTGGTGGGGGTGGAGGTGGGGGGTCTGGGTAGTCACAGTGCTGAGTTCTCCTCAGCTCTAATGGGTTCCTTTGGTTCACCTTGGAAAAGGACACAGTTCCACCAAACACCACCCAATAGACGGGTGGTGTTGAACAGAAACACCAGTCGTGGGCGGTGGTGGAACTCTGGAATAAGAGCCTTCAAAATAAAAGAAAGTCGCGCCCACACACAAGTCAAAGATCTCAGAGGAGACCAGTGAGAACCTTCAGGTGTCACCAACTCAGGGCTCTGTTCAAAGCGTGGCCCTAGTGGCCCCCAGGGGGCAGCATTGAATATCCAATCAGTACAGTGGTTTACTAACTCGGGTTCACACTCTTTCCCTTTCTGAAGTACACTCATGAGAAAACTAAGGCCCGGGGACCAGATGCGGCCCTGTGGACAAACTTCTTTCCATCTTAGCTTCTAATCTGGACAGATCACAGACATCAAAGTATCGACTCATGATGATGAAACAGTAAAAAACATAAATAACAATGAAAATTGAACAAAAAAAACACAAATGTCCTCGTTGATGTTTGGAACCAATATAACACAAAAATGATTCAAACTAAATTTGATGTTTTATTTTATGCATTTTTCTGAGGCCACAGCATCTACTCCTCCAGCAGATGGCAGCCTTAGGCCTCTCCAATGTGGCCCTAGACCAAGACCACGGCTATTTTTGGGAATCAGGGATAAAATCTGGCAACAAATGTTTTGATCAGGCACAGAACAAATCCCATGAGTCACGTTTGTCTGTTTGTGCTGCTTTTTGACGTTGAGTTTCAGTCTTTACAGATATTTTCTGTTAGGAACCAAAATGCTCTACTTACAATCCCCGGGGTTTTGGGGCTCTCTGCGGGATTGTGGGTAAAGCTGCCACTGTGACTAGTAGAGACTGTGTGTAACTTCTTGTTACTGAGGCCCATGGCGTCCATTGACTGGCTTCTGCTGCGGATGACCCGCTACGGAGAGACGAGGAGACACGGAGATGTGAGAAGGAGACCCACAACCACTGCTATGTCACTCTTTCACCAGCAGGGCGTTCTTTTTTTAAAAGTAAATGTCATGTGTTGTATATTACAACCTTCTCAGAATTGTCTTCATACAATTGATAGAATCTGTTACTGCAATACAGGGACTGGAGATTAGATTTGAGATTTTCATCTCACTAACGTAACATTCAGAAAATGGATTTATTTTCAAGAAATCTTGACTCTGTTTTCACTCTAGTTTTCAGGTCTATTCCATCTGTACCAGGTATTTATAGCTGTAATAAACTCATATTTGGTTTCATTGATCTGCAGCTAAATTACTGGACACTCATTAATACCAGACCCTCACCCCCTGAAACCTAATTCAATGTATATTGATCCAGATTAAGAGAAAAATCCAGTTTTTATAAATTGCTAATGTTAATATATTTCCCATATATTCCATCTGTCTTTTCCAGGGCGCCTCATGCAGTTACATGCAGATATATATTTAAGCCCTAACCCTCCAGGTGCTGCTGTTCTGACATTTTGCCCTTAACACTCCAGGCTCATAATTTAAGATGCAAATACCCTCCGAGCAGCAGCTCCTACAATTAGAGCAACTGTGATATTCATTAAAACTGACATTTGGGAAAAAGAAAAATGTGTGTTATTGGATACTTTGCATTCATTAGGTTGGAAGTGAAGGCGAGACCTGGAAGCATCGCTGTGTGCAGGAAAAAAAGTCAAGGTTCATTCCACCTGGTCCTCAACACCAGGTTGCTTCATACCAGCACCAGCGTCTGGTGTGGAATATTGATGAGTTTCTACTCAAATATCTGTGGAACCATTTCCACAACTGTTTCATCTTCCTCGCCTTTTTGGTTGGTCCCTAATGAGAGTCTAACAATGTCAGCTGCATTTCTGACATATTCTAATGAATCCATGGAGTCAGTGCAGCTTTATGGGCAGGAAGATCATTTTAAATCAGTTTTCTTCAAGACACAGATGCTGTAGATGGTTCACAGTCCGAGACAGGACACATGGTACAGTGAATGAAAGAAGAGCAGGATAAAACAGACAGAAAGTGGAGCTGATCTGCAGTGGAACTTCATGAACTGAGGCCCAGACAGATGGTCTTCATGCAGGGAGAGGGAAAAAAAGATGAAATAAATTTCTCTGTGTGAAGTCTCAGATCCAGGCAGTTAAAAGTTACACAAAGAACAGACAAATAGCAGGGGAGCTGTGGCCACTGGGAGACATGCAGGACGCTCCATCAGCACCATCAGCACCATCAGCGTCCTAATGAAGGGTCATTAAGGCGTTTGGCAGACACACAATCACAGCTTCCACTGCTGAGCCTCAGTCCTCAGAGATCTTTATATAAGAATATAACGGCGTCCAAATGTGGTCAGAGAGGACGACCGTGGGTGAAGCACCGCACCATGCACCGCCCGTCCGTGGTGATGAAGGAACGTCTACCACCTTGGTTTTAGTCAAGTCTGATTACTCAAAATCCCAGCCCAGGGACAGGACGAGGAACGGGGAGGAGGAAGGGTGGGGTGAGCGGATGAGGAGGAGGAAAGGGTGGTGGAGGTGGAGGTGGAGGTGGAGAGGGGGGTGGGGTGAGTCGCCACTCAGCTCCATCTTCACTAATGCATTTACAGATTAGCAGCCATGTCTCACCAGATAAAGACTAAAGCCGTACCTTGAAGGATTCAAAAAAGCCTCCACCTCCTCCGCCACCTCCGTTCTCCAGCTTATCTTCATCTCCACCGAGGCCCATCATGGCCTGGCTGTTGACGTGCAGCTCCTCGTACAGAGTCTCCAGGAGAGCAGAACGTGTTCGCTCCTTACAACAACAACGACAACGACAACAACACAATGAAGTCTGTCTTTAGAAAAGGTTCAAGTTAATCAATATAATTATTATCAATATTATTGATTATTGCATTTTCCTGCAGCAGATGAAAACACAACAACAGGTGGATGTAGAGGTGGAGACATGGGATGGAAGACGAACTGACTGATTGGATGTAGGGATGGATTGACAAAGGGTCGAATGAGGAATAGTTTTATGGAATGACAGGACACGGAAGGAAGGACAGAAGACTGGTTGGATGTTAGATCAGTGGATGGATGAACTGATGGATGAATGAGTGAGTGGAGGAATGGATGGATCCACAGGACAGTGAGGGACGGATGGTTGGTCGGACATGAGATGGATGGTGGTGGAGTGTAGATCGTAGACAGTAACACAGCCATGAACCCATTCACACAGTCTTTGTCTCAGTCTTCATTCTGTCTGTCTTTGTCTTGTCTCTGTCTCCGTCTCCATCTCCGTCAGTCCCTCAGCCGTAAAAAGCTGTAAATGAAGAAACACGTAGAGAGATAAAACCTTCTCACCTCCAGCTTGGCGAACTTCTCAGCCTTGTAACAAGCGTACTCTGCATTGATCAGCTTGGTGAAAAGAAATTCCCGGAACTCTGGGCCCTAAAAAGTGAGACGATAACAGAGTTGGAGACAGAAGGTTGACGATGCAGGAGCTGAAGAGACATTTCCTTCATGAATTTCTTTGACTGCTGACCTTTTGAAAAATAGCAGGGTCGGGCAGAGCCGGCCCGAAAAAAGGAACATCATCTCTGGCTGTCACAGAAACCTGAGGACGAAGACAGCGTGGAGTCAGAGAGTCACCCACGGGGACATGATTGGACTGTCACCGAGACACTGAGTCTTTATATAGGAACCTTGTAGGTGACGTTGTCTGTGCAGGCGTTCTCCACCTGCACCACCACGTATGCGTGCAGGAAGTTGGACTGGATCATGTCAGGAACAAATGGAGTGTTTTCCTCCTGGAAGACGATGGCGACGATGTCGTTGCCGATGTGTCGTTTCCTCTGTAGCTGCAGAAGGACAACGGGAAGACTGTCCATCAACGGAACTCCATCGAGTTGTAAAGAGGGGACTGTGAGGACAAAGCTGCTGCGTTTGTATGATTTGGCCTGAAATTCATTACTTTCCAGAAATAACAAAAAAAAAATATCTTCTCATAACTTAAACATCGTAAAATAAGAAAATATATAACAAATACTTGGGCGATGGTTTTAGGTTTGAGGCTAATCAAACTCCAGCCCCCTGCTGGAGTGATGCAGTACTACACGTTGATCACCTCTCAGCCCTAATGAGGAGCTTTTCACACCGCGGTTTCACTGAAGCACTTCACACCTGTGGAGCTGTGATGTCAAACCTGCTGCTGCTGCTGCTGCTGCTGCTGCACAGACCGTGTTTGTTCCAATGTTTTTACGACGGCTACTGTGGATCCTGGAGCTCTGATCTCCTTCAAATGTTTGTCCTGGGATTACGTCCAGTCAATTGTGTTTACTTTACTGTGTGCAGTCACATCACTTTATGGCCTGGACGTCAAACTACATCCTGGACCCTGGTGATGGAACAGCTGCTCTTCCAGGATCCACTCAGCTTTAATGTTATATTATTACTTTAAATCATACGAAACATTTCAGAGGAGACGCGTTGGACACTGTCACGGTTCCAGAGTCCTATTTTAATTTGTGACTTCAACCTAATCTGATCTAATCACCAGTTCCTGCAGCTGCATATTTTTTTCAGGCCTTAAAATAAAAGCTTCTACACATTGAGTATTTTTGGTCAAACCCCCTGTTAGCTGTTTAATTTGGGATTAAGAAAACAAAGATATTCGGGTGGAGGAGTTGAATCCTGGGAGTGAGCTGATACCTGTTGTGAGTCTCCCTCTGTATATGGCAGCTTGGTTGACACATGGAACATGATCTCCTTATTATGGAAATTTGTGTAAATCGATTCTGTGCCAGTCTGCCCATGTGTGACATCCAGCCCGCCCCGAAAACTGGAAGAGAAAAGGAGACAGTATGAGGTTAATAAGAATTCCCTCCAGGACGGAGCGTCGGAAAAGACGAGATGGGAAATGAAGTGGTGTCAGAACCAAGGAGTGAGATTCCAGCCTGTGTCGCCCCCACAACCTTCACAAGGAAGTGTTTCATCCACTGAGGACACGGCTGAGTTTCACCTTCAAATGTTTGAACGTTGACTCCTGGTCCTCAGACCTCAGTCTTCTAGTCTCTCAAACCTACAGTCATTGAGTTACGTTAAAATACTGGACCAGGTTCCAAACCCACATCAACACCTTAAAAAAATGTATTTTGTTCTGTTTTTACACTTAAACCTCATTCCTTCAGGATAAAGAACATTTCATTGTTCATAAAGAAATAACAGAAATAAAACCAAAAACTGAAGTCCAAACCCTTTAAAGTCGTGAAGCTCAATCTTGTGTCCCAGAATCTCCAGGAATTCCACAAAGGCCGGACTTTCCTCCATGTTTCCAAACAGCTCCTCCTCCGTGGTCTGGAGATCAGTTGCATCGACACTTGTTGTTAGTGAAGAAGTGAAGAGAAGAAGAAAATCCAGTCCATCTGTGAGCTCCACTCACCTGACCAAACTTTTGGAAAATAACTCCAAACTTGAAGTTGTTGTTGATCACGTGTTCGTCAAAGGCGATGATGAGCCTTGAAGCCTGAGGGAAACAGAGGAGAATGGACCAGAGTCATGGTGGCTGTGGTAGGAGATGATGGTGGAGCTGAAGGTCTTTCACTACCTTTGGGTAAAGGACTGGATAAAACCTGTCCACGTTCACCTCTTCACAGACAAGCTACGAGGAGAAGAGAAAGAGAAACTCAGTCTTCAGTCTGTTCAGAAGAGTTGAAGAACATCTGGCTGAGGGCATCAGCTGCCTACCTTGGCCATCTGGACCACGTTAGGGAACTCAGTAAGGCAGGAGATAGGGATGACGTCATGGTGGGTTTTTATTTTTGTGCTGAAAAAAACAAAGTTTAAAAAAAGTAAAATGTTTTTAAACCCTGGACAGAATAATGTCCTGGACACCTGATGTTGTTGGACCAAATGGATGTTTGGAATGTGATGAAGAAGGAGGAGGAGAAGAAGGAGAAGGAGATCCTCACAGTTTCTCCCTGAGACTCTATGACAATAATCACCAAACAAAAACTAAATTCTCTGACAGTTGTTTTAATGACAATGTGTGTGTGTGTGTGTGTGGACCAGGAACTGTCTTGTCAGTCTGGTCTGTCAGTGCTGCCCCCTGTTGTTCATTGGTTTTCTTCTCCGTATCTATTTTCTCTCTCTTTGCTTTCTTCAATATTTTGTTCAATTTATTTCCTGTTGCCACAATAGGTTCACAACATGAAGAGGCAGCAGCTGCTGATGGAAAATCTGATTTTAGTTATAATCTTTATAAAGTTTAAGTTATAAAGATATCAACTGTTAGATTAAAGTCTATGTTTGTTATAATCAATATTTTTGTCCAAACTTTTAGTGAAACCAGTGTCTTGAACAAGAAATTGAAGAAAGCAGCGAGAATCAGTGTTATGTTCAACTAAACAGGACCAGGGTTCACAGTGAGCCAGGCACTTCATTGACTTTCCTGTAGGAGGAGCTGTCTGACCAAACGATCTGTGTTGTTACTGTCATTAGTGCTAATACTCTACAATTGTTGATGAGCAGGAGTCACTTAGTGACACATTCACCTCCTCCTCCATGCAGTCACAATGTGACACACACACACACATACAGGTTCCCATGGGTCATGGGGACCAACATTTGGATCATCACTTGTGGGGACCACCCTGTTGCTGAACTGAATCATTTCCCACTGATGCAGTGAAACAACATTGAAAAGGAGAAACAATAAAAAGGCGAAGGAGCATAAAGCAAATAATAATTGCAAACGATAGTGAAAAGGAGCAGGAGTGTGAGAGAGGAGAGAGGAGCAGCACAAGAGGAAGAGAGAAAAAATAAATAGAAAAAAGAGGAATTGTACCGAAGCATCAAGCACAGATGCTCTTGATCCCCGATGACATCGTATTTCATAGAGAAGACCAAGTGTCCCAGGGCTGCGTCCACCGTGTAATAATTAAAGTGTTCCTGGACGGAGATAAGAGAGAAAATACAAACTCACTGTACACACTGTAATGAATCAAACCATGTCACACACACACACACACACACACACACACACACACACACAATCTACCACAGTGACAACATCCAGTCTCATCACAACACAAAGCTATACTGTACTGTATATATATATATAGACTCTGGAGAAGGTTGTGGGTCGGATTACAAAAGTGATCGGGCCACATTCGACCCCCTGAGCCTTAGTTTTAAACAGTGGTTTGATATCAGTCTGTGGTGGTGAGATGATTGTTGAACTAAAGCAGTTAAAGTGACCGAAGACTCAATGTGAAAAACACAAATAACTGTTTCACGGGCCCAACAATTTAATCTTATTTTTTCTTAATCCAATTAAGAATAAAATAAAATTAATTAAAACATTTAAAGAAATAAAAAATGTATTAAATGAATTAAGAACTAATCTAATCTAATCATTTGTGCAGAATATTAATAAACTATAATTCATGGCACATTGATATATATTCATAGAAAGACAAATATTCTACAGCATCTCCATGTTTGCCTTCATATGAACTAATATTCCAGATGTTTCTCCTCTGGTGGAGCAGTGTGGAACATGAGTCTCCTCACCTTGCCCACAAAGGTTTTCCTGTAGATCTTGGCAGAGTTGTTTGTCTCCAGTTTGACTTGGCTGGAGGGACAGGGGGCTTGGTCAGGGTCTGGGGGGTCTTTAGGCTCGTGGTTGGTCCCTTCGATCCAGTACCCCCCAAACTGTGGCAGCAGGATGAGCGGGAAGGGGCTGCAGCGGCCCAGGACCTGTCGGACCAGGTGGACAGGGTCAATGTTTGACACTTGAGGACTAGATCTGTCTGGTTAGTCTGGTTAGTCTGGTTAGTCTGGTTACCTCATGAACGCTGGGGTAGGGGATGTAGTCTTCCTCTGTCTGCAGGAGGAAAAGGCAACAATATTTAGATAAAAACCTTCAAATCATGTTACAACATTTTTCTACATCTCTGATATATTCTTTTTTTTTAAAGCTGTGTCCAGGTGATCAACAGGTGGGGCGGGGTTTCACCTTAGGAACCAAAGACCAGAGGAAACCACTCATACAAACTGATGTAGTGATCGAACTTGGAGCCTTTTTTCTGTAAAGCAAAGGTATAAACCACTGTCCACTGTCACGGCCTTCATTGTTGCAGCTACTGTTACCAAGACAGAACCAGGACCGTCTTCAGACCCTCAGATACGTATCTCTGAGTTCTTAGGCTCAGGATTTGAATCGATTGTTTATCTTCACTCAGATGAACCCAGTCCTGAGGTCCAGGCGTTCCATTAAGTTCCATTAAGAAGACAGTAAAATCATTAGTTTGGAGCAGACAGGAGAGCATCTCTGCAGCCATGGAGCTCCTATCAAATTCCCATCCCAGTAGGTGAGATCCTGGGTGGATGTTTGGAAGCTGATGAGCTTGGGTTTCTACATGTTCTAATATGGATGATGATGATGATGATGGGACCAGATACAGACTTTAGACTCACTTTGAGCGGAGGAGGGAGGGAGCATCTCTGCTCATCCATTCTGGAACTCTGTGAGGAGAAGAGAGAAAGTCACGAGGTTCCATATCTGCTCAACAAACACAATCATCAGGAGGTTGTGGGTTTGTCAGACGCAGCTGCAGAAAAGAGGAATAATCTGCTGTAAAGATAAGACGTGTTTACATGACAGGAAAGACTGCAGCACGGACAGAACATCAACCATTCAACTCGTCTTCTGCTGATTCTGTCCACTCCATAAATAGGAGCTGATTCAGGGATCAGTTCAATCTGATTTGATTCCTTATTCTTCTGCAGCTGATTCTCTCTCTCTCTGTGGAACATTTTTATTTTCACATTTGCGAGGCTTTTTTCCAGGGTTTTGAAATGAAACAACACGAATTTGCAGAAAATAGAAAACAGGCAACTTTTTAAAGGCAGATCTTCAATGGAAACTCATGGACTGAGGTTTTCTTTACTCCCAGAACATTTTCATGAAAAAACATCTCCTAAAAAGATGCACTTAATAGATTTTTATGTTTTTTTGTTCCCGCAGCATTACCATAATTCACCATAACTCAGTCTTTCTCTGCACTTTGTTTGGAAACTCATTTATATGCAACCCATAAATCAACTTATTATGGGATATTGTTTATACAGTTTTAGTCTCCAAATAAAATGTCACTAAAAAATACTTGATGAAAACATGAATCAACTCAGTGCTCGGCAAAGTCAACAGTAAAGTGTGAAACTATGAAGCTCGTGACCCAAATTGTGGCCAATAAATTCAAACCTCAGAATCAAGTTCATGCTGAAAGTCAACGGGTGATAAAAAGAAAATAAACTTTGTCAAACTGACCCACATTTTCAAGGAGAGACACTAACTGTGATTTATGTGAACGTGTCTCGTGTATTTTCTCTCGTCAAAAGCATCTTTTACTCCAGGGAGACTGGAGGACAAATATCTGTGAAGGACCAGAACTGATGATGCAGGAAACAGCAGCATCAGTGAAGAGCAAACAGAGCGTCTCTGTTCAGCAGGTTCAGAATCGTACGTCTATATGTGGAGGGGGACGGACGGCCTCAGGGAGACACTGCTGACGGAGAAGACACAGACAACAGCAGAACAGACACAGCGGTTACAGCCTCACACAAGAGAAGGTAAACGGTTTAATTGAGGAGTTAAGAAGCGAGGCGTTCGGGGGACGGCGTTCGATTTAGTCTGATTAGAAGACGGCAGGAAGTGGACTCAGGAGGACGGGTACTGTACCTGCATTCTCTCGATCATGGCAAACAGGTCGGACGTCTGGGGGAGAGAGTTGATCCAAAAAGTCAGACACAGATGTCAAAACCTCTTTGTCCTCTGCTCTCTGTCCAGTCACTGTCCCAGTTTGACCATAGAGAGACAACTCTCTCCTAAATGTCCTCCTCGACTCCACACTGACAAACACACCGTAAACAAGTGACTCCAGAGGGAAATCCAGCCTCAGCCCCGAGGAGCTGCTCCCTGTTGCTACAGCCAACAGCTCCGTCCGACTGTGGAGCAGCAGGTGAATCACAGTCCACACTGAGGTGGGTGGAGGTGGGTGGAGGTCAGGCTCAAAGGCACAGAGTTTTGGGGTCAGAAAATAACTGGACCTTGTTTTCTTCAATTCCTTGTCCATTTTTATACCTGGTTCAACTAAAGATTCATCACCTGAAGAATATGATGAAGTTCTTGAACTTCGTTCGTGAACTTCTTGGAACTTAAAGACTGTGGAGGTGATGAGGGAACATCAACCTGAACCACTGAAAGCACTGATTTTGTCACAGCAGGTGTTGATATTGTTTCCATCATAGTCATGTGACATGAGGAATGAACCGCACTATGGAACGTGGACAGAAAAACCTGAGAACCTGGTAATAAATGTATTTTTTTATCTGTGAAAAACCTCAGTACGAGGTTCTGCCACCTAGTGTGGATTTTCTTTGGTTTTATAACATTTGCTGTGCTTTTTTTCTAGGTTTTTGAAATGCAAAACAACAAGACAGAAAATAAGACACAGGAGAAGTTAGTTAGTTACTCATGGACTGACAGGTTGACAGTCAGTGTCTGTGTCTTCGTGCAGAGAAGAAGACTGAGGTTTTCTCAACTCTCAGAACATTTTCATTAAAAAACACATCTCCACAAAAGCTGCATTTGATAGAATTAATGTTTCATGTCATTGTTATAATTCAGTCTGGACTGGAGGCTCGTTAACACGGTGCAACCACTGGAGAAGTTCATCATCAATGTAACATGAGTTGATGTGAATGGACTGTGGTGTGGAGCTGGTGTTTCCACCTGACGGAGAGTCACTGCAGGACCTGCTATAAACAAAAGCACAGGCGGATGTTTCCGCCACACACACTGTCACACACTCCTTATCCTCCACCCACACATGACTCTGCTCATAAACACACACACACACACACACAGACACACACACACACACCTGACCGTGACCTAATAAAACCCAAGGTGCAGCCTTGGTCTCCTGTTGGATGAGAAGATAAACAGCTCCATGTTCCAGGACGACTCTTCAAAACAAACAACATCAACGTTTGAATCTCATCAAACTGTGGATCAATAGTTGATGGTGTTTCCAGGAACAGGAAAATAAAAGTCTCTGTCAGTTCAATCCTTACAAAATAAAACAGTACACTACTGTACTGTGCTGTACTGTGCTGTACTGTGCTGTACCCTGCTGCACCAAACAGCAACAACAATCTGAGAAGGAAAAATACTCACGTCACTGAAGCATCGTCTCGTGAGATAGGGTTTAGTGGACAGACCGTCCAGTGCTTCCAAAAACACGTTCTCAGCCAACCTGACCTCAGCCATCGCTGCAAATAACCCAACAGACTGACGGTAATGTCTCAGTCAGCCACTAGGGGAGAGGTGAGAGTGAGGGGACTCGGCCGCTCAGGTGGTGAATGAGGAACAGGAGAAGAAGAAGAAGAAAATAAAACCCGTGGGAGACAGAGAGAAAGACAGACAGCTGGACAGTTGGAGAATATTGTTGCCTTCCTTCCTCTTTAATGCTGCGTCCACTCTACAGTCCCTCCCATGGACACACACACACACACACACACACACACACACACACACACACACAAACACACACACACACGTAGGAGAGGCAGGAACATTGGTCTGGACCCTCCCTGTTCAACCTTCTCTACTTCAACGACACCAGGCGTGAGAATAATTTCTGTTCCTCTTATTGTTGAAGCCTATATTTCACAGGCCTGCAGCTGTGCACCTCCTCCTGCACCTCCTCCTGCACCTCCTCCTCCTCCTCCTGCACCTCCTCCTACTCCTCCTGCACCTCCTCCTCCTGCACTTCCTCCTCCTCCTCCCTGTCCTCACTCTCATCTTCACATCCATGAAGATGAAACCAGATCAGTGAACACATTCAGTCTCCTGTGATCAATTATGATCCATGAAATGTGCAGAAACTATGAAGTGTCTCCATCACACAGTGAAGGTTCAGTTCTTCTGTGACTCCAACAGTCAGTTATTGTCACCAACTCTTTACTCCAACTGCTTTTATGTGACAGGTCAGATGAAGGATGGTCCTCCTCCAGGAGGAAGGAGCCTGGAGGAGGATCCCGCTTCTCAGAACCAGAACTACAGGAACCAGGATGTTTTCCTGACTGGATCAACCTGGGCCATGGGTGGACCTTCTACCACGAGGTCTCACTGTGAGGTCATGTGACTCAGCTTGGTTTTTATTCAACTGAAACCTTTATACACGGAGTTACTGTCGTCAACAAATCATGATGATTGACCACTTTGTCCATTTTTCACTGTACATTAGTTCACGGAGGACTAACATGCAGAAGGTCCCGGGTTTGAATCCCAGCAAGAGTGTTGTAAAGCCTCACTGACTGTAGAGATCCACCAGCTCTTCATTATTATTATTGTTGACAATCGTATCAATGATCGTGTCCATCTGTGTCCAGGGAGAAGCAAACGAATCTAGAACTTTAGCTTTTCTTTCTCTTTGTTGTGGAAAATGAAAAGAAAATGAATTAAGAGGAAGTGAAACAGCATCAGTCAGAAAACTACAGTGTCCACTTCCTTCGTCTGCAGGAGACACCGTACAGTATGTGAGACAGGCAGTGATGGATGACTTGTCCAGATGCTGCAGCTCCAGGAATCATCTGTGTGAAGTCGAGCAGTGAAAGTGTTTGTCATGACAGACGGGGGAGACGAGGGGAGACGGAGGAGGTGAGGAGAGATTACAGGTGGTGTAATAAGACAGGAGCTGTCACTTTTTCCTCCTGCACTTTCCTCCATTTCTCCCTCAGATATCATCAAACCCACGGAGAGAAGGTTGGAGATCGGGATCAGGAGATCAGCACAGAATGAAGCAACAATCCTAATGGATTTGTTGGGGAGGACAGGGTGGGGGACATGGTGACAGGTAGTTGGACTAAATGTA
The DNA here is from genome assembly GCA_016785265.1 of Paraplagusia blochii. Lineage (NCBI taxonomy): Eukaryota > Metazoa > Chordata > Actinopteri > Pleuronectiformes > Cynoglossidae > Paraplagusia > Paraplagusia blochii. The sequence goes on from JAFBJS010000800.1 coordinate 298,889, forward strand.
TTGATGGTTTGGGTCCCGACCCAGCAACGTTACTGTTGAGTCTGTATTACAGAAGGAGGTAAATCCAAGGATAATTCCCTGATGGGAAAATTAAAAACTCAATCCTGTTTTGGTTGAAGAAGATGTCGTGGAAAAAGGAGGTGAAGCTGTAAAAGGTCCCAGCAGGATATTTGGACAAACACTGCTCCACATGTTCTAATATTAACTCAACAGTCCAGGCTTCCTGACTGACGTCTAATCCTGATTATAATCTAATTAAATAATCTCTGTTTTTAATATATGATGTAATCATTAATAGGTTGAATAAAATCAACTACATTTAGAAAAATCTTTAGTGTTGTTTCTACAGAAGTAGTTTTGATTGATTCACTGTTTCCTATTTTGTCCTCTCAGGTCACACACTCGTCACATCAGCCTCCACCCTCCCTTCACCAGAAGTGCTGTATGTCAAAATAAAAGCCAGGGCTTCTGGGTAGACAGCTGTCCTCTACCTGAGAGCTGTGTCAAACTGACTGAAGGAAGAATGACGGCTCGTAAGGAAGAGGTTTGTTAAATAGGTCAAGACGACGTGTGGTTTCTCTCTGCACAAAGAAACTAAATCAAAATAACGGCTAAAAATCACAGACACCAGGACGAATATTCTCTCTAATCGATTTCAACTTGATGAACCTCAGAAGGTGACTGGATCTTCAGACCCAGTTTCTCCTCCACAACAACATCCATCCTACTGACTTGGACCCTATAAACCTTAATAGCTGCCAATTGGCCCAGCTGTAAAACCATAAAGTGTTGCAGCCTGAGTCTCCGCCCTCAACAGCTCTGTTGTGGAGCAGGAATTACAGCTTCCTGTCAACGCCGCCACAAACCGTGTCCGTCTTTACAACGTGAGGATCGTTTCCGTGTGTCTGCTCGCAGAATAAGTGGGAAATTAATCATTCAGGGCAGCAGGAGAGCCCGGCTGGCAAAAGGCAAGGAGAGTCTTCGGGTTTAATTCCCTGAGGAACCTGCAATTTACAGCACCCCCTGTGGCTGCCTGCATGAGTTGCAGATAATCATATTTCTTATACTCACGTACAGTATGTACTAACACAGGCATGGTCAGAGACTAGTGTTATTTTTAGACCTTTGGAAGACCATGGGTGCTACCAGGTGACCATGGACTACCAGGTGAGGACAGACTCCAGGTTTTTGTCAGATTTTTTCATTACCTTTGAAAGGCAGGGGAGAGGAAAGTCAGAGTGCGGTCGAACTGCCAAGGCCTCTACTTCATCAGGAATACGAGGAATTCTTCCATCTTGTTTCCTGTGAGTCAGAGGATGAAGCAAGAAAAGACAGACAGAGACAGAGACAGAGACAGAGACAGAGGAAGTGTCAGTAACACGCAGCACTGGTCCATTCAGTATCATTCACATCCTTCAAGTCTGTGAGGACGTGTTTCATCAGAGTGTCTTCTGCAGCTGTCATGGAGGAAACTCCCTCAGAGCGACGGCACTTTGTCAAAGGCTTTTGATGAGTTTTAAGGACAATCTTTTTGTTGCCCTGAAAAGAAACTACATCTGAAGAGGGTTTTATTATTCTAAAAAAAGTCGCTGATCCTGATTTTCCCCATGGGTAAAAATAGGCGTCTTCCAGTGATCTGCTCAGATGTGAATCAAACTTAACACAAATTGCATAATTGTGATCCTGCAGCGAGAGGCGCGAGCAGAAAAATGAGGTTCCAGTGAATCCTGTGCTTAAAGATAATAGGACTGGCTTCTGGCCCACAGAGAATTATCCTGCTTTTCATCTTAATTAGTCTACGTGGGACGAGGGACGTATTTTCAGCTGCAGAGAAGAATGGAATCAGCTGAGAGGAGGAGATGTTCAGGAATATCACGTTGGAGAAAACAACAACCTCAGTATTTAAAAGACATTTGACAGAGTCCAAGGTCTGGGGACAGAGTCACAAGTGGAACTTAATTAAACGTCCATTTCCTATATTTCCAAGCCACAATAATGAAGTCAAAGAGTCTGTTCATTCAGAACAAAAACAAAGGATTTAATCAAAATCCCAAGAAATAATAATGAAAAAAACATCAAATAGAAAAATATGTGCAATGCTGTTTTTCACAGCCAGGTGTCTCACTGAGCTGATTTCCTAACCTGATGAATTGAAAGGATTTTATAACAAAACAATGAAAATATTTTCAACCCGAGGGAATAAAAATAATTTCATTATAAAGTGATGATTCATGCATTTGAATATTTAACATTTTATGTCTTTCAGTTACAACTTGCTGTTTGGCTGATGTGGCGCCCTCTGGTGATAATGTGTTTGACTCCACCCTGTAGACCCTTTCCCCCAAACGGTCCCCCAGTTTGTCCATGTCTGAACGAGGCCTTTCATTATCAAAAATTCATTAAAAAACATCATTAATGAGATCAATTTTATGAGTTAACGAGTCACTTTTTAAAGGCAGACTGAGTGGAAAACATTCCGTCTCCTGTCCTGTTGCCTAACATCTCTGTCTCTGTCTCTCTCTCCCGTCCTCTGCTCCTGTCTGTGTCTCCTCTGCAGTCTGATCACATTTCTGGTCAAATCACATTAACTTCACACTTTGTGTCACACAACAGTCACTTGTGAGAACTGGCGCTCCATCTGTGCGTTCATCCTGCTCGCGGCCCTGCAGCCGTGGACCTTTGTGGACACTGCTCTACAGCACAGGACCCACGGTCAACTGGATTCCTTAGGCGTCCCACTGAGACTCGTGTTCGTACATATTATTTTTGGGTCTATGTGAAACTCAACAGGAGGAAGACAAAAAAACCCTACAATACCACATATATACTGTATATAACACTGTGACAGACATCATCTTGGTGCAGCAGAGAACATCGTCCATTTGACTGACACATCACCTCCTCCAGGGAGAAACTAAGCTTCTCCATATTTGAATATTATTCTGTCTCCAATATGCAGATATGTAGCAACTGTAATTTGTCCAAGTGAGTCTCCTCACTGCTATAATCAAATACAAAAACACAAATCAATCTTCATTTGAGCAGAGACAGAGTCAACGTCCTGTCTGCGTCTCCTCTCATCACTGTCTGTGTGTTTTCAGTGTTTAGGTGCAAACCGTCTCACAACATCAGGTTCAGGTTAATGGTTGGGATTTATATGGCCTGGAGGAGGTGAAGCAAGACAGGCAGACAGACAGGCAGAGAGAGAGAGAGAGACTGCAGCGTTGTACAGATCGACACCAACGCAGCTACAGTCTGACTATTACTGAGAAAACACACATTATCAAATATCATCTTCCAGACAAATGCCAAGGTGTCACAAAAGGTTCTGTGTGGTTTTTGATTTCAATTATTCATCTTTAGACTTCACTTCACTAACAAGGAAAATATGTCAGGACAGGGAATAAAAATGCTGTCTTTTTGTCCTTATTCCTGGACATTTTTCGGAAAAAACAGAGAAGAAGACAGACAGTCAGGTAGACAGATTCTAAAACACATGTCTGTCTTTCATTATGAAGGGGGTCAGTGATTTGTTTTCCTGAAGAATCCCAAACTGGTATTTCTATACCCCTGGTGACACTGAGTGAAGAGCCCTCTAGTGGCAGGTAGGTGACAACTCTACCACCACCCCAGTCCTGGGTCTTCCTCAGGATCTCCTCCCAATGTGACAGGACCATATGATGTGACTGTCCAACCCACCTCAGCTGACTCCTGTGGGTGTGGAGGAGGAGCAGCTCCTCTCCCATCTCCTCACCCTGTCTCTCAGGGAGCGACTTCAGCCACTTGTCTCCAGGATCACGTCCTTTAGGTCAAGACCCAAAGTTCATTGTTTGTCCTTCATCAATGTCAGTGACTGTCGGTTGAACCTGCCTGTGGGTCATGTGACGTGATGTCATAGTTAAACCAGTTAAGATAAAATATCAGACAAACATTGTTTTTCATTTCATTAGAGAGAAAAACATCCTGCTGCTCTTCAACCTGCTCTCCACCCAGAGACATTAGTCATGAGGTTGGAGTGGAGCCTCCAGTCCGTCCTCACCATGACTCAGGTCCAGACTGGACACCAGGGACACGGAGTAACAACAAACATCTGACTGGACTTATGACCAGGTCTAAATCCACCTGAAGCTAAAGGATCAAATAAACATGGACGTTAACCACCTTTTATTACAGCTCCACCTGCTGGCTAGGGCGGGTAGCTGGCTCCAGGTGCAGGTTACCAACTTAACCTAACACTAACTTAACCCTAACTCAAACTCTTTATCCCACATTTCTTACACATATCACATATATTAAAACCCCTGATGGTTCTGACACCGCCCTCTGGTGTAGGGGAGGTATTACAAGCACGTCTGAATAACATGACAACAAATACTGCAGTTGTCACGACAACCTTATATTTTCATCAGTGAAGAGTAAAAAAATGACTTTAAACAAGACAACATTTAATCCCTGTGTTTCAGCAGAATCTGTTTGTTGGTCTAATCCCGTCCTAATCCTGTCCACCATCAGCTGAAGACAGTGTCTTCACTGGAGTCTGCTGTACATTTGTGAGACCATAAGAGTCAGACTGACTCGTTTATTTCACTAACATAGAGTAAAGTCTGGAACCATGAAGGACTTCTGTCCAGTAGGACATGTACGGTATAATAATGGTTTGGACGCACGTCAAACCCTTTAAAGACACCTTTGAAGCTGCGTCTACTTCACTACAAAGACTTAAAAGGCTGTCGGCAGAATTGGTCTAAACTGCAGTTTGGGTTAGTGGACAAGTGGACACAGGATCTACACCATCGAGCTGTGACATCACTGTCCTGGTTCTGCTGAGGTGAAACCACAGATGATGGTTTTCCAGGATCTGATTCCTTCACAGAGTGAAACTTCAAACAAGGAGGAGACTTTTATTGATTTGTCTCCACCTTCTCCTCATGTTCACGTCTGTCTGTTGACGGTCACTGATCTTTTCTCCTCCTCTGTGTTTGAGTGAATGATCTTTTACAAAAATAAATTATTGATTATTTCTGTGATCGATCATCATATGCATCAAGTCAGAGTCAATAAAACAACTGTATTGTGGGATTTCAACCAGCAACACGTCATCAGGAGCTTCTTCTTCACATAAACAACATGTTGTTCTGACCACAAACACCTGATGTCCAGCAGACAAAAAAGTCCCTACAAGAATAGATGACCAGACCCTGCTCCTCCACCCTCCACCCTCCACCTGCACCTCCACCCTCCACACACACACACCCTGCCCAGTGTTCCTGACTGGAACACATAAAGCCCTCAGCTTTGCAGCTCCACTTAGAGCAGATCAACTAATCTAATCAACTACAGCAGCTAATGCACAATGAAAGCACAGCATTTGACCGGAGACGCCAGACGGCCCGGAAAAGAGAGACGGAGACGGAGACGAGTAGACGGAAAGTTTACACGGCTGGACACAAGGTGGAGATTTAGTCCTGGGAACAATCGGTTCCTAAACAGACATCAGTCCCTGTCATTGAACTCATCTGATGCTCACCTCTCTCCTCTCTGCTGCTTCACCTGAGGCTCAGTTTCTTCTCCACAACAATCTGTCTCCGTCCGTCTGCTTCAGCTGCTCTATCATCCAACACCTGCTGTTGGAGATCTGCCTCTCCCCTCCTCTCCCCTCTGCTCCTCTCCCCTCCTCTCCTCTCTGCTCCTCTCCCCTCCCCTCCTCTCCTCTCCTCTCCTCTCTGCTCCTCAGATTTTGCCAAGTGCAGCCTCTGCTCCGTCCTTCCTTTCCATCCAACTCCTCCCCATCGACTTCCTCTCTTCCTTTTTTTCCTCAGCATTCCACTCACTCTCTGGACTGGGATGTCTTCTCCTCTCCACCTCCTGATGTCTTCACTCTCTTTGTTTGCCTCTTGACTGTATCTCTATCTCTCCTTTCTCCTCAGGCCAAATCATCCAATCGATGGAATCGAACACAGAAACAAAAACGGCAAAGTTTCTCTTACAAATATCTCAGTGTTTGTGGAGCTACTGTGTCAGGATTCTTTGTTCTCATTCAATCATCTCTATAAACCACTGTTTCTAATCCATTTCTCCAATCAGCTTCTCCATTGGTCCAGCACAGGAATGGGCAAACTAAGGCCCGGGGGCCAGATGCGGCCCATTCAGTTTTGTAATCCGGTCCACCATATGACGCCTGTGATGAAGCATTTTAACATTTAGCATGACTTTAACGTGGCATTTACTCCAGATCACATGATCACTCCACCTCTCTGCTCCTAACTAGGTGTCCTCGTCCAATTTCAGGACCTGTAGAACTGTGTCACTGCTCACGAACCGCGAAGAAGTTAGTTCTGCAGGACACGTCTTGCCATAAGTTGGACTGTTAGTTAGATAACAATATTATGAACTTGTTGTTGTCCACAGACGTTGGAGCGAGGGGACAGGTCCATAAATAATCAACTGTACAGAGTAGGTTTCCTGAGGACATTGAAGTGATACTTCTTCATGTTAATACTTGTCTTTTAATCGTCCTAATCTCCATCCTCGCATCTCATCTGGTTGGTGTCACATGTCTCTCCGTCTGTGGAGCTTTAACAGGTTCTGCCCACGAGAAAAACAAATGTCAACGTTCAGAGACAGAGGTCCATGAAGCTCCTGACTCTGGTGTGGGCGGTGAAGTTCAGTTGATGCTGACGACTCCTTCAAACAGCATTAAAGCTCCTCCTGCTTTAAAGAAAAATCCCCGTCACGCCTTTTACAAAGCTTTCAAACGCAGAAGATTCCACAGCTCACGTTACTGGAGGAAATCACTTCTCCAACAGAAAGAGGAGTAGGTGCAGGTCGGTGTTGTTGAAAGCAGTAATCCTATTTGGTGGAGGAGGAGGAGGAGGATGAGGAGGAGGAGGAGGAACCTCCGACATTTAAGAAGGAAGTCAAAGCTCATTCAGCTGCAGATGGAAGAAGATCATGGAAATCCAGGCTCCAGAACCTGGAACCCTGAAGGCTGTGGTTCTGGGAGAGTCAGGTTGGGTTTGTTGACACCTGACAAATCCCAATAATAAAATGGATGCATATAATAAAAGTCCACTGGGTCAGAACCGGAAGAAATGCAGAATTTTCCAAGTTTTTCCATTGGACTGTGATGATCTTTTCAGGAATTTTTTCATTGAATTCAAATGGAAACAATTGCAAAAATAAAGAGATGAACCTTCATGTTGGAGATGCTGCAGATAAAAAGCTGAGTCATGATTCATTGTCTGCTGCTTAATCCTGTCAAGAGCCACAGGAGGGCGCTGGAGCCAATCCCAGCACTCCAGGTTTGGCCTGGAACCTTCTTCTGTGTTTGTGCTTTCTACAGAGGACAGGATGGAGGGGTGGGGCTACAGGACAGAGGGGTGGGGCTACAGGACGGAAAAACAGTCCACGGACCACAGCGTACGTCGTGGACCTCTGCCAGCCACGCTGTTGACCTGGAATGTCCCTCGCTGTGTCCTTGTCCTGAGTCTAAATTTAGCAGCAGCCAAACCCTAAAGAAGGGAGGAAGAAAGGTCTGTTCCAAGATGATTCATCTGATTGGCTGCCAGCAACAAGCAAGTGGAATGCTGCCCCTACTGGACAAAGATATGTGATTTGAGCATTGGCTCATTCATGCATTTCTAAAAAAAAAAAATGTGACTTTTGTCCAAACCAGTGGACGACATCACAACAGGACAAGAACCTTCGACATCGAACTCAAAGATGCATGAAGAGAATCAACTGTGTAAGGATAAGGGTTGATTAGACGGCGGCCAATTAGCACAGCGCTGGTATGTGGGTCATGTGGGTGTGGAGACATGTCCCCAGGTCCATATCTAATGCCTTTAGTTCCATCTCTGTCTCTGACTCCGACTGTCTGCTCCTCATGGTTCACAGTCTTCTCCTGTGGTGACTGGAGTGATGTCTGCACCACTTTGAAAACAACCTAAAAATACTGTGTCTGCAGAGCACCGTCCCACCCTCCGTCCCCCGTCCCCCCGTCCCCCCAACAAACCCTTTAGCTCTGAGATAGTAAATGGATGGAAGTGAAAACTGCCGTCAATCTCCAGGAGCTGCTGCATTTATGGGTTTAGTTTGATGTAAAAAAAAAATTAGTTTTATAACCAGGTACAAAACAAAGACACTGGATGAAACACATCAAGGCTGGATTATTGTGTCTGGAGATTGGACTCATTCAAGATGAACAGCTACCTGTCTGACATCCCTCCCTGGAGAGAGAGACAGATGGAGTCATGTGACCGCTCTATAACTCACAGTTCCTCACGCCTCAGATAATGGGATGGAAGGAAGAAGATGATGGAGAACTTCATCTATCACTGAACAAATGCCCAGGAATGATTACACTGGAGGACAATGTCTCTGTCACTGGTGTGAAAGTCCAAGGTTCAAACCCCGGTGGTGGTCGTGGAAACTGCAGCCCCTGATGGATGGAATGAACTTCACTGCCAGGATCAGGTCGGAGTTTGTCTGAGTTTCCCAGTTGGAGAAAAAATGAATGGATGAATAATTCAACTGTACTGTACTGCACTGTACTGTACTGTACTGTACTGTACTGTACTGTACTGCACTGCACTGCACTGCACTGCACTGCACTGCACTGCACTGTACTGTACTGTACTGTACTGTACTGCACTGCACTGTACTGTACTGTACTGTACTGTACTGTACTGTACTGCACTGCACTGCACTGTACTGTACTGTACTGTATACAGTATTGAATACCATTACCATGAAGAGCAGTAGGTTCAGTAACAGGAGCTCAGCAGCTCTGACCTGATGATCATGTCAACAACAGACAAATACAGAATGAAGTGACACCTTCATTGTCGGGTCGGCAGAGCGGCGTGAAGAATGGCGCTGATTGTTGAGTCACTACGGTGTCGACCGGGATCAGGACCAAGTAAAGTGTAGATATAAATTAACACTAAGGTGTCGCCGTGAGGACAAGTATTGACTGGACAAAGACGGTGAGGACCAAGACACGCTCTAGAACCTGTGGACCTGTGGTGTTCTACTGTTGGTTGGAACCAAAAGCTGCAGCCACAGTAGCATCATGTGTCTGTGATGCACGGTGTCCAGAGTCCAGGTCACATGACAGTATCAGGGACGAAGCGTCTTCTCAGGCCGGTCATGAATCATGGATTCAGAAAAGACACTTTTCTCAGCAGCGTGAAGAAGACTGCTCCAGACCACTGACAGACCTCCAGTCACTGACGTACAGTAGGTCTGTAATTGAAGAGTCTCCAGAGCTCGGAGGTAATGGAGCTGATGAATCCTGATGATGTTAAACGCCTGAACAGACGACAACATTTCTGTCTTAATAAGTCTGAGCTTTTCAATTAGTCACTGGAATTGAAACGCTGGGGGTGTGTGTGTGTGTGTGTGTGTGTGTGTGTGTGTGTGGGGGGGGTCCATTAGAGACTGGTCAGGGTCATGTAATTAACAGACTGTGATTAGAATTAAAATCTAAATGAAGAGAAGTTCCATCTTTTAATTAAATTAGTGAGAAAGAAAGATTCATGATGTGATTGGATGAAAATCACATTTAACATAATGATCTGATATTTAGTTTGGAACCAGGTCTGGACCTGATTGATCCAACTGTCCAACCTAAGAGGAGCTCCATCTCTCCATCCATCTCTCCAGACCAACACCAGAAGAACCCGAAACATCAACACCTGCAGTAACAGGAAGCCATAGAAGGAGGACGGTGAGGTGAGATCTTTGGAGATCATCACTGCCGTCCTGGAGGAACAGGCAACAGGAGACAACGACAGCTGAGGTGAAACTACTTGTGGACCTGACGACAAGCAGTGGTAAACACACACACACACACACACACACACACACACACAGGAGAAAGTGTTTCGTCTCCTGACGATTCCTGCAGAAATGTCACAGCATTTATCGCAGCCTCTTTACTGCAGCCCAGCAGGAGGCGCCGTCATCCACAGCAATCAGGATAATGAGCCCTTAATTAGGAACACGGTGCAGTGAACAGTTTAACTCAGACTCAGAAGAAGGTTTTTCCTCTTCCACCGCCTGCCACTGGGGACGACACTGAACCTACGACAACAGACTTTTATTTTTTAGACCAGGAGACGACGGAGGTCGAGGTTCTTGAAAAATGGAGGGAATTCCAATCCATCTCCAAACACTGGTTGACAGCTGTGATGGTTTCCCTCCTGCTGCTACACTGACTCAGGGTTCAGTCTGGTTTCCAACGTTTCAAGCTTCAAATTCATTTAACGCAGAAGAAAGAAAAACAAGAGCTGAAAGTGAGAATCTAAGATTTGTCAAAATCACTGCCAAAATAGACATTATTTTTTATATCTTTTCAGTTATTTTTCAAAATGTTAGCAATGATTTATCACCATGATTTTTCCTCCCACGTAACAGAAGGTGAAAGTCTGAATCTAAATCTGTGTCTTTTCAATTCATCTTTTACCAACTTTTTCTGTCCCACTGCAGGATGGAACTGAATTATTTATCTGTGAAGCTCAGTTTGATCTTCATCTCTGGGACCACGGTCAGAGTCATTTTCATTAAAGAAGTTTCTTTTTTTCCCGTTTCTTTCTTTTTTTACTAACAGATGAGACAGACGTGTCCGTACGTCGTCTCCGTCTCCCACTCACTGACATTAGTTCTGTATTTTCCAAGAAAGAAAAGGAGGAGGTTAATTTTATCCAAGGCGTGCGTCACTCCACCATTGTCTGCCCACATCCTTTATTCAGTCTCTCCATACGGTGGCAACGCAGAACATTAGAGAACATTTACTCCATGGATGAACAGTATATTCAAGGTTTTATTGATGACAATTCATCACTGTGACCTGATATAAACGTATCTGAACTGGGAGTTTTCTGACAAAGATCTTTCAATCCGTCATTCTTCTGTCAGCCTTCCATCATTGTTCAAACTGTCCTCACTGTCCACTGTCCCTTCAGAGACGGTCCCCAGGTTCATTCATAGTCTTGACTGAGTGGAGTTTGGACCAAGACGAAGTTCTCTTCAGACTAATATTGAAACACAGTCATGTCTCCATGACTGTTGTGTCTGTGAATTTCATTCTTTGGACGAATCTCCTCAGTGGCCGCGATATTTAACCTGCGGTGAATGAGGTTCACTGAGGTTCACTGAGGTTCACTGAGGTTCACTGAGGTTCAATGAGGTTCAATGAGGTTCACTGAGGTTCCCTCACCGCTGGAATAATTCATCACTGATTATAATCACACAGCTGCACCGTGCACGGACGACCACGGATGACCGTGGACAATCGTGGACGACCATCGTCTCCTTCACCTCAGCCCAGTTCACCCCCAAAGGAACCATTAGCCTGTGATGAAACTCTGATCTTCAAACATGGAGAATCATAACTGTTGCTAATGAGAGTCTCTTCTCCTGCATCTGTGACCTTGCACCTCCAATCATCTCTCTCCAGGAGACCCTCCCGCTCTCCCTCCGTCCACACACACTAATGAGGTTGGTGTCAGTCTAACAACGATGAAGACTCACACTGACGAAGAGCCTTGAAAACAAAACAACTCAATTTGTTGAAACCAAATGTCCGCGGGTCAATGAAGAAGAAGGACGAGCAGAGAAACCACTGGTCTCTGGTTTTTGACACATACAGAAGATACATGAAATATAGGAGGTTTCATAGATATTTCATAGTCATAGAAGGTTGGGAAGGCCGACACTATGGTGCAGTGTGATTTGGGTGGCAGCGGTGGAGACCACTGGCCCAGAGACAGAGGAGCAGATGAAGAGGATGAAGATGAAGGAAGGAATTAGGGCTGGACAATGAGAAGACCTTCACTACATACAGTCTCATCGTTGATCAACAGACATTTGTTCCAGAAATCTTTGTTGTTATTTTTCAGTGAATTTCCTTTGTGAATAAAAACTACGGAGATTTTTACAAACTTTCAAATGTTCAGTCGGTCGTCGTGTGCCTGGAGATGTTCCAAAAAAGAAGGTTTGTCTGGGAATAAAAGGTTGAAAAACACGGCAGTGGACGACTGAGAGTGAGTCAGTGTGTGTGTGTGTGTGTGAGGTCCAGTGAAGGTGACTGACCCGACCAGACTCTTCTCTCTCTCTCACACAATATCAACTGTAATTGGATCCAAGGAAAAAGCTGCTGATGTTGAATGGAGCGACCAGTGGATCACCTTCTGACCCACGGGTCGCATGACTGTGATATTTGGACTTTGTCAGCAGATGTCTTCACGGCACAAATGAAGACATTCAAAGGACAGACTTTTCAGGAAAAAGAAAATCTGGTTTGTTTGTGACAAAGAATCAGATTCAATAGTTTTTCTCCTGTGAGTTTTGTGGAGGTGGAGGTGGAGGTGGAGGTGGAGGAGTTAAAGATGCTGCTGAGACTCTTTAGGAGAGACAAGGATGGACAGGATCAGGAATGAGGGACATTAGAGGGACAACACAGACAGGAAGGTTTGGAGAAAAAGAAGCTAGAGAAGAAGTTGGTAACCCCCTCCACAAACCTCCACCCACACCCACCACCACCCAAAAAATCTACACCAAATAAAAAAAACATCTCTTTGAGTCTCTTTCACAGATAAAAAAAAAGAAAAAATACAAAAAAATAAAGTTGTGGCAACAGTTGTGTTTGTGTCAATGGACGATGGATGTTGTCCAGTGATGTTGGTGTTGTGTATCAGTAGTAACTTTACTCACCACAGAGTTCTGGTTATGGAGAAACTCCTGTCAGTTCTGCAGAGAAACACAGGATCAATAGGTTATTGATTGGAATACATACAGTACATATATATATATTAGGAAAATCAATCAAATTTTCTGTTTCTTCTCCTCCATCTACAAACTTCTCACTGAGCTGCAGCCAAATAACAAAACACCAGAGTTAGAAGACGATGCCTGACGTTCAGAGGACATTTAGATCAATCAGACGAAACCTCAGGTTTCTCCAAAAGTTCTATTTCCAAGTGTCAATCGTGACGTTTTTCAATCCTCACAGTTGAATCCATATGGAATCAGATCAGAGGATCTTTGGGTTTTGAACGGAAACAAATGGTGAAAGTTTCTGACGCTGGTTTCCATCGAGAGTTTGTCTTCACTGCAGTCAAATCATTGGAAGAAATCACACAACGTCAGATGAATCATAGCAGACAATCAGGGACCAGGAGGACGTTCTTTTTATTTTCTATTGGACCCTGAACTTTCTGGTTCTTTCAGTCTGTTGTTCCCGACTGTTCTGGTTCTGAGTCTCTGCTGAAGCTGCAGCACAGATTTATTCATTAGTTTTTAGTTTTTTCATGTATTATTGACAGCATCTGTGGTTTCCTGGTGTCCTGTCCTGGTATTATGTCCCCCCTGTTCCAGTCCATGATGTTCTTCAGACTTCAGACTGATTGCCGGTTGGAGCTGGTGTGTGTAGTAATTCATGTATTCACTGCAACAAAGGTGGAGGAGAGTCTGAACACAATTACTGCTGTGAATACCAATGATTGGACCACCGGGAATAATGAGTGGGGGACAATTACTGACTCACTCACTTTGTCTTCAACGTTAGGCCAACACACACACACACACACACACACACACACACACACACACACACACACACACACACACACACACACACACACACACACACACACACACACACACACACACACAGTGGCCGTCCTGTTGTGTCTGATATAAACCCGTTGGACCGGGTTTGAGTTGTTGACCAACTCAGACTCAGGTCTATTTGAGATGGAAACACTGACACACACACACACACACACACACACACACACACACACACACACACACACAGTGTGTTTTGGAGTAGACAGAGCAGCAAAGGTGAACGGACCTTCACGTAAACAGGTGACAACACCACCATGGACCCAGGACAACGTGACACTCAGGGAGTGAAGGACGAGACAGTGGACACCAGTCTGTGTCCTAATTAATCGCTGAGTGAAGACAAACAAACCAGAGTCTGTGACCAGGTTTGTCCTGACTGGTCCAGTTAACCATGGACAGGTTACCTGTAGTCATGTGATCATGTGAGTAAATACATTTACCTTCTGTCCTGTTGGTTTTCTGTCTCAACGATCACTGATCACATGACTCCTCACTTCAAAATAAAATCTTTCCACAAATCATTTTTTAATATGTTTGTAGATTCAGGACATGAAGTCAAAAACCCAGAGTGGACGCTCCTGTCTGCTCCGTACAACAACATCTTTGCTGTCACTGCACGCTGTTTGTCACATGACCAAACAATCAAACCAACACCCTAAGGTGTCTCTGTCTGTCTCTCTGTCTCTTACCCTCCATAGGCTCCAAATGTGAAACTCCGTCTCCGTCTGTCCATGTTGAAGAACTGTAAGAAATCACAGCAGGCTGCAGTTCTCCTGCATAACAGCACTGACTGACAACTGTCAGCTCCAGCTACTCGTCCAACTCTGTCCGTCTCCTCAACTCTTACTAAACTAACAACACTTAGTTTTGTTTTTCTTTTTACTCCTCCTGTGCTACGTCAGCCCCCATCCGCTCTGTTCTGTCTGCTGGTATTTAGTGTTGGTACAAACTCCAACCACCGTCTCTGTTGGAAGATTCTGAAAGATTAAGAGACAGATGTGTCCTTTTGTCCTCAAGAGACGTTGTAGAAAATGTCATTCTGTACAGAAGATTCTGCAAAACAAACTTTGAAAAAACTTTCACATTAGTCATTTCACATTAGGTGGCGCTGGTGGCAAAGTGGTTCTGGAAGCAGAATTGGATTCATGAGGTTCCAGGTTCAAATCCACCAGCTGTCAGTTGGCCCTCCACCCACAGCATGGTTGGCAGTATAGAGCAGTGTGATTCGGGTGGTGCCAACTGTCCCTGTGTCCCAGCAGATGAAGATGAAGATGAAGATGAATGAATGACTTCACATCATGGGCTTCAGTCCAGAGTCACTGTCTCCGTCATTGGTGAAGAACTCTGATGTTCACCAACCCCAGTGGTGGGAGGTCCAGGAGAAGTCTGATGCCTCCACAACCTGGTCAAGCAGACGGAGATGGGTGGATGATCTCATGGTGCAGGGAGAGACTCTTCCTGGTTCAGTCAGAAGGGAAGGATCCTGTGATTCCACCTCATTCCCTCCCCCCCTTCGTCGTTTCTATCCTCATCCTTCACTGATAGGCTCCAAATGTGAAACTCCGTCTCCGTCTGTCCATGTTGAAGAACTGTAAGAAATCACAGCAGGCTGCAGTTCTCCTGCATAACAGCACTGACTGACAACTGTCCTCCAGCTACTCGTCCAACTCTGTCCGTCTCCTCAACTCCAGACACTTAGTTTTGTTTTTCTTTTTACTCCTCCTGTGCTACGTCAGCCCCCATCCGCTCTGTTCTGTCTGCTGGTATTTAGTGTTGGTACAAACTCCAACCACCGTCTCTGTTGGAAGATTCTGAAAGATTAAGAGACAGATGTGTCCTTTTGTCCTCAAGAGACGTTGTAGAAAATGTCATTCTGTACAGAAGATTCTGCAAAACAAACTTTGAAAAAACTTTCACATTAGTCATTTCACATTAGGTGGCGCTGGTGGCAAAGTGGTTCTGGAAGCAGAATTGGATTCATGAGGTTCCAGGTTCAAATCCACCAGCTGTCAGTTGGCCCTCCACCCACAGCATGGTTGGCAGTATAGAGCAGTGTGATTCGGGTGGTGCCAACTGTCCCTGTGTCCCAGCAGATGAAGATGAAGATGAAGATGAATGAATGACTTCACATCATGGGCTTCAGTCCAGAGTCACTGTCTCCGTCATTGGTGAAGAACTCTGATGTTCACCAACCCCAGTGGTGGGAGGTCCAGGAGAAGTCTGATGCCTCCACAACCTGGTCAAGCAGACGGAGATGGGTGGATGATCTCATGGTGCAGGGAGAGACTCTTCCTGGTTCAGTCAGAAGGGAAGGATCCTGTGATTCCACCTCATTCCCTCCCCCCCTTCGTCGTTTCTATCCTCATCCTTCACTGTCCTATGGGCAGCATGTGCGTCCCCCGTCCCTCACACTTCAGTCTTCACACCAGGGTGACCCTGACAACCTCCAGTCAACCTTTTATGATTCTATTATGTCTGACTGGACTTTGTGCAGACGTGGGTCGTAAATCAAATCAGAAGGTTGGAGGAGAGGACGCAGGAATGGCTGCTGCGTCCACAATGACCTCATCAAGGTCCAACACAGCTCTGCTGCAACTGGAGATCAACGTCCACCAGGTGTCTGTCTCAACAGAGAAAAAAAAAAAATCTGACTCTGCTGAGAAACACAGCTGACCTGGTCTTGATGATGAGTCTGTGCTTCAGTTCTGTCCACTGGTCTTCATTGTCTCTCTGATGTTGAAAAATGTCCTCGTTTTCTTTGTCTTATTGTTTCTAAACCATATTTATTTTTATTAATTTATGAATTTGTGGAAATAGAAAATGATGAGACTAGAAATCTCTGTTTTGAAGACAAACTGTTTGTCTCTGAGACCAGACTGTTGGAATTGAAGGACTTTTCACTTCAGTGATTATTTCCTGCTCATGTCAAACCCCAGTAGAACAACTAAACACTTGAATTCATTTTCTGTTGCTATTTTAAGACCTGGGATTAGATTAGACATTAGGTCTGTTTTCCATTTGCATCAAAAAAAATCTAAAAGCTTTTCATGTTTCATTTTTATGTTGTTTATGTTGCACAAGAAAAAAGGGGGAAAAAACAGTGGTGTTTTCTGAGTCCAGCATGAGCAGAGCAGCTCAGACGAACACGTCCGTCTCTGTCTCCGTGTCCACGGTCTCCTCTTTGAAGGGAAACACTCTGTTTGCAAATCACGTGCGGAGAAAAAGCAAAATAAAAGTCAGTTTATGAGAGAGATAAACGGAGACGCTGAGACGGCGTTGAATATGGAACCTATTTTTACAACAGTCTTCACTGTCGTTGGTCCATATGATGAATGATCCACAGCAGATGTTGGTGCTGCTTGGTTTACTATGAATCTAAACCAGGATGTAACTTCATATCTCAGCCTGGAACAGTGGACTATAATGATGGTGATGATTCAAGTGTCAGTCAGGAGACAAAGTCCTCAGATTTTTGGTGGAATTTAGATGCAAAGATTCTCCTCATAAATTACTCCAACAAGGATCCTCAGAACCAGTCCTCCGCCCTCACTGGTCCAGGTCATTTTTCATTTCCACTGCACAGTGACCGGGCTGAAAACCCACGGTTCTGCCACCTTTCAGTCCGGAACCAAAGACCATTCAGGACGGGGTGTGTTTTGGGGGAAGATGGATGAGGGGGAAGTCAAGGTCGGAGCAAAGACGAGGAGACAGGAGATTAAATTCATAAGATCCAGGATGGAGCGAACACATGCAGCTTTATGCAAATTCCTGTCATTACACAGAAGATAAATGTCATAGTCGTGTAGGAACATCAGGCGTCTGGACAATATGTCCTCCAGGAGTAGGTAGAGAACGTGCCGCTCAGGCTCACGTGGACCAGTGGTGGACCAGTGGTTCAGCAGTTCTATGGTCTCCTGGTTCTGTTCGTCCAGGTCCAGTCAGACTCTTCAGGTCAGTCTGCAGATGATCCATTACCAACATCCAGTCTGGTTTCAAGGACATGGTCACATGATGCTACAGCCCCTCCCTCCTCTGACATGAGAAGTAATGAAGACAGTAATTCACAGTAATGTGAACATCTGGTGTATCTACTGTGGTGGACCTGAGGTCTTGAACTGGGGGTCCAACCATCACTTCACTGATTCTTAAATCAATGGCTGGTTCTCTCCAACTCCAAAGATCTATGACCACCATCCATGGACCAAGCCATAAGTTCAGATCCATATTAGAGAAGGTCAAGGACCATGAGACTAATCAACTCCACACAGTCCAGACCATCAACCATTAGATCCTTTTGTCTCTTCTAAATAAATGTGAATTACCAGACTGGTCCATTATTGTCTGGGAAAAGATTGTCTTCTGTCCTCACGGGGACAATTCACTCATTTTAATTCAAATAAAAAGTCTAAGAGAAAATGTTTCAAGTGGGAGTTCATTACATTTCCCTGTTACAACATCAGAGCAGAGAAGTGAAGAAGTGACGACAGGTCTATAGGTTCAGACAGACAGACTTCTGCAGGACTATCTTCATAATACCAGGGGTGTGGGTGCAAATCCTCATGACCTGTGCTCAAAGGTCCACCAGGGGTCACTGTAGTCAGAGAGAAATCTCCAGAGTTCAGAGGTGAGGACGTAAAACCAGTTATAAACCAGGTATCTTCCTGGACAGTCGGTGTGTGAACTGGTTGGAGCTCAAGAGCGCCACCACCAACACCATCAGGTCATCGCCTCATCAGAGCTTCACTTCATCTTCACTTCATCTAATTAGATCAGAGTCTAAGAGGATTTTCTTCCTTCCCTCTCGTTGCTGAGGTTGGAGCTCTGACTCTGATGTTCTACCTCTGCTCCTCATCCTTGAGTCGGAGCGAAAGTCGGTCCCAGAAAAGCTGAGCTAAATTTAAAATGTCTTCTCTTCAAAGACTAACACACAGCTCTATATACGAGTTCCTCCAGGCTCCTTCCACTTTAAAATCCTTGATTTCATCCTTGAGTCCGACTGAATCTCCGTACAAAGTCTACATGAAACCTCCTCCAGGTTTTTCTTAAGATGTTTCACCAGAAGAAGACAGACTTAGAGCCTGAGCCTAAAAGAAAAAAAAACCTCCCATCGTTGTGATTCTCCTGTGTTTGATTAGGATGATGTTCACGGAGGGTGAGGTCATCAGAATATCTGCTACATAACAGCATGACACACAAGACCACAAATAACTTCACAGCATCAGTGACTCCCACACTCAGGAGCACAAACTCTCAGATTTCTCCCTGAAGAAAAATCATCTCTGACCAACGAGACACGGACTGAGCAACAAACTGAGGCCGGTTTGTGTTTTCAACCCTGAAAGACCTGAGGAACGGACTGTATCGGCAGAAAAGAAGGATTTATGTCTGGACCAACGTTGAGAAGTCACTGAGGAGAAGGTAGAAGATGGACAAAACCCTCCATGAGACAAAGGCTGAGACAAAGTGTTTTTGTCGTTTCCACTCTGAAGATTCAGGGAGAGAGAAAATAAATAAAACCCACGGAGAAAAGATCACATTCTGCCTGATTTGCTGTTTTTCTGAAACGGTTGAGGTTGAAAAACTGACCCAACTCTGATTTGTCTGCATTTCTGCTGAGACGGAACCGAAATATATTTCCCTGCCTCAGTGTTTTTTACTTCTCTTTTTATCAGAAACACATATTATTAATTTACAGCACAGCACCCAGAGAAGTGATATAAATGGAACATATACTGAACTTTATATCCATTCCCTGACAGAATGAGACGTTAATGCAGGTGTAGAGAAATCATGACCTCATCATTACCTGGTCACATGATCAGCAGCATCAGCGAAGGTGAGAAAAAGAAAAGTGTTTATTAAACTATAGGTTCATAAATATGAAATGATTTGATGGAACTAACATTGAATCACTGTGATATAAAGTGTCCTGATTAAAACACTCTGATCATTTTAACGCCTCATTTCAGTTAAAGGTAAACTGGATTTTATAAAACAACTCGACGAAGACAAAGCATCGTGAGACAAACTCAGACGGAGGCTGTAAATTAGGAACCGAGCAGCAGACCTAGGGTGGAGTGGAGTGATGGAGTGATGGAGTGGAGATGGTCTATGGCACAGATCCACCACCGCAGCGTGTGATTTGTTGAGATTTGTGAGAAAGACTCAAAGACATTTACTGGGAAATCAGCTCAGCAGAAAACCTCCATTGACTGCTGCGAGTGGGAAACGTCTCGACTCTTCCAGAAGATCTGCCCTCACAGAAGGTCTGAATTATGCAGAGGCAGAAGAGCAGCAGATCAATAAGCACTAATCGCAGAAGCAAAACCTTCTGCGATCTTCATCCTGCTGGAACATGGACACAGACGTGAAAGGACGTCTGGGGTTTAGGTGTGTGAATGTGTTGAGGACCAGACTGAAACATCTTCAGCTCCAGAGTCAAGAGAACATCATGACAGAAACTTCTATCTGATGCTACAGAAAGTGAGCAGAGCTTTGACGTCAGTGATGAAGCAGTGAACACATAGCAGCAGATTATGTAATATCACAAAGATGGTTCACTAGGACTGATACCACCGCCTTCTACTGCCCCCTCTAGTGGCCATTCCTAAGACAGAATGTAGTTCAAACAAACACAGAACTTGGATTCACAACACTGGTTCCACCTCAAACCTTCTCCTCGATCTCTACACCTGTTGTTAGTGACTGCACCGCCAAAATAAAACACTTGAAAAGAGAGGATTTGGTTCCTTGTTTCTCTCCACATCTGATCCTGTTCAGGTGGAAAAATCACAAAACTCTACTCGAAAAGAGAGAAAAAAAACACACATATATATATATATATATATATGTATATATATATAAATATATATATATGTCAGATAAAATACTTAATGCACAGATGATTGAATATGACAGGAGTGAAATGACGTTTGAGCAAATGTTTTTTGAACGTTCTAGGTTGCAGGGACAAGTCCTCTCCCTTAACCACTAGGCCACCACCTACACCACCACTTCCACCTCCACCACCTCCACCTCCACCACCGCTGCCGCAGTGGAAAATGACATAAGTAACTGTTAATAGGAGGGAAATTGCCTGTTGTCAGTTTCCCATCAATACATCAGTCCTGATGTGATGACACATTCGTCACTTGTTTCTGAGGCTCCTGTTCCTGGAACAGTTTGATCCACAGGCTGATAAAGTAGGTGAGCGTTGGTTCTTCTCCCTGGTGGTTCCTCAGACTCTGCACCATCACAGCCCACTGTCATCACAGCACTTAATTACGGGGTCCAAGGTGCTTTCACTTCAGGGCTAATGGAGAGCAGCGTGCGGTTGCCGCGGCCATCAGCCTGACCGCTCGCTACAACAGTCATTAACAGACTCATTCTGCCTCCTGTCCCTTTCAACACGCCCAGGGTCATACACCCCCCTCCCCTCCCCCCGTCCACTGAGCCACAGCACAGTGGACGGCACTCAGTCCCTCTGCAATGGATTTCTCTTCACAGATTCTATAAGGAGGGGACGTTGAGCTCTCAGCGATCAGAGTATTGACCATCAACGCTGTGTTCAGTATCTGTCCTTGTAAACATCACCTTCTCAGGCTGCACAGGGGCCTGAACGTCTGGAGACACAACCACCACGTGTGGATGTTCTGACACCGGTGTTCGATCGACTCATCAACGACAGGGAGGGGGCGTCGTTGGGACGTGGTTGGGAACAATGGCTGTAATTCTCACGTGGAAATGCAACACTTTTCACGAGTGTCGACCTGGACCTCGTTCTGTGAATATTGTTCTGATTAGAGCTGCTGATCCCAGGAATGTTGGAAATAAAATAGAAAAGTACATCATCCCACTCATCCCACTGACTATTGAAGAGGTTACATTATTATTATTATTATTATTATTATTATTCTGCTGCTCCTTCTGACTCCTGCCTCTGTAACCATTCAGGAGTTTCTATAAAAAGTCCTCTCTTATCGTGGTTAATATCCTGATCCAAGAGATTTTTTTATTATTATTATTTTAAATATTATATATAAAAACATACTTAAATGGTTATGTTTGTAAAGGATTGAATTGAAATTTTAAGTACAGTTTGATTTTATTTCAGTGAATTTCTTACTACATTTATCTCTTCAATTTTTAGAATATATAATATTTCTATATATATTATTATAATATTATACATAGAACATTAAAATCTGCAAAGCCATATATATATGTGGATATGGCACAGTGTTTACTCAGAATTTGGATTTATACATTTATTTTACTTGCTCTTGGTATAAACCTGTTCTTGCCTGTGCAGGTGCAATACCAACAACTCCCCTGGGGGGTTGTTAAAGTATTTCTGCCTATAGATGGCGTAACACACTTGGATTCACAGCTATTTACTGAGAAACTCACCAGGTTTGTTCAAGTTGCTCTCTTAAGTGTGACTGCTTCAGCTTTAATCCAGCCAGAATAATTGTGCACATTTGTTCCAGTTGAGTGCAGACACTGAAGACTCAGAGATGCATCTTCAGGCAGACACTCATTTGGGCACAAGACACAGAATCTCACCAACATCTGAGGTTCTCTGTGCTTTCAGCTCTTTCTCTTCTTCTACAAACTCACCATTTTCACACAACAAGAGAAAAATATCAAATGTTTTTTAAAAAGGAAATAGTGAATTAAATCAGGAAGGTTTTTGTTTCCACTCTGCACATTCACCAACTCTTCTTCAGCAAAAGGCAATTTATAAAGGATGGAGAAAAGGAAATGTAAATACAGAGGGAAAATCAAATCAAATTATCTGTGCTGCAAATTCACAATCTCTCATGGTTCAGGGCAGCCGAGCAAAAACAGAAATGGTTCAACGCCTCAGGACTGAACACAAACACCAACGTCTGTCAACATCCTTGGATTCACAGGAATAAAACCAAGGGCCACAAAGAAAAACACAAGACAGATTATTGTTTTACTGTAAAATACCTGGTGCTTGAAGTTTCCTGGTATCGTGTTGATTGTGTAGGAATTGAATGATGTACAGAGTTGTTAACAAGAACACAGCTGCACAGAGAGAAGGTTCCAGGAGGCTTCGATCCTCACCAGGAGGAGGGAAGAATGTGGTGACTTTAAATATTTATTAACTCTGTAAATTGGACAAAACTCATAAAAAAAGGTTGAAAATATGAGTGAATATTGGCATCAATGAAGCCTCGGTCCTGTAGACCAGCTATGGACCAGTGATGGACCAGTGATGGACCAGTGATGGACCAGTGATGGACCAGTGATGGACCAGTGATGGACCAGTGATGGACCAGTGAGACTGAACATGTAAAACTATTTACTTCTTTTTACTCATCATAGAAACTGAACAAAAAGACACCCCAGAAATCTTGTTCCAGAGAACGTCCGTCCCCAGCAGACAGGGACGGTGGTCATTACCCAGAGGCAGGGCAGAAAAGGCCAGAGATGAATAATGAAAAGGACATGGAGCGACTTGTCTCTAGTCTGATCTTCAATGAAGCTGTTAGATGGAGTGAGATGGGAAGGACAACTGAGAGACTGAAGAGACTGAAGAGACTGAGATTAGAGTTTGTTCTAACATCATAATAAAAACTCCAGTTCAGAGTCTGGGGCTCAATTCATAGAAATATATGAATTTTATTTTATTTTGTTATAAATGTTCAAGGTCATCTCACCTGTCTGGCTTCAAAGAGGATGATGAGGAGGATGAAGGTGCAGAGAAAAGACAGCAGAGACACAAGTTCTAAGGTTCTCTATCTCTATAAACCACACTGCACCACCGTACCAACTGACTGGTGGGGTTCGATCCCCCAGGAGGTGAACCCTGGAGTCCCACACCAAGGACAGAGACACTGACACTGAGTCAAAATGTCACCAAGTCATAACTGGACACAATGAAGACGTGAAAACACGAGATGTTGGAGAAGATGTTCAGGAACAACAGCTGTCCTGGATTTGTCTCCAGACAAAAACAATGGAAACAGTTGTGTGAACAGGTGTGTGTGTGTGTGTGTGTGTGTGTGTGTGTGTGCAGCTTCACTGCTCACTGGAACTCAACGTGAGCTTTTGTTCCACTGATGGAACCAACAGACTTCTGGAATAAAATGTATTCTACTAATCCAATGTCTTCAATGTCTCTCTGTCTGTCCTTCAGTCCAAGGACGTTCAGTGTCAACACGATGCTTCATTTCTCTGAGTTGATGGTGTTTATTTTCTATACGTCTCAGTGCAGGTGTCCACAGTCTCCTGGCATTGATCCCACCTCCACACGGCCGTTTGGGGAATTGGATGCTGGAACTTGATCTTTCCTGGTAGACCCACACAGGAGGGACTCACTAAATATTTATGAAGCACAAACACATTCGGAGAAATGACGGTGGTGCTGGAGGGGGCGGAGGTGGGGCGGGGGGGGGGTGTAGTCGGGGGAGGGCTTGGTTGTTAGAAAGCAGAAAAACGGTAAAAATCCACTGACGTCCCTGCTTCACTTGTCTTTTATCTGAAGCCTTCAGGCTGGACACAACGTTCTCTTTCATCTTCTCATCCCTGGTGAAAAATCAATGTTGGTTCAAACACAGAGAAGAAAAATCATCAACAAGACCAGGGTTGGACAATATGATGGACAGATCAGGACAGACAGGCCTGTGTCTCCGACCGTGGTTTCTCTAAACAGGTGAAGACTGGTAACTGATGACATCACCTTAGTAACAATGGTAACAATGAAACTGCAGTTGAATTAAAAAACATCTCCATCCAGGTCTGAGGTTTGACTTTGGTCCTGCTCGGCCCCAGAGGAGAAGAATCTGTGTGAGATGACCAGACAGACTGTGGACCTCATGGAACATGAAATGAGTGGCTCCACCTGCTGCATTCCTCCATGGAGATCTTTCATTATATATATATATATATATAAACTCCAGCTGCCTGGTGCATGAAGATGACTAAAGTGTCAAAGCTGTGAAGGCCACCAAACACAACAGCTGCTCCGGGTTTTCTTTGTTTTTCTGCCAGTGGCTGCATCTTGTCCACAGTGATAGAAGAAGAAGAAGAAAATGATCAGAACCACTGAGCAGGAGCTGAACTACCATGAAATCTGATCAAGTCAAACCTCAGACAAAGTGTCCCCTGAACAGCACAATAAACCTTCATGACTAGAAGAAGGTTCTCCACCCTCAGCTCTAGAACCGTCCACACACTGGATGAAAGCAGCAACACAAGGATCAGAGCAACACAAGGTTCTGACGCCTGGTTGTTCTGCAGAACTGACAGACGGGACAAAGAGGGTTGACATTTTCTAAAGGTGATGGATCGGTGTCCACCTGGTGAGCACAGGAGCGGACCAGAAACCAGAACCCTTGGTCTCCTCCTGGGTTTAAAGGACCTGAGACAGAGTCTCTGACAGTGAAGGTCGTCATTTATATTCAGACATATATGTGAGCAGCAGCTGGACATTGGACACAAATCAGGAAAGACATCTTCAATTCCAGCCGAGACAAGATGGACGCCAGAACAGGTCAAATAAATATTTACTATATTTCTTATGTTTTGGATCGACCACCATCGATCCAAAACATCCATCTCTCGGATCATTCCATGATCTCCACCAGAGAAACACCACAGACTATCCCACACACCATCAGGTGACACACTGAGTCAGTCTAAGCTACAGTTTATCCAACAATATACTATAAGGAGGAAGTCATTTGGGTGTCAGTGGTGGAGACTGTGGTCCTGAGACCATGAGACCAATAATGGAAGCAGATGTTCATCAACACAGTATCTCCAACATCTGTCCATGGACTCCAGGTTCAACAAGGTGCAAGAAAAACACAGTCAACAGGTAAAAGTCTGTAAAACTACATCAGTCACAAAATAAAACCTCAAGATGGGTTCAAGTCAGAGGTGGAGTTGGGTGGAGTTTTCCTTTCCTTCCTCAGATGGTTGTAGGACCTTCAGTCTGCAGGTCCCTGAACTGTGTGTGTGTGTGTGTGTGTTTGTGTGTGTTTTCAACATTTCCTCCTTCTGCTCTACCTGGTCATGACGTCATGACGTCCAGTAGACGTCATACCATCAAGGTTTTGGTTTTTTCTTCCTACATGATCTGACAGATCTGATAATCTGTCACTGACACTGAACAAAGACCTGGTCCACACCTGAGACCGAAGACCTGGTCCACACCTGAGACCGAAGACCTGGTCCTGGTCCACACCTGAGACCGAAGACCTGGTCCACACCTGAGACCGAAGACCTGGTCCACACCTGAGACCAAGAGACTGAGGAATAAGAGCAGCTCCACTTCAGTCTTCCTATTTTACAACCTCCTCCTTTGTGGAGACCACATGCTCAACCACAGCATCAGGACAAATGTCTCCAAACATCAGACACAAAACAACAACCCGTCCAACAGCAGAACCGCGGGACTGGAGCGCATGGAGCGGTCCAATCGTTGAGTTCTTGGGGGGAAAAGTTGAGATTTCTCACCTTGTGTTTGTGGAGAGGAGACCGTGATCGTGGCCGCGCTCCCTCCTCTGTGCTGCGGTGCTGAGGAAGGGACCAGGGACCTGTCTTCCTGAGACCCGGGTCTTCGCCAACTGCGCCGAGAGACCGAATCACGGTCTGACGCAGGTGCGGACCGTCTGGGTCAGCGGGCTCCGGTTCGGCAGCCTGCGGGGACAGGGCTCAGCTGGGCGGAGGTCCGGAGCTGCAGTTCTCTGTCAGCTCCGCATCTGAGGCTCAATCTCTGCTCCTTTCTTTTAAAGCGCACATGCTGTCACGGTCACGTGACCAGCCCCGGTCCACCAATCAGCTCTCTACTACAGCTGCTCACACTGCGCTGCAGCAGCAGCAGCTGATTGTGTGGCCGACGAATAAAACATCACATTTTCATCGGTCTGTAGTTGAAAACCACAGGGTGACATGGACCGAACCGAGCCCTGGACCCCACTGCGGTGGACGTTAACTGTCCCTTCCCTTCATTTATCTTCTGCTTCTTCATCAAATGGAGGTTCTGGAACTGAAGGGTCAGTCTGTCCACTCACTGGACAATTTATTCCACGGTCCAGAGGACAACCATCCTGCTGGTGGAGAACACCACCCATATTAATAATAATGTCTCGGTGTGGATCTACCAGGGTTCACCTCTGGGCCACCATGGGATCTGGGCTAGAGTGGTGGGTTCCTTCCACTGAGATCACCACCTGCAGGAAGGTACGATGCGGTGCAGCCAGGGGGCAGCACTGGACGACAGGCAAGTCAGGCAGTTGGTTGGGGCCCCGGCCACTAGGGGGCCTGGACCAAAAAAACATTTATTTTTATGCTGAAAGGTTCAAAAGGGGCTGGAACAGGTGGTGCAGTGGGATTTGGGTGTAGGAGTAGGAGTTTGTCTGAGGAGAGGGAAGTCTGGAAGTCTTGGAGGACATCCAATTTTGTCCACTTGTCCACCACTGGACAGAGGTTTCCACCCAAATCACACCACACAGAAATCACAACATCTTTACTAGGATCCAACCTTGTCCAGGATGTGAACCCCAGAGGTTCACGTCAATGATCAGATTTTCCCAGGGGTTAAGACCCCTGGTTATGGGGACATAGTCAAATATGACGCAGGCTTGACAACAGAGGTGCGTCCTGGGACACTGTCCCTCCATCGGTGTCTTTAATATCACAGAGCCAACGTCCAGAGCGAGAGCGTGGAATGAGTTCCAGTGGAACCATTATCTCAGGTCCATCACCTTGTTTTCCACTCATTATGGACTTTATCACCTCATCAGAGCAGAAGTCCTGGACCGTCCTGTGTCCTGTGTCCTGTGTCCTGTGTCTGGAAAAAAATAAATTGACAATTTAGAAAAAGCGCAGTGAAAAATCCTGCACAGTGACAGCAATGAAGCTGCAGCCAGAACCTGCTCAGTGTTGGACCTGGTTGCCTCGAACCATTGGTCTCATATGACTGGTTTAGTCGCTGAGTGACGGCAGCTGAGACCAGGACGCCAAGGTCTGGTGATCAACAACCTGGAACTCAGCCTCGACAGTCGACTCATTTCCAGCTTTGACGGCAGATTAGAAAGAAACGCTCGTGTTTTTTTTTTTCTTCTTGTCTTTTGGTTCCTGTCAGTGATTTGTGTTGGTTTGGATTTTGCCTCAGGTGCTGAGCTGAAGAATCTGATGTTTGTGAATCCAAGCTGTGAGATTACAGGTCACAGCAGAGTGGAGGAACCATGACACGCTGACAGAACCTGACCCACACTGAAGAAGGAAGAGTTATTTAGATCCACACTGAAATGACACCTGTATGGAGAAGAGAATCACAGAACAACAGCTATTCACCCGTCTGTCTGTCTGACTGTCTGCCTGTCTGTCTGTCTGTCTGCCTGTCTGTCTAAAATACAGTATATGCCATAATGCCCTGCCCTACAGTCTGACTATGAGACACAGTGGAACAATACAACCATAATGTCTGTGTATGAACATAACTTTTTCACTGACTCCTCTGGTCCAGAACCACTGTCTTCATCCAATGTGTTTTATAACCATTTAATTTATCATTTTACATCATTACATCATAGATTCATTGGTCCTTAATAATATAAGACTGTTATGTTGACACTTTTATTACTGTAGAATAAAATGATGTGACCAGAACAATAACCTTTTTTTCTACTAATGTGACGTCTGCTCCATGAGACACCGTCGTCCACCTTGGATACTGACAGTTTGGAGACTGGGGTTTGGAGACGACAGCGCGGTGTCTCAGGTGAGGACGTGTTTCCATCCTACTGTGAATATATCCATAAAGGACATAAAGGACATGAGCAACAGAAGAGTCAGAGTTTGATTCTTTGAACAACAGTGAAGTCAAACAACACAGACATCAGAGGAACCAAACTAAAGGATCTGATCTTCAGTGACTGTTTTTCTTCTTCTTCTTCTTTTGATTCCAAACAACCAGAAGAAACAGCAAAAATCAAAACCATTTAAAAAACATCTGTTTGAAGCCATTTGTTAAAGTCATTGTTTTCTATCTTGGAGGATCAGACACTGGGAGAAGGTATGTTCCAAGTCGGAGAGAGAGAGAAACTAGAGGAGCAGTCAGTGAGGAAAGGAGAGAGGAGAGGAGAGGAGAGGAGAGGAGAGGAGAGGAGAGGAGAGAAGAGGAGAGGAGAGAAGAGGAGAGGAGAGGAGACAAGAGAAGAGGAGAGGAGAGAAGAGGAGAGGAGAGGAGAGGAGACAGGAGGAGAGGAGAGGAGAGGAGACAGGAGGAGAGGAGAGGAGAGGAGAAGAAGCAGCTCCAGGCTGTAGCTCAAGCTCCTCCTCTTCAAATTCCATCCTCTCAACATTTACAAACATTTATTTTACTCATGTGCAGCTGTTGACATTTCTAAGACCAAAAATAATCAATTCCTCTTCCTCCTCCTCTTCCTCTTCCTCTTCCTTCTCCTCTTCCTCTTCCTCCTCCTCTTCCTCCTCCTCTTCCTCCTACCTGGTAGCTCCATTCTTCTACCCACTGTCACGTGTCCAAACCACCTCAATCTGTCTTCTCCAGCCTTTTCATTAATAACATATGAAGACATAACATGACATGTGATATGATATTAATGACATAATATCACAGGATATAACAGATAACACAGCAAATGTCATGAGATGACATGACAGGAGACATGAGATAATCATGACATGTGATGATAGGATATGATGATCACATGATGAACAACAATACATGGAGTTACAGAGTAGGTGGAGCCAGGGTGGAGCGGTGAAGACCTAGTTGTGAGCAGGCCGACTGAGGACAGGACGTGGGCCCGTCTGGTGGAGAAGATGAAGACGGTCTAATAGATGTATATTCATTATTCAGAGCGCCGTCTCTGCCTCCACAGACGGGGACATGTCCACACGCTGCTGCTCTGAGCTTCACGTCATTCAATTTTAAAGACGAGCTCCAATGAAAGGACGTTCCACTTGGTTCTTTGTAGAACAAGGTTCTTCCTTCTTCTTCACATCATAGTTGAAGACAAATAACACGTTCACACATGGTTTTTTGTCCAAGAACATTTTTGAGTTTTGGTTTTAATTTTAATCTCTCAGCTCCGCCCCATTGTCTGTCGGTTTGGTTGTAGTTGGTGTAGTTGGAGGGAGGAGTAAAGACGTGTTAGAGTGGACACTTTTACGATGGAATACTGTTGAATACATACATATATATTTCCTTCAGTTTCCAGCCAACAGAACAAGGACATTTTCAGGAGCTTTTTTGGTTTTATTTTGGAGATTTCACGGCTCCATTGTCACTGCTCCGTGGAGCGACCTGCTCCTAATCAGAGCAAACGCTTTCATCCAGGTGGAGCGCAGATGGAATTGGTCATCACGACGCTTCAGAAGTCCGGCCCAGGCCCCGTGTCAACCACAGAACATTATGTTCCACTCTGCAGCTCTATCATCTGTATAAATAGCTTGTGTACGTGAGTCAGGATGCTCTTGTGTTGTGGATGAGAGACAGTCTGACCTCGGACGATGGCAGAGACGCTGTCTTCTCCACAGCTGCTCCTCCATCGGCTCCTGATGCTGCTTTTGTGGAGACGTCAGTTTGTGAAGTGACATGTTTGTTGACAGATGGTTAAATAGAGAGTGGAGCTTCATTGGACAACATCCTTTATTTGAATGTCTTTTTTTGTCTTCTTGCCAAAAGGAGGGGAAAAAAAAACAGAATCTGAGCAGTAATTATTCATTCTCCCCATTGTTCATGTAGTGCCTTTGATTTGGCTCCTTCCTCTTCACATGAGTCACGCTTCATGCACAGAAGAGAGTGGGAGGCTGAGCATCACTGGGGGAGGACGGGGGGAGGGAGGGAGAGGAGGCAGAGGTGGGAGGGAGGTTTGACAAATTTTGTGTGAGCTGGATTTTCAATAAGGGAAGGACGACAAGTCTTCAAGCTGGATGTTGGACCTGCTGCAGTGTGTGTGTGTGTGTGTGTGTGTGTGTGTCTTGGTTGTTTTTTTCTTCCACTCCAACTATTTGATTTTCTCTCCTCTGTCATTAGATTTATATTTTATTCTTCTAGTCGAGGGCTGTCAAACTCAACTTTTCATTCTGGGCCAAACGTTATATTTTTTGAAAAATCAAAAACATCATTTGTTCATGGTTTGTTTTCGTGGAAATAATGTTGCATTTCTAAATCTGGAAACAAACTTTAGTTTTATGTAAATATTCTGGAAAAACTAAAGATGAATATAACAAACACACGAGGAACTACACTTGAAGTCAAACACACATCAGTAAAATTAGTTTCTTCTCATGTCTCTGTATCTGTGGCCTTTTTCCTCTTTTTCATTTTTATTCTTGATTTATTTGCGCGGTGATGTTGCACTAACTCTTCTGAAAACTGTTCTTTTTGCAGTGATTTATTTCGTACAGTTAGAAATCATTTGGTTTTGCTTCATTCACTCTGTCTTACAAGATGTGTATAAGAGACAGCTTCTACCCACTGTCACGTGTCCAAACCACCTCAATCTGTCTTCTCCAGCCTTTTCATTAATAACATATGAAGACATAACATGACATGTGGTGGAGGTTGTTCATATCATTCATCATATTCATTCATCACATGGTCTCCAAGTGGTTCAACCAAAGGTCTCAAGAACAAAGGTTGTTTGTTTCTGTGTTTCTTTGCTCAGTGATGAAGATTCTTCCACAGACAGGAAATAAAAATCTCCTCTAAAAAGTGGAAAATAGTCTGTGTGTCTTTCTTCAATTCCTGTGGATGGATCAGTGTTGTGTTCAACTAAAGAAAACCAGGATCGACCGCGACTACATTGTTGTCATGGTCTCCAGGTGAGCAGGACCACTGACCACTGGGCTGGACACTTTTTAAAATGCTTTTCTTCTGCAGCACAAGGTGGTATTTTTAAGTCAAACGACCTCTAGTGGCTTTAAGTCAGTATTGTCCTTCAATGCCTCAGATGTCGGTGCACATCCCTGTCTTCATCCCTGTCTTCATCCCTGTCTTCATCCCTGTCTTCATCCCTGTCTTCATCCACGGCTGTTATTTACCGTCTCCTCAGCTCTGCCTCGTCAATCATCTGCAGGTGGACGAGCGGTCCCCGAGTGTCAGTGGTCATGTGACAAAGGCCTCATGTGACAAACCTGAAAGTCCATCCATCATCTGGGTCATTTGAAGCACCATTCATCTCACGGACACTAAAGGATTTAATGATCATCCTGCTCATATGGACTTGAACAGAAGCTACGTACAGAGTCAGAGTGGATCTGAGTCTCAGCAGCGTCAGGGTTTGAACCGACAACCTGCTCATTTGAACCAAGTTCATTAGTGTTGTTTGTTTGTTTTCATATATGAACTTCCAAAAACTGCCGCAGTAACTTGTCCATCACTGGGACACGAAGACAGCAGTCTCCTCAAGGAAGGAAACTCCTTGTCATCAAGACATTGTGATTGATACCACAGCACCACAGAAATTCAACCTTAGCATTTAACCCATCACCGCAGTGAACAGTGGGTGAGGACGGTGCCTTGCTCAGTGGCATGTTGGCAGTTTGGTGGATTGTGGTTGGATCCTTGGACTCACCACCAGTCAGGAAGGGAACAGTGTGGTTTGGGTGGTGTTCATGGAGACCGGCCCTACACCCTGGGTTAGGGTGAAGAGGATGAAGATGATGGGTGGATGAAGAGTAGGAAGTTCATCTCATGAAGCCAGTTTTCCATGATGTCCATCAGTGTAAACTAGATTGTTTTTCATTATATGTTCAGGGAACAGCAGCCGATCACTGGTCTCCACCCGCACCACCAACCCCCGTCCCCTGACCCCCACTGCTGCTGCTGCTGCTGCTGCTGCTGCTGTGAGCTCGATGCTGCTCCTCTGGGATGGAGGCGGCTGAGGTGGAGGATGGGAATCCAAGGCTCACACAGTGGCAGAGCTGCTGAATAATTCATGGCATCTCCACCCTGCTGACTCCATGCCTTCCTGCACAGCGTCAGCTCGGAGCTCCGTATCAGCGTGGATGAAAGATCTCCACTAAATCTTAAATGGGCCGATCCTCCTAGGTTTGGACCTGATTCATGCTGGTTCTGAAAACAGACTGAATTTTTTATCTTCTGTTTTTTTTGCTCGATGACACAAAAATGGACCAGAGAGAAAATTCCTTCTTCTTTTTTCTTCTCCTCTCACAGATCACCTGTTGGAGCTCCTGTGGGAGCTGAACATCTTCAAGTGTAACATTGGTTCTCATTTATTTTCTGTCCTGCCCCCCCCTAGAGGAAAGCAATGTTTTCACACCCCCACCCACCCCCACCCATAGAAATACAATAGAAAAGATGATATATTTAAACCACTGTTCCAGTTACTGCTCAATCCATCCACCCGTCCATCCTTCATCCATCCACCTGTCCATCCTTCATCCATCCATTTATCCATCCATCATTCATCCACCCATCCACCCGTCCATCCTTCATCCATCCATTTATCCATCATCCATCATCATCTGCTTGTCTTTGACCAGGTTGCGGGGGCAGCAGTCTCCAAGACTGGACCATGTGTGATAATGTCTCTGTCCTCGGGGTGGAACTCTAGGGTTCACTTCCTGGTCAAGAAGCTCTCAACCTGGTGGTAGATTCATGAAGGGCTGGTGAGATGCAGTGTGATTTGGGTGGTGGTCACAGAGACTCCTGCCTCCACGACCTGGTTAGAGATTAACGATGGATTAAGGATTCAGTCCAGTTCTTTCCATACTGAGAGGCCGGGAGTTGAACCAACACCAGCTGCTAATCTGTCCTGAGACGAAGTCATGAACCACTGAGACATTTGTTTGTTTGAGAAACTGAAGCACAATCTGAATAAAAACGATGACTCTGAGACGACCACCACCCTTCACACCCACCCACCTCCTCCACCCTCCTGTACAAACGGCGGCTCTAAATCTGTCTGACCTCAGACTGTGAGCAGCCAGAGGGAAGACTTGTTCTCCTTCCTTCACATCAGCCTCTGTCAAATGTCAAATTTTCTTTTTCACCTCCCAGATGTCGCCTCGGAGCCTTGACTCCAAACAACCTCCTCCGTCAGCAGGAGTTTTTTTTTTCTGCCAGTTAATGACGATGATGATTTTCTCCCCATTAGAATTCAACACAGTCCCTCGACACCATCAGAACCTCCCTCCCTGGGGCGGCCGCTTCTCCACGCTGACGGAACTCAGTTTATTCACAAATGTGTGGAAGGAATCTCTAAATATTTTAAAGCTCAGGTTTGGTCTCAGCATCACAGGTGTCCTCTGTGCTACTGTCTCCTTCTGTCTCCTGCCAAGGCTTCAGTCAACTGAGCTCCATGGTTGGAGGACGGTGCCTCCTGCTGGGTTTCTAATGCATTGTAATTTTCTTCACGCAGCTTCTTTTCCAGATCAAGTCCAACCCACATGACCACGGCCGCCTCCCCCCAACCACAGCATCTTCTCCCTCACCCTGCTGTTGTGTCCTCACCTCTGCTGGTCTGTCCCTCTGTCTCTGTGTCTCTGTGTCTCTGGGCTTCTGCTCATTTCAAGCTCCATTTAACTGTCATGTTTTTACACTCTGTCAGTCATGAATGTCTTGAACTATCAACACTGATCTGTGATGTCAGGAATAATTGGACGGGATTGAAAGTTAATAGCAGCTTGGACTCTCATTCAGTCTGTCTCTCCCTGTGTCTCCCTGTGTCTCCCTGTGTCTGCCTGTCTCTCTCTCTCTCATACTGAGATAGAGGTGGGTTAAAGAAAAAAATCTATTTATTGAATTGATTTCTATTTAAATTTTCCAGTATTGATCACAGGCCATGGGATTGATTTTCTCCATGAACCGATGTGTGAAGGAGCAGCAGCAGCAGCAGCAGCAGCAGCAGCAGCAGCAGCAGCAGCAGCAGCAGCATCATTTTACATTTAAAAGCTGCTGTTTGTGGTAAAGAGAGGAAAATAAAAGACATTCATGTTTTGTAATTCACCAATTGTGAAATGAAACCCAGTGAATTCAGTACATTTGGAATTTCATAACATTTTAGATACAATATCTAGTTGTTAAAATCTATGTTTTTTAATAATAAACACAACATTTCATCCAAGGAAACAGTTTCAAATAAATCAGTGTGTCTCACTGGGATTTTTAACGACTGTTTCCACTGAAACATTGTCCTGAGGTTCAGTTCTTCTGCTTCGACCCATGACTGTCAAGAGGAAGATGATGAAATTGGAAGAAAAACTTCTTTGCTCTGGAGCCTGGATGAACATGTGTGATGAGGAATCTACATAATCAGCTGTGGATTAAAGTGTGATGGTGACGAGCATCAGAATAAAAGGACTTTTGTTTCAGATAAAGACTGGTCTGAATGATGGAGTGGCCTCAACGCTGCCCCCTAACTGCAGGGGGACAGGCTCATCATCCAGGAACTGTGTCTATTCACACTGTTGACACGTCTGTGTGTGTGTGTCATAAATGAAACATCCCATAATTAAACTGCACGTTGACTTGTGCTCCATGTTCTCAGCTCTAAAATCTCATTATGCTGCTGTAGTTCATCAAGAATCTTTGGATTATAATCTGTAGCTGCTGCTGCTTTCACTTTCAGTTCACATTTTCATTTTTTTCTACTTGTTTTTTGTGTTAATGGGTAGAAATTCTCACTGCACCAAAGGGGACAACCAGGAGACGATGGCTGATTGGAGGGACAGGGAACCCACTAGGTGGCAGTATGTATGTAGGTCAAACAATTTTCTGATCTTGACCCTCCCAACATGGACAAATATTGGACTGATGATGGCCCTGAGTCAGAAGCTTTGCCCACGCCTGCACTAGACATTAAATCTGCATTAACAGCGCCCTCTACAGGACAAGACCGGTGGAATCATCAGTTTTTAAAACTCAGAGCCAAAGATGAGTTTCATGAACAGGGAAGGATGAAGAGTTGTCATCATAGAGGGCACGGGGCTAATGAAGACACCACAGGGGCAGGAACAACAAAAACACCAGGGGGCGCTGCTCCTGAACCAACTGTTCATCAGTGGTGACCTCCACATGAACAACCTGGGGCTAATCTGTGCCTGGCAAAAAAATGTGCTTTTCAAAAGAGGTGGACTGACCTCGTGTTCAACATACAGAGGTTCCCGGGAGGATTCTCGTCTCCTGCAGAAATCAATAAGGCTGGACATCAAACAGCAGCATCTCATCTATTTATTAGAAAGTTGTCTTTGAATCACTCCGCCAGTCTGGGGGCCATGGGGGGCACGGGGGAGAAAGGAGGGGACTCACTCACTCAGAGAAGCAGAGATGAAATGGTCCACTCTGAAGGTTCTGGTCGGCCCGGCCCTGTGTCTGGACTACTAACTCTCCTGAGATAGTCCAGGATCAAACGTATTCAAATGGCCACATTTGCCTCTCCTGTATGGATTATTCTGTATTCTACTGACGACCTTGAGAAGTGTTTGGAATTCACCAGAAGAAACCAGGAAGACGTTCAGCTGTTTGACCCTCTGACCCTAACCTGCTGTTTACAAACAACTGGAGAGCAGCGTCCACGTTCATCTGGAGAAGGTCTCTGCTCTAACGCATTTTCTTCAGCAGGAAAAGTCAAGGTCAAGAACATCTCACTCCATTCCATGATCTCAGACAGTTCAAGGCGAGTCTGTCGAGGAGGAGGAGCCAATGTTTGAGAAACGTCATCTACACCAGTGACCTTCAACTGGTCTGTCTTCAGGACCAACGTCTTCCCTTAATGACAAGCTGTGATTATTGTAAATTATAATATTTTTTAAACATTTTTTTTGCCCCATCACAGGCCAGCGATCCACAGAAAAACGGTCCACAACCCACCAGTTGAGAATCAGTGATCAAGTGATCAAGGTACTGTATTTCATTTCAACATCTTTTAAATAAATCGATGACGATAGATGGCAGCACTGGGTCATAATGACAATTGCATTACAATGACAAAAATTGTCTTGGAGATTAAAACCAGTCTCTACAGGTTCCTGATGCAGCCAATCAACTCCAATCTGAGCCATTTGTGCCTGGATGAACATACGGACACCGGTTTACTTTGTTTCTACTGCCCCCATGTGGGCAAAAAGAGACATTGCAAACAGCGGTCTAGAGCAGGAAAAAGGGGAGACAGAGAGTGAACTCTGTGTGTATGGTTTCTTTATTTGACCAATAAATCACTGTAACAAGAATGTAAACCACGTGGTTTACCATCCACATACAGACAGAACTTTAAAATTAATATTACAAATAAAAGTTCAAATCTTCTCCGTGCACTACAGAAATAAAAGGATCTTCATTAGGCCACAGCTTATCCTTTTCATATGGGATAAAAACATAGACTCACTACAGCGCTACACATTAGTTCACCTACAATTGAAAAACTTCCCTAAAACAGAAATATTCAATATTCAATTCAAAGAGGAAAAGGCTGCAGTGTGTGTTTAGACTAGTGACTGTGACTGAGAAGTAAATATTCTGTTACAAATAACTATTACCAGACAGTGAAGTATTATATGTACATTAAATACAAAATGACACTTTTGTGTTTGCTTTTAGAAATGATCAGAGTGAGTGTGTGTGTGTGTGTGTGTGTGTGGACATGCACTGTGTCAAGGCTGTTACAGGAGTTTTGCTGGTGAGAATATGAGGTGTGTGTTACAGTGCATTCCATCAAGGCTGCAGTGACAACTAACAGTATCAACCCTGGTATCACGTACATGGTTTTTCCCCCAACAATCATACAGTCAAGGGGGAAAAGAAAATAAAAATATGAGTCCATCCTGCTGTTTCCTCAACGTCTGCTTCATTTGAACATCTTGTTCCACTGAAGGTCCATTGGTTTTGTGCTTTTGCTCATTCACTGTTGTCCTGTTGGTTCAGCTTATGAATCAACCTTTAGTTGTAGCAGGTGTCAAAGTGAAGAAGGAATTGAAGAAAACACCACGATGATGTCAACACAGAGAGAAACAAACGCAACCAAAACATTGAAACAACACATCAGACGTCCATCAGCTGCTCTCCACTCGCGTCACTCATCGTCTCCACACTCATCACGACCGGAAACTGAATAATAAAGTGCTGCTACGAAGAATAGTTAACCTTCCCCCAAAACACACTGTGATACAGCAGTTACAGACAGTGACTCGTACAGCATGGTGATGTGAGGAGCGCCACCTCATGGCTAGTTCCTTTCTTGTGGGTTTTTTCCTGTTGTCAACAGCCAATGTCGTCAGTGCGCAACCACAAGAAAGAGACCACAACACAATACTGCCGGAAAAAAAGTGCACAAGGCACAAAAGCAGCGTCCAACAAGGGACGGACAGGAAAAGACTCAGGTCTAAATGAATTGTCCGTGAGACTGACATCGTTTTTTTTTTGGTCCCTGTTTTGGGGAAGAGTTCAGACTTGAAAGGCACAGAGTGTCGTTTCAGCCCAAAGAAATACTGAACCATGAGGTTCCACTTCTCCAGGTTGAAACTCACTTCAACGTGTGAGAAAGGAATGATGGTTCAGACACTAATGGTCACTGAGATAAAGGTGTCAGATTAGAGATTATGTTTTTGTCTTTACTTTAGGAATCACCAGTCGACTCCTCAGCTTAAAAACCCTGTTTCACACAGATGAATCATGGATAAAAAGATATCTTATTATATCTGGATAAAAGTACAATTTTGTTAAAAAATATATATATATATATAATAAAAAAAAAAACCAACAACAACGTCTTCAGTAGAAAGAGTAAATCAGTAACGGTTGACATTTGACTGACAGATAAAAAGACAGATCTGAGTGTTCAGTAACCACAAGAGGCACGGGACTTGTCAGGCACGATTTCCTCAGTTGAGCGCCCCCATCTGGTGCAGTGAGACAGAGGATTTTACAGTGCAGGAGTCTACAGTAATACAGCATTCAAGGAAGTATTTCATGAGAGAACAATTCTACGGCTACGGTTTTACTTTCTAACCGTGAAATAAGAAAGTGTAACAGGCGACTAAGGACAGAGCGTAGACTGATCAATAAATATAAGAAAAGTCATGAGGGTTAAATTGATGTAGACATTCACGTTCCTTCTTTACAACTTTGTTAAAAAACAACCTCCCCCCCTTTCTCATGTCAGACAACAGCTCCCACTGAGCTTCTCTCACTGTGGGACCTTGAGGGAGATTTTTGGTGTTTTGGTGGCGAAATCCCGCGGGAACGCGCCCCTGAAATGTGGCGACGGTGTGGAAGTTAAAATGAGGGAATCCGTCTCAGAGCTGGGAGTCGGCCCCCAGACTGTTCAGCTCCTCCGGGGAGTGCTTTTCTACGTCCATGGCGGTTGTACGGCGGAAACCGGCTGAGATCTCGTCAAACGTCCGGCCCTTTGTCTCTGGCACTTTGAAGTAGGTGAAGATGAAGAAGAGGACGAGCAGCACGGTGAAGATGATGAAGACGTAGGCACCACAGGCTTCCTGCAGAGAGAAGATCCAGTCAGAGGTCAGTGAAGATATTTACATCCTGAACATTGATCTACCACTAAATCTCCCACTTTGGTTGGACAGACAGACAGACAACTGGTGGTCTCCTGTGGACATACCTGTACATACTGGAAACCCATTCCCACTATGAAGTTGGCGGTCCAGTTGGACAAACCAGCCAGGGCGATGGCTGAAGGTCTGGGTCCTTGTGAAAACAACTCGGCCACGATGAACCAAGGGATGGGACCGGGTCCGATCTCAAAGAAGGCCACGAAGGCAAAAATGGCCACGATGCTGAGGTAGGACATCCAACTGACCTGGTCCTGAAATGTTCAACAAGAGAAGAGTCTTGACTACAGATGTTTGAAGATTCACCAGGAGGCCTGTGTTGGTGGACCTACCAGCAGAGCCACAGCTATAGTCATGAGGACGGCAGAGCCAGCCATGCCCAACAGCCCCACCATGTGGAGAGACCGACGTCCTGCTCTTTCCACCACAAAGAGCTAAAATTAAAAAAAAAAATAAAAGAAAAAAAGAGAGTCAACATTTCCCAAGATCTGGAGTTGAGTATGTTCTAATACAAATCCCAGAGGGCGCTGTTTACAGCTAGTTTTTTTTGTCTAGATAATTAATTAAAAAAATAACTTAATAACAAAAACAAACTATAAATAAGACTGAACTCACCGACACAACGGTAAAGGCTGTGTTGACTACACCAGCACCAATAGTGGCGTAGACTGGCTGCTCCACCCCGGCTGATTCGAAGATCTTGGTGGAGTAGTAGAACACCTACAGGATCACAAGAAGGATTGATCTGATGTTCAGTCTTCACTTGAGTTCCTTCATCAACCTGGGTCCAATCAAAGACACTCACAGCGTTGATGCCTGAGAGCTGCTGGGACAGCTGCAGGACGATGGCGATGATGAGCGGCTGACGGTAGAGGGGCGACATGACCAGCTCCTTGATGGTGACCTTCTTCTCCCTCATCATCTGACGACTCTCCTCCTTCATCTCCTGCATGTCGGCACTCACGTCTGAGCTGCCGCGGAGTTTCTTCAGCACTGACATGTGAAGACACAATTTCCTGCTGTTCAACGTCTGTCCACTGCAGGTCATGACATCCTAACAAATCTCTATTTCTTGGACCAGTCAGCTCATCTGTGAAACTTCTGTGGTCACGTCCAACACCTCACACCACACAATCCAGGCTGGAGGTACTGAGTAACCTCAGAACAAAGGTGTCCCTGTCAGCCAGCAAATTCCCACAGCACTTCCTGTCTTAGCACTTCCCTGTAGCTCCCTAGTCCCTCTGCTCTCAGCTCCACCTCTGCACCTCCACCCTAGTTCAGAAGTCCCACTGACTTTACTGGATTATTAACTTTTCTTTCATTTCATTGTGGTCGACTGTAACGTGACTTTTTTCTTGATTTGTCAGTTGCAGGATGTCTGCTGAAGTCAAAGGTTTCCTCATCTAAACTACGCAGTTAAACAAAGCTGGAACAGTGACTCTGAGAGTGTGTGTGTGTGTGTGTGTGTGTGAGCGCACCAGTCTTGGCCTTGTTCTCTTCATTCTTGTTGATGAGCAGGAAGCGTGGGCTCTCAGGGCACATGGGCAGCAGCACACACTGAATAACTGCAGGGATGAAGGTGAAGCTCAGCAGCAGTGGCCACAGGTCATAGCTGCCCATGATGACGTCCAGGCCAAACACCTGGTCCAGACAAAGACACACAGCAGACATGTTTACAGACCGAGTCTCTGCAGATCTAAAGTCCACCTCCACTCCCATAATGATCCAGCTGAACTCACCTGTGCAATCAGGATGCCGACCACGATGCCCAGTTGGTGTAAAGTCCCCATGGCTCCTCTCAGATCCGTGGGAGACACCTCACCAACATACATAGGTACGAAGCCTGTGGAGAGACCAGAGTAGAGTCCCACCACGAAACGGCCAATGATCAGCATTTCCCAGGAGGCGGCCATCTTTGAAAAGCCCATCAGAGCTGCAGCGATGAAGGCCAGGACGTTGACAAAGAGCATGGAGTTCTTCCTGTGAACGACAAAGGTTCAACAGTCAGTTCTGTACTGGTTCTCAGGTCAAGTGGAATCTGTTATAACATCTTAAACAAGAAAGAATAAGTGATGGTTGTTATATTGTATTATTTATCCTCTAACAATTAAAAACATTATTTTATTTTACCTTCCAAAACGGTTGACAAACAGTCCCACAGAGAAGGAGCCCACGATTCCTCCCACAGAGAAAATGGCCACAGCAACAGACCAGATGGTTGTCAGTGAGCCTTTGGTGATGTCTTCGTTGTTGCGTGTTTTCCATGTGTCGTTGATGAACTGCTCAATGACCTGCGAGTCAAAGAAAGAGAAAGAGTTGTTTCTTTTCTTTTCTTCAATAATCCAATAAACATCCATTACATCCATGATGATGAGAAGTGAATGATCATTAGAACAACAGTTGTCATGGAATCAATGACGTCAGAGTCAACAGGACCAGATCAGAGCCCTGTGTTCCTCCTGCTCATTTCCATAGAAGACGTGAGCTGAACTGTTGCTAAGTGACCAGCTGGGGGCAGCACTGGTTGATCATTATCATTTCCCGGCAACCAGGAGGTTTTGGCCCCACCCCTACTTTATCTCCATAACAGGACACGTTTGTGTGTTGACAAACAGAGCAGACAGACACAGACACAGACGGAGACGTGAGTTTGTCACGATGAAACGTCTCACATGATCCACTGAGGCCACCGTAGACAGTCTGTGACCTGTTGGTGCTGTAACCTGACCCTTACTCCTCCAGTCACTTACGTCTGTGTTTAATGACGTGGCTGATGGGGGCGGGGGCATGAAATGTGGGCCAGATATTTGGCCTACGTCCTTGACAGCCTGTTAAAATTGCTGTCATCTATCGGGGCTGTAGCAGTGGGACAGGAAGAGTCACATGGACTCCAGGTCATGTCTATTATCAAGTTACACTCACAAGACCATGCAGGGTGATAAAACAAGAGCTGGAGAGTGTTGTGTGTTGTGTGTTGTGTGCGTCTGTGTGTGAGGCCACAACCTTCAGCCAATCATGTGTCACTTTCCTGATGTTTGGTTCTGTGTGGACAAGGTCAGGTGCCAAGGAACTGAT
Source organism: Paraplagusia blochii (assembly GCA_016785265.1). Classification (NCBI taxonomy): domain Eukaryota; kingdom Metazoa; phylum Chordata; class Actinopteri; order Pleuronectiformes; family Cynoglossidae; genus Paraplagusia; species Paraplagusia blochii. The sequence goes on from JAFBJS010000800.1 coordinate 341,138, forward strand.
CGTTTGTCTTATGTAACCAGGGTTGATGAAGATGTTGATGTTATAACAAAGTCCATTTGACTGATCAATCCTGGACCACTCAGATAAACTGAACTGTGTTTTCTGTCAACTGCAGGAACAGAAATAGCAACAGGTCGATGTTGACATTAATAATGAGAATGGAACGTCTAGAAGATCATACAGTGGTCAGACTTTAGCCTCCTTGGGGTTGGTGGATCTTCTAGACTCAGAACAAAGCTGCAGGAACCAAAGCAGCAGCAGCAGCAGTAAACAATAGAACAGGCTGTGTTTTCATGTTCATATTCAAATCTGTGTTTGTTCAGTTGAAACTGGGTTTTTGCCAGAGGACAAAGGTGAACACTTTGGTGTTCATAATGGATGCAGTGGTAAAGATATTAAAGTTAGATTAAAATGTTGAAACTATCAGGACGACAACACAGGACAAACAAAAACAGTTGTGAAAACCCAAGGCCTCGTCAGATTACTGGAGTCTTTGGCAGCAGCGTCATCACTGTCACTTTTATTACACACTACGAAAAAATGTACTACAGACTTCTGACGGCCCTGAGGAGGAACCTGTCCTTGTATGATCAGAGCCTTGTCATTGGACATTAAAGAATCTGGAGCTCCAGCCAAACAACTTTTTCATAATCTCCGTCTCATTGCAGCTGAGTGCATGTGATGCTGCTTGACCTGAGAGTCTGAGAAGGTACAAGATCATACAAGTCTGCACTTCTTCCCCCTTCACTGAGCAGCACCGTCCCCTTCTATGTCCTCAGTGGCTCCATGTGCTTTTCTCAGGGTGAAGACAAATCCTCGCCACTAACAACCTCCACGTTCTTGTGGAAAAACACCAGATTAATTATTACGCAACAGAGAGCAGATGACTTTTAAACGGTCGACACAGAGAGCGGAGCTGCTCAGGCTTTGTGTGCAAATTTGAACAAAAGAGCCTTGACTTCCACATTAACCTCTGTGGCTGATTTCACTTGTCCCTGTAGTAGGACTTTTTATGGCTAATGTGAAAAAAGGAGCCTATTCAGAGCTTGGAGTGTGAATTATTATTATAGAGTTACAAGTTACTTAATAGTAACATGTCATAGAATAACCACACTCTGGGGTTTTGTCTGTGCTGCTTGTTGACCCCGAGGCAGAATCTGAAGAACTCTCACTGTCTCCAACAACAACAACAACAACAACAACAACAACAACAACAACAACAACACTGTTTCTGAGCTTCTGTCACTGTTGACAGCTGTTTTCATTAAATAATCTCAAAGCCTCGGAGAAGAAGACGAAGAAGACAAACACTGGTGGAAATGTGTAGACACAGTGTAAGATAATAATCGGGGGAAACACAGGTCTGATCAGAGCCAGAGTCCAGAGTCGACCTTCATCACACTGGGAACAGTAAGAGTTTTAGAGGAAGGAAAAACACAGAGAGTGGTTGGAGGTGTAACCTGTCTGGTGGACACACCTGTGACCTGTGGAGAGACAGCTGTGGAGCCAGAGGGTGTGTCTTGACAACCACCAACTGGACACACAGGCTGTAAACACAAATTCCACACACACACAATTTCCCAAGGAAATAAACTTCTTTAGGGTTGGAGGTGGCAGGTTAGGGTTAAAGGAAACATCTTCTCTAAAAACCTGGTCTCCAAGTAGGAATTCATTCATGTTTGTCTTCTACATTTTCTTTCCTCCAATTTTGACATTTTTTTGCAACTCCTGTTTGAGCTGAGGTCCAATTTTGGTCATGGAAGAACTTTGTTTTTTTCTTTTTCAAACCCATGAATGGTAACACAGTAAATGCAGATTCAACACAGGCCAAATCAGCTCTTATAAGACTATAAATCTACAACATCTAAAACACACAAAGATTTTTATGAATATTACCCTAAGCTGCAGTAACGACTATAAACCAGTAGGATTGGCCTTTGACCCTCTTCTCGATGACGAGAAGTGACCGTATCAACGCTGATGAGGAGGTGTGGCCTAACAGTACTGACCACTCCTACAGATCTTTCCTGGAGACTCACCTTCTGAGGGGCATTGATGACACCAGTGTTGTAGCCAAACTGCAACGAGCCAATTACAGCCGTTCCCACGCACATCAAGAGCGGAAAGGTTATTTGCTGTAAGGGAAACAGAGTGGACAGTCAGTGGACAGGTCAGCATCATTGAAAAAAATATATAAATATAAGTATTTTCAGTGGATTTTGGATGGAGTACCTTTGTTGCAGTGCGTTGGATAAATAATTAATAAAGATCTACAATAAGAACGAATCAATACACAACCCACATTATGCGACCGATTGAAAAACAGTGTCCCACACAATAAGCTTTTTTGTTGATGAGGAACAGGGAAGATGTGCGTCTTTATCAGTCTTACTGGACGGCCCCAGGTCAAAGACAGTTTTCTTCCTGTTCTTTATGAGGCAGGTTATTGTCTGCTGTTCTCTTGTTGTGGCAGTTTACTTTAGGAGCTCCAGTCATGGTTCATTTGCCAAGAATTCCTCATACCTACAACTTATTTGAGTGGAGAAAATTATGTCCCAGTCTGTATCCTGTTCACAGAAATGTAAACAGATTCTAGGGAATTTCCTATACCTATTCCTGCTTCTATTACAGGAAGTACGGTACTTGTCAGTTGATTAAAAACAAAACCATTTTGTTTTGTCCATGTGAATGTCATGGGTTAAGAGATTAAACTTTTTTAACCAATCGTTGGTTGGTTGGTTTTATAAGAATATTTTTCTGATTTGAGATAAAATTAAGATAAATTCTTGAAGCCTCTTTGGAAATAAACCACATCTTAAGGTTGGGCTGGAGCAGCTTTACTTGGTTGTGTCATTAAGAATTCCTTACTTGCATAATGGAATGAAGAGAGAAAGGGAAGTAAAAATAAACAAAGACTTCTGACGATGTCACTGGAACATGTTTCTCTTGAAAAGGGGGCTGACCTCAGGCAGCTTTAAGACCCGCCCTCAGCCACAGGATTTCTTTTTTAAGAAAGGTTCATGAAGTTCAAGACAGAGGTGTTCAGGCACAGTATGTAAATACAGCGACTCAAACACACACACACACAAAAACAACCAGAACTGACGAAATAGAGTAAAAGCCTCAGATTGGATGAAGACTGATCGACCAACACTGTAAATACACTGCATCAAACATCCCATCTGTCCTCACCCAGAGGGGGAGGGGCGGAGGAGGGGGCCATGGGGGAATGTTAAAGTTATTTACTAAAAACTACCCCAAGGTGAACTTCTGGATCTGGACAGTAAAATGTAGACGTCAGGGTTTGTTGTTGAGAAATGGAACACTCCTTTGTGACATCTTTACCTTTAGCCTACAACACAGCAGAAGCTCTGAGCCTCCTGAGCCTCAGAGCTTCATGTTCTTCAATCCACTTTAGTTTTTTCCACAATTCCTATAATTCCTCTTAATCATCAATTCAACACACAAAAAGTTGCATTCATGTAATCAAACCCAGGGGACGGACGATGATACAAACACCGAGTATAAAACACACCCAGTTCCAAATATTCCTTTGTTCCTGGTCACACAGTCGTGACCCCATCATTGAGGAAATAGTAAAATTAACCAACAAAACTATTTTGTGGCTGTGGCTTTGAATCATCAGTAATGGCCATTAATCATTGGTTATTACTGTCAACACATTGTTTCCAGATATTTTAAAAGCAGAAGTACAGCATGTCACACAGGGCTGCTCACTACTACAATATATATATATATATACACTTGGGATGATAATAATAATAATAATATAGAAATATTGAAACATTAATGGAAATGCTTTTCCATAGGCCTGTGTCCATTGACTTAAAGCTGCTCCACCAGTCCTGCTGTGTCTGTCTCTCTGAGGAAGTTTTCAGTTCCATGAACAAAGTTGGACAAACACAATTGCCCAACACATCCTCATCCATATGTTGCCAATTTAAAGCAAAAAAATCTAGGATTGTCTTCCCATTTCTATAACACATATACAATACATTTTAATGTGAATGATTTAGGACTAATTTAATTGTGATCAGTTACAATCAGGATTAATTCTATTTCAGCAGAATAAACTCAACCACATTGAAACTGAACTTTTCTGTCTATTTCTCCCCACAGCAACGAATACACACAGAAACTGACCAGAAGAAAACTTTTTGTCCAAACTTGGGTCTTTTCAGAAAACACCAAGCTGAGCGAGACCTACTCGACCCTCATTTAAATATAAATAACCTGGCGAGGAGAAAGTCGCCCAGAAATGTGCCAGTTTGGTGCCATTTGCCAGCTGACTGCTGGAAAACCACCTGGCCAACCAGCAGGAATGGAAAAAGGGATGGTGTTCCCGTTGGTGCAGTTCACCCACAGACTAATGAGAAAGATATGACTTCTATTCCAGTTCCACTTGATTGGAGTTGCTTCATAGGTTTCATAGATATGACTAACGGTTGCTCTACCTTGTATCATTTATGGGCATCTATTAAGGCTGAACAACCTGCGCAAATGTTTACACAGGAAGTGAGCAGACTGTGAGGTTGTTCTGGGTTTTTAGTCACATCGTGTTGATGATCATAGCATATCGTCCGTCCTGAGCAACTCTTTCCAAAGGAACTCAAAGGCTGCCATCTTACTGGCAACCAAAGGCTCATCATCTCTTCATCATCTCTTCTCTCAAGGGTCTCCAACCCTTTCCTCAATATTGACACCAGGACTTTCACCATAGATCCTTCTTCAGTAAAGGCTGTGAATGGACCATAAGATCTTTAAGATCCTACGTGATTCACTAAGAACTTTTTGGCAGTGTCTATTGTTTTTACTGTTGGGACACAGTCTTCTTAACCATGACACCGAAAGCATTTGATGACGTGAAGTCGTATCTACAAGGTCACGATACATTTCCTTTCACAACGACCAATGCCTGGGGACACTGAGGATTTGTTTTTCAACAAAAAAATGCAAACAGGAAATAAACGGTGAAACAAAGACTTCTTGATAGGAGAACATATTCAATAAATGGACTGTGTCAAAAGCAAACTGATAAATTTAAAGTTCAATGCCAAAAACTGAGGAGAATCTATGACCTTAAATGGGAACTGAATGGGGAAACTGGCTCTTTACTTTAAACTAGTTTGAAAACCAGATTTTATTGTTAAAAAATTAGAAGCATAATGTACATTAATCTTTATATTCAAGATAAACTAAAAAAAAGTGTGCTACAATATGTATATAGCCTTAACCTAACATTATTTACATGATTAAAGTTAATGTATAACCAGGAGGGAAGCATCTCTAATCTTTACAGAAGTTAAATACAGACGTTTATGAAGTGCATCATGGGCCTTTAAAAAAAAAAAAAAACAATCAATGTGAGGTGAATGTAAGATCAATAACTGAAAACAACTTTCTGCCCCTCAATTATAGCAGGTTTAGTTCAACGTGTGAAACGGTGGCAAAAGAACTGTTGAGTTTTTGACAACCTTCACAGCAAAACCTCATCCAGCCGAGCAGGGGTCGGACCAACAGTTATTCTCTCCAACCACACAGAAGGGCTCAGTCACGCAAAAGAATAATCCTCTATTGGACTTTGGGTGCAGGGGGGGCGAAAGTTGGCACAAGATGGAGTGGAATTACAACCTTGTTGATGATATTTGAGAGTGAATTAATTTAACTTTAAAGACTCTTCATATTCTCATATGATGATGTATAACAATCATTTAATAATGACCTGGTTAGAAGAAAGGACAACTGAAACTGTGCTAGAATACAATTTAAGAACCACAGATTAACCTGCAACCACAACTGAGTCCGTTTACTCGGCTCAAACTCCACTTAGTTCTACTCACATTATTGAGTTTTAGGATAATTTTAGCAACTAGACCGATAAACAAAATACCCAAAGGAGTTTTGATGGACATTAAAAAAGATTTTGGGAAGAAAGAGAACCATTTCATCACGACTACAGAAATCCTCTGCAGCTGAAGTTGTGGTTAAAGTCTATGTAAATGGGTTTAAAGACCTGACACTGGAGGAGAAACATCTTCAGGCCACAATGTCATGCTGGTGTCATGTAAAGTCATGGGAAAGTTCTGAGCTACGTGTCTGCGGATGCAACTCTCTCTTATTTGAACAGGACCATGTAAGGACAGCTGTCTTCAATAGGCACAAATATGAACCAGAACCAGGTTTGCTCCGTTTTTACTCACTTTTTATAGTTTTACATTAGTGTCTACCAACCTTAAACTACTTAAAGAAAATGTCATCACTGAACTGAGTTTTATCTAGATTTTCCAAAAGACCTTGTTGGAAAGACACAAGGCAGCCTTTCATTAAGGACATATCAGGTCCATCCATGGCCTGTCAGCAGGGAATCTTCTTTTATTTGATGACACTGGAGAATTACCATTGTCTGCTGCTTTAATAACTCCTGACTTCATAAGGATAATTGCTTATAGTGATATGGGCGGAAATATGTATTAATACTAATGATACCGTAATTATTATTGACACTGTCATTTCTAATTATGGTGACAGGTTGCAAGAGACAAACTTTACGTCGATACTAAATTATTTCTAGCCGTTTGTTATTTAATAAGTTGAAATATATTTATTAAAAAGGTTAAACCCCCTCAAAAGCCTCGTTGTATTTTCATCGCGAGCCACGAGGAAGAAAAAAAAAGAAAAAAAAAAACTCGATGTACGAACTCGGTGAACTTTGGGGCGCAGTAAAGTAGACACATTCAACCACACGAGCCGGCAAACAAACACAACTGACGGGTTGAAGCAGCGAAGCTCGGTCGCATCTGTAACATACAACGGACAACGTTACCTTTCCCGAGTCCATAATGGCAGCTCTCTGGATTCTGCCTTCTCCTTCCTTCTGTCAACACTGGCGGGGGTGGAGTCTTTTCCGGGGTCCCTTGGTGGCGGCAAACCGGTGTTGTGTCGGTAAAAGTTGTCTCTTCCCGTCGGTGAGTTTCACCAGGAGCTCATCCTGACGGTTGTAGTCAAACAGCCGGTAAAAGTGTCTCTGAAGCTCGGAGTCGTTCGTCGGTTTTAGTCTTTCTGGTGTCGTTAGCTGTGGCGGAGCCTAAACGTCCGCTGTGGCTGCGGTGTGACGGTGAATGACGTTCCTGGACAATTGTGTGTCTTGAGAAGACGAGTCTGTCCAGCCACATGAAAACGACTATTATACTACAGCGTTGCTGACGCAACTGTGGGCGTGTCTTAAATGGGCACGTCTGAGCGACCAATCACAGAGGCGTATCCACTCTGCGCTGCTTTCCATTGAAAATGACATCGGAAACCACGTACAGCGGCGGAAAGAAAGGTATAACTTTACGCAATGTTAGATATAATCTCGAAATAAATAGAAATAACGCAGGGCGTGGCTGCGTAAAACAGACACAAACACAGTTACAAATATTCTTAAATGTATTGTTTACATGGAAAACAAACAAAACTAAATTCACCGACATTTTCACTGAAGGAGTTTTGTTATAATAATAATAAGCACATATCATTAATATATTCTTTGTGATTCAGAAGAATTCATGTTAAATAGAAAATGTGTGATTTCCAAGCACATATATATATACAGTAGTTGCAATTTTGTCCAGTAAAAGTAACAGAACTAATCAGTCATTTAGTGTCTGTTGTTCTGTTAAATTGTTATTTAGCATTTGTGTGAGAAATCAAGACAACTTTTTATTATTAGTCAGTCTAACTTTGAGGGAGTGAATCCGTCCACATGTCCCATCACCTGGTTCTGCAGCAGCAGCAGCAGCAGCTTGTCTTCCATTCAACCTTTTCTCCTTTGATCCCAGTGTTTGTTTCTTAAGACGTAGAAAAGATGGAATGTAAACAGGGTCCTGCCTTTGTTTGGGGTTGAAGAGGGGAGTGTGGGGGTCAGGGTGTACCTTAAAAAAAATATTCAATTCCATCCTATAGGGATTCACTTGTTTGAAAAACACAGACGAGCTCTGGGAAGAGTAGGGTGAAAATTCCTTTTTTCTCTGAAAGAAACATGACTAGGAAATACCAGGAACACTGAATGGAACACAATGGTTGCCAAGTGTTTCTTAAACAGCGAGTAATAGAATGTTAATGCTGAACTTCAACGGTTCAGCCCGGTTTGTATGTACAGTTAATTTCACTAATCCATATTATTATTGATTATTAGAGAGGGGTGAATGGACCAATAGACTCTTATTCTGATAGGAACATTTTTGACATGAATAGTTTTGATCTGTGGATTGAGATTTTGACTTTGATTTTTTTTTGTTTATAATATTTTGTAGAAACACAGCTTGTTTAGGTAACAATAACCAATCATTAAAATAAGAAATGCATTATTATAATACATTTATTTTGGAAAAAATGATGAAAAAATATATAAAGTGAAATTAATCTTATGACCCTGTGTGTGTGTGTGTGTGTGTGTGTGTGTGTGTTGGCCAGTGATATCTCAGATTCTCCAGTTCAATGAGAGCCCTGGGCCGGGCCTGTGTCCTCCTGCACGTAGGCTCCTGTGCCATGTTACTCTCACGGGTCAGTGTCCATCACTGGCCATTGTGTTGTGAGTTATTTGCTGGGTTTGAGCCTTCGGTGGTGACAGAGCATTGACTCCACAGTTTGTTTGGAGGCCTATGTTACAAACTCCTCAGTGCTCTGTGTGGAAATGAATGCAATCGTTGTCACAGTTTGGGGATTTGTTGGTTTTAGTTGGTGCCTTACAGAAACATCACAATCATTTATTTTCATATAAATAAATGATGATGAAGCTAAAAATAGTTTAAAATTACGACAATGACCAGAGCAGTTCAACTGAAGAGTTTCACTTCTCCGACAATTCAGGCATCAAATGAGGTATTCTTGATCGTCCACTAATCTTACTCCTGGTACAGTGTAGGTTTGAATGGTTGTTTGTCTCCACACGTCCACGGCCTGTGATGGACCTATAACATGTCCCCGGTGGCTAGAGGAGGACAGAAAATGGAAGGATGGCGTTGAGATAGAGTTGAATTATGAAGCAAATTCCCATTTTGTTTTAGACAAAAACATGGACAGAGATTTCCTTCAGTGAAGTCTACTTAAACTGGAGTATAAGTTATAAGTAATAAAGTTGTTTGTTGTCAATATCGAAAGTATTAGGGCGGCGTATTTCACAGAAGGATCCCTTCACACCAGTCAGACACCAAATTCCGACTGGGTCTTTATTCTTTGTGCGGAAATGCGACAACAGGAAACTTATTACGGCATCAACCTGTTTGGAACTTTTTGCCGTCCTTGCTGGAGTTCTTCCGCAAACCAAACCTGCAGACGCAATACAGTCCCTCCCAAGATCCTGGATTTGTATCACACGACAAGTTTGTTTCCTGGGCTGTGGTCCTGGTGAAAACAAATGCTTCAAAGGCCTTCTTTCATGGTGAGGTTAGACCAGTTCATCATCACAACATGTTCTGCCCACTTATGTTCACCGTGCACATGATACTGGACCCGGAGCGCGGAGATGGAATGTTCCTTGATGATCGGGCCGGGAACCAATACAAGACAAAACTATTAACACTGGTGTTAACAGTTTTTGATCTGAAAGAGTTTGTTACCAGGACTTTGATGAACCTCAGAACCCCGTGAAGAAGCCCAGACCCTGTGATGAACCTTCTTACTGTCATGGGTGACAGTATGAGTTTTAGTCTTTTCCTCTGTGTTGAAATGGTTCCTTTGACTCAGCACTACGTTCAATAAAGGAAGGTCAAGGTGAAAGGTGACCGTCTTCTCCTTCTTCACAGGCATTGGCTCATCAGTCAGCCAACAGGATGTGTTGGTCCACACTTCTGTTTGCTGTGTCCAAACTCTGAACTTTGTTACTGGCTTAGAAAACCATGGATACAAAAGAGACTCATATGCAGTTAAACTGTTGAATCATCATCACGTTCTCAAAACTCAAAGTAAAAAATCCAAGTGTCCTTCAAATGACCTTCAACACACTTTAGATTCGGGGCGTCGGCCTGTTGGTCCGATCACAGTGTGTGCTGTGTGATTTGGGTGGTGGTTGTGGACCATGTCCTGGGAGGAGGAGATGAACATGAATGAATTGCTGTGAAGACTATTTGAATACTATAGTGTAGATTAAAGTCTGCTCCAGTTCTTCAGTCTGGTGCAGGCTGAATAAACCAAAGTCCCCAAAGTTCTCCTCAGGCAGCCAAACAATGACAAATGCTTGTTGCCACCAGAGTCCATCCATACTCCTTCGGTGTCACCTGATTTATCGCTTTCACTGTGCAACCAGAGCTCCTGCTGAAGAATTCCAGCACGTCTGTCTGTTTGACTAATCTCCATTGTGTCCTTTCTCACAGCAGCGGCTGATTTTCTGGACTGTTTTCAGGCACGAATGGTTGCATTGAAACATCAGGAACCTGTTATGAAGAGATAAATGTATCTGTGCAGGGTTTCCACACACTCCACCAACACACCAGCTCACACAATAGCTCCTATCTGCAGCCCACTGAAATATGAAAAGGAGTCGGGGGCTGAGGTCTGCCTGTACATCAGTTTTCCTTGTTTCCCTGCTTCTGTCGCAGGACAATGGCTTTGACCTAGTTATCTGGAGACATAGGAAAGGTAACACAGGACGTGTCTACGTGAGCAGACAGGGACGCTGACACGCTCAAAACAGAGGTTCCTCAAATAGTTCTGCAGGACCAGGACTATCACAGGTCACAGGACCAGCACTTTGACCCACAACCTCCAAAGACTTGAACAAGGACTTTTGCCACAGTTTTGAACAAATAAGAAATTGCTTCAGCAGCAATACAGCGTGTTTTTAAGACGACAAAGGTAAAAAAAAAAAACATCAATCTGAGAAGCATGACAGCTGCTTGGTCATGTGATGCTGATCCTGCTCTGACACTTGCACTGATTCACAACAACATCATCCATATAGTATATAATGGCTTTATGGGTAGTAGGTCATAGAATTCAGCGCAGCCTGATTATAACATAGTTCTGCAGAAAATGATGAAACAAAGCAGTCGATGATAATTATATGATTCATTCTCTTTGTTTCTTATGTTGAACAAAGGGTTTTTGATGAGGCTTTGTCTTCAATGCAGTGCATTGTGAGACAGAACTACATCGTGTGAGATGTTGGTTTGGAGGAGTTGGTTTTATTAAACATATTCCATATTTAGCACAACTTCAGACGTCAACAAAGTTTGTTTCTAATACTAACGATGTTGGTTGATCATCTTTGCTGACATCACTAAAGCTGAGAGGTTTCACTGCAGGAAGTGAACAAGCCCAAAGTGACAATTAGACAAGAACAAAAGGGAAGATTTTTATATTTTCTAACTAACGTTAAAAAGAACACATTTCTCTTGAAATTAGTCCCAACCTCCACTGACATGAATGTGGTTGAATGGGTCCATTTAATCCAATCTGACAGCCTCCCCTCACGGGCTAATCTGGTCGTCACAAACAATAACCTTTCACCCAGTGATCTTAGGCCCCAGGCCTTAAATGTTTCCACTCACAAAAATAAAAACCTCCACCTCCACCGACAACCTCAACTTAAAATCTCTTTTAAATTAAATCCTCCACTTCTTTTCAGAGGCTCCATACAATGAACCTCTGTTGTGATCTTGTAAACCTGTGGCATCTAAATCTCAATCCCGCTCAACTGCTTATAACAGTGGTTCCCTTCCAAGAAGCCTCTCACAGGCGACGACTGTGAGAGAACAGTTTCTGCAAAGTCAAAACTCTCTGAGCTGCAGGACAATGAGCCGCTAGGGTAACTCTTCTGGTGGAACCTGACTGACGGTGAGAAAAAGAGAGAGAGAGAGAGAGGATATCGGCCTTCCTCAAAGGTCTGCTTTACCTGTTTGTTTTCATGTTTTGTCCATTCAACATGAACAGGATTAGTATTAAATACATTGCATAACTTAGATGGAATTGTGACGCACGTGTAAACAGCTCATGTTTACTCCTGTTATGGTGACAACAAGCAAATGCTCGCTTATTTCCAGGGAAGCTCCACGTTAGTCCAGATTATTGAATAGACCCTGGTTAATCCACATTCCCATTCTAAAAAAAAACAACAACCTTGGACAGAATTGTTGGACAGAAAAGTCAAAAAGACTCGCTCACAGGTTGGCTGCTTGAACGCTGCACAGATTAACATGTTAACATGAGTTAACATGGCTGCCTCAGGTCTTCACTTTGGCCCAGAGGCAATGTCTCTGTCTTTGGTGTGAAACTCCAGGGTTCACCTCCTGGGCGTCACTGTGAAACCCCTGGAGAAGAAGAAGAAGGGACCAGACCAGAAGGGGAGAAGAAGCAGAGCATCAGCAGAGACAGAACTTCTTATCTGCTGATACTTTTCTTCTTGTCACGCAGATTTCTGCAGCATTTCACCACCAGACTTTTTACACAGCAGCCTCAGGACAGGTAAGTTCTGCCTCTTACATGTCCTGTCCTCCTCTGGTAGTTGGCGCCACTGTAATCTTCTGGGAAACTGGTCATGTGACGCACCATTGTCCAGCAAAGATCTGACAGGAAATTAAAGTCTTATCTTCTGCCCAAAATATCAGGCTTTAAATCCAACTGCTCACCTATGGGTCCCAGGGCAACTCTACTAATCATCCTGCTGCTGCTGCAGTCTCCCGGTCCTGTACTCTGAGGAGGAGGTCACCAGACCCCCTGACCCCCCAGGTGAGATGAAGAAAATTGCATCCAGAGATCAGCAAACATCAACAATGGCTGTTTGGTCAGATTTACAGCAAGGATATTAACAGTCAGAGGCCTGATGCAGATCTGTCCCCTCTGATTACGCTGGTTACCAGTCTACAAAACTACTGACCAGTCTTTCTTTAGTTGGTCAGTTAACCAGTCTTCCTGGTTTTCACCAAATTCCATTTCAGCCACGTTTGAAAAAACCAAACAATCAGCTAAGAGCCGTGAATGAATGGAATAAACGACGCCAAGTTAAAACCCTCGGAGTGAAATATCAGACAATGTCCCGAACAAACAAACTTTGTGGAGTTCAAGGAAGTGATGCATGAAGGCTGTGGTCTGGGGATTTTTGCATTTCCTCCTCAGACAAGTTGCCATGAGCCAAACAAAGGTGGACCAGAGAAAACCAGGAGAAACCAGGAGAAACCAGGAGAAACCAGGAGAAACCAGGAGAAACCAGGAGAAACCAGGAGAAACCTGAGGCCTGAGGCAGCAGCACAGGGTGAATTATTCAATACAGGAGACGCAGGTCTGCACTGGCACAGAGAAGATGACACCGGTGCTGTGTCTCTCACTGCCATGTGATGATGACTCAACAGAACTCTTCATGTTTACCTTTCATACAGACGTGTCTCCACCCCAGGACAGTTGAATATGTTACTCTGTGCTTCTCTGGTTGGAGCAGCCAATCATCTCATATTCATCTCTATTTCATCTGCACCGTTGGAGTCTTTGGGAAAATTAAATGTTCCCACAGTAAAGTTTACAACTTGATTAATTGTGCAATCTTTTGAATTGAGAAGTGGATCTTACATCACATTGAATTTCAAAATCATTTGTCCTTCTGACTTTTCTGTTTTAATTCTTAGACACTTGACCAACAGACATTTCCACAAAGGTCCTGACGTTGCCCTTCTTATCAACACCGTTCCCTGCCCTGCGTCAACCGAGGACGGTGTTTGCACGTCGTTGTTGACTTTTATGACAAACCGTCTGTGGTTGCAGCCTCCTGAGTAGATGAATGTGATGAAGTGTGAATATTTTGCTCGTGTCTTAATCTTTGACCCCTGGACACCCTAGAGCACAGGTGTCAAACAGGATCCACAAAGGCCCGGTGCAGCTGCAGGTTCTGGTGCCAACCTTTCCAGAGCCCACAGACACAGTCCATGTCTGTTGATTAAAAGATCCTCGTCAGGTGTGTTGCTGGTGGGTTGAAACGAAAACCTGCAGCTACAGACGGCAGGGACTTTTCTGGAAAGTGTCCTGTTAAACCAGTTGATGGTTGTCCTGGTGTCATGTGTTACAATGTGTGTCATTCAATACCATGTTCAAATCCATCCACCAATCATTTTCACCCACTTCTCTGTTACTGGGTCACAGGGGCCTGAGTCTCCACGACCCCTGGTCTGGTGTGAATACACGATAGACGGTACATAATCATCAACAGTTTTCATCCACCCATCATCTCCAACTATTTCCTGTTCAGGGTGGTGGACGAAGCCAAGGACAGTTACTTATATCATATAGTTTTAATCAAAATGATCAATAAACACAAACTCCACCTGATTGTACTGTGACCAATGAGAAGCTGCTGTTTTTGTTCTGTGAAACACTGGAAACTGGTGGAGATAGAAAGTCTCTACACCTGCAGCCGTCACTAAAGACCTTCACCTCACACTGAAGGCCACAAACATTTGGTTTCCTCTCCAGCATCAATGGTTTCTCTGCCATGACGTGAACCCCTCCACCGACCTCCTACAGCATGAACTTCACAAAGACTGAGAAATGATGTCAGAAAACAGCAAGAGTTTCATTAAAACATCCTCTGTTTACGTTGCTCTGCCATTGTCTCAAATCCTTGGGTGTCAACGCAGACACATGGGGACATTCAAAACAAACACCAACATTTCATCTGGCACTGAGACACAAAAGGCTTCATTGACATGTGTACACAGTGGACAGAGACAAAGGACGATGCATTTCCACACATTTGTTGGTACAGTGTCCACAACTATGTGGAATTGATCTGTGATAACATTATGGAAGTTGGACGTCATATGAATTCCTAAGATGCCTTAGAGACAATAATGATTTATTTACTTACACAAACAATAACAGCACAACAACATGGCTTCATATCAAGTCAGTCAATTAAAATAAAATAACTTGTTTAAAAAGGAATAAAAAATTAAAAGTATTTGTATATACGCATTTATATTAAAGTAAACCATATGTGTTAATGCAAAAGTTCAAAACCAGGATTAAATCAGAATTCACTCACTGGATTCAAGGACCAGTCAAGAATAAGGAGGAACTCAGAAGAGACAAAGAAACAAAAAGACCAGCGTGGTCACAACCAACTAACAAGGAGAGTGAGACGTATATAGAGACAGGGGACCAGGTGACACCAGTGACACTTATCAAGAAGGGACTGTAGGACACAGGTGAGTCTGATAACACTGATGAACTCAACACAGACAGGAAGCAGGGGCTCATTGTTACGGTCAGTGTGAATGGGCTTCACTGGAACAGTTGTAATAAAACTAAACACGTGTCCAGGTTGGACATTGACCGACTCAGGAGTCATGGCTGCAGTCAGTGCTGTTATGAAGGAAGTCTGTCCTCACACGTCCACAGGCTATTCCACCCTCTTACATCATCTGGCCACAGGAAATTAAGATGCTTCAGTGGGTTTTCAGCAAACACTGCAGCAGGACGTCCAGGCCATGTGACTGCATGGTTCTGGTCTGGAGGTATGGGGGACTGATCTGTTTCCTAATTGGACATAATGATGAGGAGAGTTGAAGGCGGTTCCGTGTTTGAGTTTTTGTCACAAGCCTTTGTTTTCCTTTATCAGCGCGACGTGATTAACGCTCCACTGGTGCCTGAAGCTATTGACGTCTCTGAAAAACACCAGTTACTGAAAAACAGTTACAGAAAAACACGTTTCTAGTCCCAGTCCGTTAGGAAAGAATCAAAGAAATCTTTAAAATAACCGTTAAATATTAGGGATAAAAATGCAGTCGAAGGTGGTTGGATTCCTTCAGGGGCCTCTCCACCCACAGCAAAGTGAATAAGCAGCTGCTACGTTGCACTGTGGT
The DNA here is from genome assembly GCA_016785265.1 of Paraplagusia blochii. Taxonomy (NCBI): domain Eukaryota; kingdom Metazoa; phylum Chordata; class Actinopteri; order Pleuronectiformes; family Cynoglossidae; genus Paraplagusia; species Paraplagusia blochii. The sequence continues at coordinate 356,986 of JAFBJS010000800.1, forward strand.
TTGGGTGGAGGTCGTGGAGACCGCTGGCCCTGAGACCTGACACCAGATGAGTGGACAAAGATGAAAGGACGTGTCAAACGAGCAGTGATGGGGCGTGACGTCAACGATCAAGGAGTAAAATAAAAAACATACATGTGAACATAAATACAACAGGACAGTGGACATCTTGACATGGGTGCACTTTCAGAGGAGGAGATGTCCAAGAAGCTACTTGAAGTTAAGTGAAAATACTCCAGAAATACAGAAATTCTCAAGTTGGAATCTTCTTAAATAGCATTAAAATCCAGTCCAATCCAGGAGGATAATCCTAATCCCTGGGTTATTACATTCTGACGTGCATTAATGTAAATAAAAGAAACCCCAGGTGGAGGGTCGTGGGAAGAGCATTAAGGTAGTCTCATAGTTTAATATGGCCTTCAGTTATTTTGCTTTAATGACTGTGGGATTGAACAGTCTCCTGTTGTCCAGCTCTCCGTCCACTCACTTGTCTCCATCAGTCCATCAGGCTGAAGTCAGGAGTGCAGTGGCACTGAGGGGGCGCAGCCCTTTGTGGGCACAGCAAAGAAAGGAAAGGAATGTGTCAGCCATTTCTCTGACAGCCCCGGCCTTGTTCGCCCTCCTGCCTGCTCCGCTGAGTTCTGTTGGGGGCGCTGTGCGTGTGCAGACCTATGGGGCCCTGGGAGACTGAATTGGGACTTTGTTGGACCAGAGCAAGTTTGCAGTAGTTGATGAGGAGGAAAGAGAAAAACTACATATTGACATAGGAACCAGTGAAGTCTCCAAACTGTCGCCAAAGGTGAGTTTTTTTACTCATGTAGCGCTTTGGCTCAGAGGCAATGTGCCTCTCCCTGGTTCAGGAGACACAGGTTCGAGACCAAGTCTCGTATCTTTGACACTGAGCAAACACTTGTCCTTGGTATAGTTGGTGGCCTAGTGGGTAAGTAAGCGGACTTGGGGCGTCAAGGGCCCCGGTTCGAATCCCCATATGACCAAGTTACCAGCGAGGAGCCCCCATCATGGTATCGTCCCCACACACACTTCCTTGGTGCTGTCCACTGTCCACTATTGGCCATAATAATGAAAGTGAAGGTGAATGAAACACAAAAAAACAAAGATCTTAAAAATATAAGTAATTCTTCTCTACCTGTACTTCAATACAACAATAACTAGAAATAAAAAACAAAAGTTCTTATCTCAAACTGTGAGTCTCATCAGTGGAGTGACCGCAGTGAGACTGACCGTCCGTTGTCTGTTGTCATGGTGAACACGACTGTTATGCACTGGTGCGGAGCCGAGGCCTGAATCTTAACTTCATTTCACGCCTTAATGTGTCACTGAAATTACTGCTCACAAACAGGTTCCTCCAGATCCTGTTCTTCTGACTCACGGCCAGAGGGGATCATGTCCAAGTTGGAGAATTTATTGAGGAGATGTTTTTATCATTCATCATTAAATTAAGCTGATTGTGAAACTAAAAGATCATTTCATTTCACATGCAAATTAATTGTGACTATAGAGACTATTTAGTTCATTAAATATGTAACTGATTGACATGAGAACATTATTGACGTCATGTATTTAATGGTAATTTGCCATAGAAGGTGTGGGGAGGCGGGCTCACCTTAACTTAGCCTCCAGGAGGACAGAGGAATAATTAAAATAAAGTCATAATTAATGTGAAGAAAATGTATAAGTTGGATTAAGTCATTCATTGTCATTGTGGCAGGTGTCCAAGACCAAACAAAATGTATTTATATCTAAATCATTTCTACTGAATTGTGTTTTATGTTGTTAACATTGGTGGAGGTGGAGGTGTACAGCACCACCCATGACCGGGTGCACGGTCTGGTAGTTCAGTGGCCAGTGTAGTAATAGCAGTTTCATCCTTTTGAAAGAGACACAGACGTAAATGTTTGTCCACTGAGTCAATTCCAAATGTGAGGTAATTATTTTTTATGATGAAATAATCAAAATATAAATATGGTTAAAGAGGTGGCGCTATGGCCCAATGTCTCTGTCATTGGTCTGAAGCCCCAGGGTTCAATTCCTGGGTAAGGTGGTGAAGTTTACGGGGGCTAAAGGTTCAGGTGCACAGGGTAAACTCTGGTTGATGATGTTTGTTTTACTCATCTTACAGTATGAGTGACATCAGGGACCGAGTTAAATAACGAGTGATGTGAGAAATACTCAATTTATGAAACAAGAATCAAGAATTTCCTCAGAAAGTGTGTTTGTGGTGGACGTGCAGCTGAGCTCATGCTCACTCTGAGTCACTGATGGTAACCAGTCCAAGTCAAGGGGTTTTTTTTATTCTCCGGCTTCAACCACTTCAGCTTTTGAATCAGCAACACCGCGTCACACTGACAGACTGCACATAGAGAAATGCGTGCGTGCCGACAGTCATGCTGCTGCAGGGTTTACAGTAAGGGGAGGGGAGGGTGGGGGAGCGGAGGGGAGGGGGCACACTTGCATACTTCACGCTGCTCTGTACTTTAAATGCCTTTTTTTCTGTCTCTTTTACACATGCAGTGAATTTCTCTGCGTCCATGAAGAAACGCAGCATCAGGTCCTTTGAGGTTTCAGGTCCCACCCACGCCGTTCTTCAAAAGTCACCCAGTTTAACCTGACACCAACACACACCTCACACACAGACGCACCATTTTACAACCTGCATCCTGTTCCTGTCTTTCTACTCTGTAACACTAACCCGAATACTTAACACAACCAAAAATAACAAACAAAAGACTTGAAGTTTTACTTTGTTAGCTGCTCGTCCTCGTGGTCTGTGGGCCTGGTGACAAAGTGACAGTTTAAGGGTGAGACACAGGAAGTGGTAGGAACCACAGAACAACAACGCACTCCATCTACACCAGGTGTAGATTTTCCAAAGTCAGAAGAATAAAACAAACATGTATTTGTTTGTGTGTGAGATAATTGAGATGATGAGCCTGTTGGAGCAAGTACGACTGCACTCAGGCGTTCAGGGTGGAGGTGGGGGTGGGGGCGGGGGTGTTCTCCTCCACGGTGCAACAGAACTGAGGACTGTGTTTAATGAACCATGTGGTGTTAAAATTCAAGCTTGACGTCTGGACGTGGTAATGGGTCAGGATTTATGGACAACACTAACATCTACTGTGTCTCCTGTTAGTGGACTGCTCCACTGTCCTCCCTGATACGTCCTTGAAATTAAGTCTGTGGTCTTGCCAGTTGAGAATCACTGTTGTACGTGACATCCTGGTTTGTTCGGTGATGTGTCATGTGATGTGTTTGCATGTTATGAACTTGATGCAAAGTCAAAGGTTGTTTTTATCATCTGTATGAACTTATTCAGAAACACTTCAATGATCATGTTTTTGCATCTTAAAACTTCCATTTCAAGTTGCAAGTTGATGTGAGAAAAAAAACAACTGTTTCTTCCATCCAACATAACAGATTCAAACCTGTGACTCCCTGGACTTCCTGTCTGTCGAGAAGACCCTGAAGTCCATCAGGACTGAGTCCAGTCCTGCTGACCTGCAGCTCAAAGATGGAAGTAAAGTTTTATTTCACAGGGATAACCTCGGCATTTAACCCTCCACCAAAGTGAACAATGAGCAGTGAGTGGAGACGGTGCCATGCTCAGAGGACCTCAGTGGTGACCTGGCATTCTGTGGATACAAACCTGGAACCCTCCAGGCTCAAGTCTGGTTCCTCAGTCACCGGGTCACCACGGAGTCACCACAGAGCCAAGGTGAGTATGAGTCAAGAAAAGATGACAGAGGAAATCCTCCCAAAAAATGTTCCAGGAAGTCTGAGGTGACATCATTTGTCTTCAGGAACAGCAGCTGGACGGAGACAAATGTCACAGACCGACCAGGTCAATACTCTGTTGAATTATTAATCACTCCAAGTGCGTGTGTCCTGTTCCTCCACCGTGGGCGCTGTTTGTTGCCCAACACTTGTGATGAAAAAGTAAAAATATCGAGGTGATGTGATGACAAAGTCTTACACACACGCACACGAGTCTTTGTCCAGTCCAAAGTGTTTTTTGTAGATGCTGTTGTGTTCAGCAGGGAGGGGATGTCTCCTGGGACTGAGTCAGACTAAATATCCTTCCTCACAATGGTCATCGGTTCTGTCCAAACACAGACTGGGTCCAATTAACAATGAGGAGAAATCGAGGAAATTCTTGGACAAATAATCAGACTTTGGCGTGTCTACGTCCTCAGTCCACACTTCAAACATTGGAAGTTCTTTAAAGAAAATAATAAAAGCAAACACAACAGACAGGTTGGACTGGACAAATGTCACAAATGGCATTTTCATTGTTAACAGGGAACAATTAACATTGTTTCTGTGCACTATTATAAACACCTTCCAGTTGCCTGAAGAAGAATGAACGGTGACGACATCAAATTCTCCAGGAGACACAGCAGACGAAACACCGCGTCAATAAAAACAAAATAGTTTGTGATTTTGTTGCTCGTTCATTCATTGATAAAATATCATTCAGTTCAAGTCCAGCTGCAGGTTCGACCACTTCACTGGGATGAAGTTTGTTTTTTTTATTTCCAGTCAAGGTGAGAGACTGGTTTTCAGCTGGTGGAAGGTAATATGACGGCGCCCTCTAATGGACAACCCATACAACACATGTGGATTTTGCATGTTATTTTATGGACGTTATTGTTTGAAGCACAGTAATGAGTCAGGGGTCAACGGGGGGTCAACATGGAACTCACATGGAAGAAATGTTTTATTAGGATATTCAATAGAGTATGTGTTAAATTACCACAGTATAAAGATGATGATGATCTGATCTATCGGATCTATCTTCTATCAATAGATCTGTTCTGGGAGAGAGAGTGAGAGAGAGGGAGACAGAGGGAGAGAGAGGGAGACAGAGGGAGAGAGACATCCCAGTTCTAAACATCTGAGCTCTCACTCTGTTGTATCAACACGGCCTGTATAAATATTCTATGAAGGTTCTCATCCATAATCCAAGCAACATTACATCCAGGCCTGTGATGATCTGAACCTGTGTCTGACTGAAGCTCTACACTGACCCAGTGGAGCACAGCTGGAGCTCCGTGATACCTCCTCAGGACCATTATTACATTAATGTCACAAGCTGTGCCCATAATATATCTGCTGGGACGGAGAGTTACTGGAGCCACACTGTGTATTCATGCAGGGCATCAGGGGAGCTATAAAGGAGCAGATAATGAACTGGGGGTCCAAGCAAATAAGTCATATAATGATTAATTATTCAACCTTTTCTGGCTCCTCACGTTGCAGGCAACCTGATAACTAACGCCTCGGTGAATCAGCAGCAGCAATTTATTGCTGCCATTTAACAGCTATACCTGCTCTAGATCATCCTCATCCTCATCCTCAGATGAAGAGATGAAACAGTCTTCTCCTGGAGAACACATCAAAGTCATCATTAATTACTGCTGACATTACTGTGAAGTCGTCCTTCACTTTGGTCCAGAGGCCATGTCTCTGTCTTGGTCCTGGTGAGTTCAACTCCCAGGTAGGACGGTTGACCTCCAGTCTCACCACCTGCAGGAAGGTACAGTGAGACGCAATGTGATTTGGGTGGTAGTGGTGGAGACTAATGCCATCGGGAGACGGATAAGCGGATGAAAATGGATGGATGAAAAAAGTCATCATTGTCTGTCTCTCTGCAGTGATGTCTTCGTCCAGAGTGATTGACATTTACATTAGATGTGATGATGTTCATGATTTTCTAACTTCAACTTCAATTAATGAAACAAAAAGCAGAAGAGTTCACACAAACATATGAAAGTAAGGAATAAAGGAATCGATGGACAGAAAGATAGAGGAGGACAATGTGAGAGGAAGGGTTGAATGTGACAGTTGTGTAGCCTCAGCGCTGACAACACGTCCACATTGTACCTAATACAAACTCTGTGATGAATATTGTTTTAAAAAGGACATGAAATAAAATGGCTTTTATTTTTTATTTTTTTTATTTTCTTAACCATTTTTTAACCACTTCCTGTTCACTCAGAACTATAAAACCTGTGTTTGACCGTCGACACTCCAGTTGTTCACTTGTTAAGGTAGTTAATACACCCGGCCAACATGGCGGCCCTGAAGGGTTAAATCCCCTTTGTTGCCATAGTGACGAAGACAGCGGTTGCTTTGACAGGCGCATGGAACTGTGGGAGGGAGGGGTGATTTAAGGTAGACTGGGCGGGACTGGACACAGGGCCCAGTGGCGATTGGCCCTAGTCGAGTCACGTGTGGAGTTCGGAACGCAAATGAAGAGCGTCTGTGGCCTTCCGCTGCTCCCCGCTCTTCTGCCGCTGTTTGCTCTGACACACGCATTCCTGCCGTTTGGAATTAGAGTGGAATTCCAGGGAAGACGTGGATGTAGCTCGACCGAGGAGCCGAGTCCGAGCTTCCAGACCGACTGCTGCCGTGAGTACGACTCCGTGTTCCACTTATTCAACACGCGGGTGTTTTCGTGTGTCGTCGGTCGGTCAGTGGCCCAGAGCTAACGACTCCACGGGCCCTGAAACAGCAACAGCAGCAACAACAGCAGCAACAACAGGAGCAGCAGCAACAAAACAACAGCGTGTGTCTCCTCTATGGGAGTCCACGGGCTTCAACCTACGAACTCGCCTTTTGAATGTGGTCGTTGGTTGAAGCTGTGTTGATCAACGAAGGTGAGCTAAGAGCTAAGAGTTAGCTGATGTCATGGAATTCAGTGACAGCTGCCGAGGTGAAAAGTTCCTATGAATGAACCTCAACTGGTGACGAGAAGATGAGAAGACGAGAAGACTAGAAGTCAGTCTTCTCCTCAGTCCGTCCTTGTCCAATATTGTGAGAGGAAAGAACACACGTGGTTCCTTCAGCTTTTAGTTTATTGACTGTGGTCAGAGACAAAAGTCAACACTGAGTTGTTTACTGTTGTTTATTCCTTTAGATCATGGATTAATAAATGTTTCCCATTAATCCACACTTTATTCCTGGAAAGTCACCGCACAATTGGACTGGATTAACTCTCATCCAGACTTTACACCTGACTCGTTCCATGGACTTTTTAACTTTTGCTGTTGGTTGACCTTCATAGATATTAACCTAACGACCAGGTTAGGACCAGCAACAGGACCAGGTTAGGACCAGCAACAGGACCAGGTTAGGGCCAGCAACAGGACCAGGTTAGGGCCAGCAACAGGACCAGGTTAGGACCAGCAACAGGACCAGGTTAGGACCAGCAACAGGACCAGGTTAGGACCAGCAACAGGACCAGGTTAGGACCAGCAACAGGACCAGGTTAGGACCAACAACTCCTTATAACCTGAGTGGACCCACAGTTTGAAAGTCTATGCAGATCTTGTCCATAGTTACTGCTGGAAGTGTACGTGGGGGAAAAAAAACAACAACTTTTCTGTCATAGTTTTTATTAAAAAAAAAAGCACATTAATAAATATTGAACCTTCTTATTTATAGATAAATGTGAGAGACCAACGAAGTTCTAATCTTCATTTGATTGTGTTTTTCATGAAAATATTCTGCCAACTCTTGAGAGAAGGTGAGGTGACTCTCCTGCTGGGATGTTTTCACACTCACTGTCAGCAGCAGATGCAGTTAGTTTTTAATTTTCGTCTCAATTTGTAACTATTTTTGGCTCCGAACTTAAGAATTTGTCATCATTTATTAGCTTTGGGACTGAAGTTGCAGGATCAGCCCAACTACACAGAGAAAACCCTGTTGCCCAGATCATCTCAGCTCTCAACTACAGAGTTGACCTATTTTTTTTTGTTGTTGTTGTTGTGTCATCACTGGAGACTGTTGCCTCAGAGGCAGCTTAAAAAAAACACCCTCCTGGTTTGAAGTGTGTTGCTAATCTGTGAGGGTTGGTTGACTGGACTATTTAACCTGGGTATTTATAGATCACAGGAAGATTCCATCCCCCTGTCTCTTTCACTCAGGCCTGTCTCCCCCACAGGTATTCTCAATCAGTGGTGCCCAACCACTGGACCGGGGACCAGTATCGGACAGTGAGTGAATCGGTGCTGCGCCACAGAGAAATAAGTTTTATACCGGTCTGGTAGCAGAAAGTTATAGGCTGTGTGCACTTAGGAAATCCTTGTTGTGCTCATGCACATTTAATTAGGGTAGGAAAATTTTATAGGTAGGAAAATATTACAGAACACCGTAAATTTACTTTGAATAAGAGTTATTTATCTGCCACAACTTAACAACCAGTCTGTGGAAACAGGAGTAGACATGAAACTGGTCCGTGATGCAAAAAAGTTTGGGGAACCCTGTATGGTCCTGGTTCCCTGGAGCAATTTGCACCTGAGAGTCCAAGATCTTGCCAAAGGCCAGAGATGAAATGATTTGAATCTGCTCCATGTGCTGGTGTGACATAAACACACATGTTCAGCCGACAGACCTGGAGGGTTGCCAGGTTCTCTTTGTTTAAGTGTGCTTGACTGTAGCGTGAGGTCAGATTGCTCCATAACAGCCAGCTGAACAGTTTTGCCCTGTGACTAAAGAAAAGCTTTAGTGTTGGCAAATGACTGTCACATCAAAACTAAACCTGATCTATTCATTAATTACTGGGCTTCTTTGTGAGGTTTCAGGGTTTTTATTCAAGAGAGAAGACTCTCGGAACCTTCAGGCCGCTGGATTGATTTTTCTTGTGAATTCTTCCACATTTCACGTGAAGTTCAGTTCCGTGGTAAAAGGCCAGCGTTGCTTTGACCTCACAACACACTCCCTCTGATAAAAGGATTTATGCTCGTGCACGAGATAATGGATTTTCAGGAGGATCAAGATTCTCCTCCAGCAGATTTGACATTACTCTAAGCAAACCAGGAGATTGATTTTGCTTCATCGCTGCATCATTCAAACATGAGGTTCTGAGGTTAACCCAACCAATGTACTGAGTATGGGTCCTGGGAAGCTGAACTGTCTAGACTGAATGACGTGATGAGCAGAAGAGTGAAGGCTTTTAGTGTTTGTTCTCTGATGTCCTTAGAATGTAATCGATTTCCTCAGGAAGGGGCGGGCCTTCCACCACAGGCCATGAAGCTAGTGTGTGGCACTAATGAATTTTAACTTGACATTATAATACTGATACTACAATTCGCCCTGAAAGGCTGACCACTGGTAACTGCCAAATATTGTAGACTGAAAGTCACTCAATAAATTGCAATCAAACGTTCTGGTCCAAAAAAGACTTTTGTTCTGCAGTATTTGTACTGAAGTTAGTAAAATGATGTCCCATATTCAGCATCAAAGAGTCAGGAAAAGACTCCCTTTGATCTCCTTTAACCCCACCTCACTGACGCCACCTTGTGTGTTTACTCCTGAATTATATTCAAGGTAAAGTTTCTGTGTCCTCGGGCGTGAAGGGACATCATCAAACGGAGCACATTAAGCTGAGCGACCTCATCCCTGTTCTTTCCATCTGTTTTGACCCCCTCCCTTTGCCCCCCAGCTGCACGGCTCAGTTTTCCAAGTGAGAGACTCAAGGTTTTGTGTGTGTGTGTGTGTGTGTGTGTGTCTGGCTCTGCCACCAGCTAATCTATATGCTAATGACAAGATAATAATCAATGCAGTTCATGCATGGCTGCCGCCAATCAATAGCACATTGCAGCAGCAAATGATTCAAATGGCTACATTTCATAGAGCCAGACTTTGGAGTGAGGCGTTAATGTGCTGCGGCGCAGCCTAAGTATGACATTACTCTTGGTTTTTATCTCTTCTCTTCTCTTGTCTTCACGCAGAGGTTTGCAGCCAATTTGGAGCGATGGGGTTTCACTCTTCATTTGGACTCTGCCATTTCAATCTCCTCTTATTATACATTTCATTTTTACAGCTGCTATAAATAGGTGCTTTGTCACATTTTCTCTGATTCGGCGGACATTGGCCCGCCCACTCTTATCGCTTTTAAAATGGGAGACTTACAAGTGAAGAGCTGCACAGGGATAAAACTGATGACCATAAAATATGGTCATACAGCCAAAAACCACCAGTTTAACAGGAAACATTCATTATTTTTTCCTCAGATGAAGCGTAACTGGAGTTGATGAAGTTGTTGTGGTGCATCCTGCAGCAACTGACCAAAAATGTTGTCGTAACAGAACTTCAGGCCAAAATAAATAATGTGTCTGCTTTCACATTATTTTATTTGTTTAGTTTTGGGTTGTTTTATTGCATGAACACAGTGAGGTAGCAGACTGGTGATGATGATAACCAGTTAGTTAAGTTGGTGCTTACGTGCTTGGATGGATGGGATGAAGTAGAATTAGCCGAGTTGTTTATTTGTGATAATTGAACACGGGACAAATGGCTCAATATACGGCAGTAAAATGGATCTGGAGTGTCCGGTTGATGGCGGTCCAGATCAGAACCAGACCAAAATAAAGTGGAGTCATTTTAATTAAGTGCTTTGTTTCTCTGGTCCCTCATGGAATAATGAATGAAATAATTGAAGTGATGCTAGTGATCCTGTTTTTGGGTTGATTCTATACACCCCCCGCAGGCCCCCCCCCTTGAAAAATTCAGATTGCAGTCAGAGGGGGAGGGGAGAGACGGACTAAAATCATTACCATCGTCTTCATTAGGGAGGATCCTGTCGTCCAATCAGAGTGTTGCTCTCCACGGGAAATCTACAGACGTCCTGTTGGCTGTCGCTAGGATACCACATAATCAGGAGGCAGTCCGTGGCCTGGTTGGTTGGTGGAGCGGTGGATGCTGGGATGAGGAGCTGGCTTGTGTGTTGGGGGTAGAATAGAGCGACTGTGGGTTCGGATGCAGCAGGGAACCACACGGGCGCACGCTTCCACGCTCGCTCATTCATTTAATCAGCCGAGCAGCCAGCCACTTGGCTGCACAGACAAAGAGGAGCAGCAGCATCCTGCAGGAGGACAGCACGCTCCCGGGGGATGGGGCATCATACCCCTGCATCGCGTTGGGGGTGTCGGAGGAGGTAGGGTTGGGGGGCTTTGTCTGAGCAGCGTCCACAGCAGCATAGTTTCTCTGTTTACATACAGTGATGCATTTCCTGTAGTTAGTTAGTCCACATCCATTGATGCTGTGATGGGGATTTTATGTTTTTATATTTTTGTCTTGCGTGGACGTAAAGGTGAGCGTTTGGTGACTGTGAGTTGAGCTCTGAAGAGACAGACAGATGACCTGTCTGTCTGTCTGTCTGTCTGTCAGACCCTTAACAGCTCTGCTCCACGAAGATCTGACAGTCATTTCCTCAGTTTTTTCTCTTCCCATGTGTGAAGATCAATATATTGTCTTGTGTGTTGTTGACAGTAGTTGCTGCTGCTGCTGTTGCTGCTGCTGCTGCTGCTGTTGTTGCCCTGAATCTTCTTTTAGCTCCTGACACACTTTGAAAGGCTGTGGTTGTGTTGACTGATAGAAAGCTGAAGGTTCACTGTGGTCATAAATGGGAAATGGAAATGGGGTTGTGTAATTGCGTGCTTTGTTTGTGTGTGTTTGAATGATGGATGAGTTCAGATGATGGTGTGTGTGTGTGTGTGTGTGTATGTGTGTGTGGGGGGGGGCTTAAGTGATGGTATTATTACCAGGGGGGATTCCCCTCCTGTCTACACAGGGAGTCAGTGCATAGACATAGACGTGGACGTGGACGTGGAACTGGGCTAATGACTGCATCCAGACACAGCCTTTGACAGCACGCTGCTTTGTTTACAACCTTGAACCCATTCTCCCTCATCACAAACACACATGAGGTTCTCATTTATAATAGACTTACTTTATTTTTTCCAATAATGCGTTAATTCTCTAGTGTTATATTTCAATAATCACATGGTTCTGAATGTATACATTGTCTTGGTATTTTTTTTTTCAATGAAGCCATTCATGGATTTCATTCTATTTCCTCTTATTCATGGACTGTGTTGTTTACTCCACAGTATTGGAACTATTTAAAAGTGTTCTGCCAATTTAGATTTAGGAGGCGTATGGTTTTGTTAAGTTGTTGTTTTTTGTGTGTGTGTGTGTGTGTGTGTGTCTCAGCCTGATTTGGAGCATGAACGTTCTTCAGGGCTGAGCTTCGCCCCCTAATCTGTTCAAAGGAATAATGAGGGGGGAGGAAATAGCTTTAGAATTGTGCTATGGCTGCAGCGTTGCTGCTTATGTAATTACTTCCATCACTGCTTTTAAATCCTGCACAGACTCATCCAACCCCTGACCCTTTCAAGCACCTCGTCCCCTCTACACCCCCCACCTCCACCTCCTCATAACTTTGCCTTCACACCTCTAACCTCAGGACTAGAACCTCCAGATCCTCCTCCTCCTCCTCCATACATCTGTAAATATCCTCTATGAACTTTGTAATGTAAAACACTTTCCCTCTCAGTATCTTCTTACCTCTTCCACCGTCTCAGATGCTTTGAGAGCCTTTCACGTTAATGGAAGGCGGGAGCATCAGGGGAGAAACACTTTTATACCAGACCCTTGAATCATCTCTGTCTGTGGCTCATCTTCATCACTGACTCAACCTTTTAAACAGTTAATATATTATTGGGTCTTTGTGTTCAAGAAGCAGTTGGACTGTTCTAAGATCCAATAGTGAAAAAAATCTAATGCTGAGTTCAAAGTATCTGGTTTTAGCAACAGCAGGACAGACTCAAAAGCTTGTTTGTTTCTTTTTTTTTTTCTTTTCCTCCAGCTCCACAGTCAAACTTTGAACCAGTGGATCTGACCAGTATCATGATGTCAGTTTACTTTGGTAATAGTGCGACAGGACGACTCTCGCTGTTAAAAACGCTGTTAATATATTAAATCATGAGAGTTTTTTAACAACAAAAGACTGATTTGATCAATAATGGTTGCAGAGCTTTGATTAATTTAGTCAGGACCCACACAATGTCAGGGGTGAAAGAAAACTGTACTGCACTGACGGCAACATACATGTTTTATTGCATTATAGCCTGTCAGGCCAACAAACTTGTTTGTGTTTGTTATTTGTCATAAGTCTGTTGAGATGTTCGTTTGGACAAAGAGAGAACTCACTGGTGTCTTCTCTCCCTCTCTTCTCTTCAAGGCACAGGAGAGCCATTCAGAAGTCCAGGGGCTCCAAGGGGAGAAGAGCAGAGGGCACCATGGAGGGTGAGCCGGGGGCCCCCGCCTCCACGGCCAGCAGCACGGGGACCTCCGCTCCCTCCACCACCAGCCCCTCTGCTACTACCACCACAACTGCCAGCAGCAGCAACAGCAGCAACAGCAGCAACAGTACATCCAACACTACTGCTGCTGCATCCACAGCTTCTACTAGCAGCAGCAGCAGCAGCAGCAGCATCAGTAACAGTAACAGTAACAGCAGTAACAGTAATAGTACCAGTACTGTCAGTAACACTGGCAGCAGTTCCAGTGGTGCCACCACAACAGGCCGACAAACAGTGCCTCAGATTTCTGTTTACAGTGGGATTCCTGACCGGCAGACAGTGCAGGTGAGTTTGAACTTCTACAAGTGTTGGTACTGTACCTCGGGTCAGTACTGCCCTCTATTGGTAAACACAAACCAACACACAGACTCTAATGTCCACCGGTGAATTGAATAGGAGGCAGTTTTCTTCTGCTCAACAGACCAACAACTGACACACACACACACACACACACACACACACACACACACACACACACACTCACAGTGAGGAATGTTTCCCTCCTTTAGTGCTTTTGACCCTTGGACCTGGGGATAAACCTCCGCGATCCCTGAAAAGGCTTCTCTCAACTTTAAGTGCCAGTGTTTGGACAGCTCCCCTTTTGTGCAGTTCTCCCTACTTTCACCCCACTGATTATTTTGAGGCAGATACGTTTGACACGTAAAGACCCCTGGAGCTTAAGAAGCTGCTGGTCTTTTACGGTCAGTGGGGGCAAAGTGTTTTTATCTGCCCCATCCTGCTAATTGTGTCCTGGTTTCAAGGAGCCTCAGTCTGAAGAAGAGGTCATGGGCCCTGGTTGTTTCTGGGCAACCAGGCAGGAAGTACTTTCAGAGGTCAAGGGTGAAGTTTCAAAGACGGGGGATTATATTTGTTGTATTTCTGTCACAGAAAGAAAAAAATGTTTTGGCTGTGATTACTTTGGTGCATCAGTCTGGTTGTACGTGACAGCAGAACCACAAAGTACCACAAGGTCTATTTGACTAGTAGTTGAAACAGGGTTTATAATGATGAGCCAAACTCTAAAGAAAGATATTTGAGGAGCAATATTTGCTTTGTTTTCTCTAAAGTTTCCTTGTGAAATAAAGATCTTCAGTTGTGGGTAAATAGAAGAAGTAAAGAAGAGGCGTCTGTGTTTCTCTGCTCAGGTTTTCCAGCAGGCACTGCACAGGCAGCCCAACACGGCGGCCCAGTACCTTCAGCAGATGTATGCAGCTCAGCAGCAGCATCTGATGCTGCAGACTGCAGCCCTCCAGCAGCAGCATGGCCTCAGCACCGCTCAGCTCCAGAGCCTGGCTGCTGTGCAACAGGTACCAGAACCAGAACCAGTACCAGACACACACCCATTACAAACAGTGTGGCGTTTCTTTTCCTCTGACTCTTCTTAATCTGTTCCAGGCTAGTATTGCAGCTGGTCGACAAAGCTCTTCACAGAACGGCACTTCATCTCAGCAAAGTGGATCCAACCAGGCTACAGTAAGTTGGATAAATATTTTGGGACCAGTCTGATGAGTCCACGTGTTTGGTACATGTTTAAGACGTAAGATTCCCTGGCTGACCAGCTGACCTCTGTCTTTACTGTCCGTCCCACACAGATCAACCTGACCACATCTCCAGCAGCAGCTCAGCTCATCAGCCGTGCCCAGAGCATTAGCACCACCCCAACCAGTATTTCCCAGCAGGCCGTTCTGCTGGGCAGCCCCACCAACACCACCCTCACAGCCAGCCAGGCACAGATGTACCTGCGTGCACAGATGGTGAGGCTGCAGAGAAACAGCTCTTCAACAGCTGTGTGCACGAACACACCACCGTACACACACACACACACACACCACTTCAGTGACTATAAACACCTCACACTGGTCACTCATGGTGTTTTGGATTGTTGGGCATAGAGAACAAAAATATATTGATTCTATATTTATACATCTAAATATAAATACATGTCTATTTATAGAACTGTTTATAGAACCTGCCTATTTCTATTTTTACCTTCTGACTCCACCTCTCCTGTGAGGGACCAGCAGCTTAGAGCAGAGTGAAGACTAGGAGTGAAGACTAGGAGTGAAGACTAGGAGTGAAGACTAGGAGTCACCAACTGTATCTGAACACATTTATCTTTATCTTTAGTAGGTTGATTATGTTGCAGAATTTATATATTTAATGTATTTGTTAACCATAAAGTCAAAGGTGACCCATGTACAGTAAGTGAAACAAAGAGAGGTATTTTTTTTTTAATTTTGTTTCCTTTTTTACCTGATTCATCCCAGGCTCAGCAGAGTAACCTGGTCCAAGTGGCGAGGAGTCTGGGTCGAGCGGTTCCTCTGTCTCCTCAGCTCATCTTCACTCCCACAGCCACAGTGACAGCTGTCCAGTCAGAGAACTCTTCACAGTCCTCCTCACAGGTACCTTGGTTTTTCTGAACCTTCCAGCTCGGTATCTGGGAGTAGGATGAGGATAAATGCTACAAAACTGTCTGAAACTGATGGGTTAATTGAATAAAAATAGCCTTGTCTGCTGTAGATGGTGCACAGAGTTATAGGTGGATAATGAATGCATAAAAATTAAAACCAAAAATGAAATAAACTGAGATGTAAAATATAAGGTTAGTTGGAAACACTTATGCCTTATAAAAAAGGTATAAAGTGGTTACAATTCCTCCACAAATGATATAAATTCATGAAACAAAATCTCCTTTGATTGCAGGCTGAAATAAAACATGTCACATTTACCCACAACTCATGTCTCCTTCAGAACCAGGTCCAGAACCTTGCCATCCGTGGCCAGCAGGGGGCGACCGGTTCCTCCTCACAGACTCAGACTCTTCAGGCTCTCAGCCTGAAGCAGAGCCCTGTCCCCATCCAACCAACATCACTGATCAAGACTCCCAGTGCCGGGAGTCAGATGGGTGGAGGAGGAAAGAGCAGCTCCTCTGACAGTCTCTCTGATGGAGGGAAGAAGGGAGAAGGAGGCGCAGCAGTGACTGAAGTCAGAGCCATTAACATGAGCCGCAACGTAGCTCCTCAGCCTCTCATCGCTCCAGGTCAGTCATTCAACCAACCAAGAGTTGACTTTATGTGCAGTGAGCTACAGGTTGGTTCAAGGTGGAGTTTAAAGGTGGAGGCCATTCTGACTCTGTCAGTGAGTGACAAATCACTCTAGGTTGATAGGAGGAGCTTCTGGTGCAGTGGAGCTCCTGACCACAAACACACTCCTCCACTGAAGAGATACAACTGTAATACAACAGTGTTGACCTTTGTGCAGCTTTGAGATTCAGGGAGAAAAAAAAAACAGTAAACAACAACTCAGTGACATGATGTTGTAGCTTCAGGCAGAAGTTTCTCCTTTTACAGGTTATTATTAAAAACGATGCCCCTGTGTTTTGGTTCAGAATCCAATCTTTTCTAATTCCTCTATGAAAATACCGTTATTTGTATTCATTCACACAACATATGAAGTTAATCCTCCTGGATTAGGTCTGTAGCCGGCGTTCTTTGTGTATAATTAATTTGGTTTAATGTCGATGTATTCGTATAAACCCTGTTTTCACATTAATGTTCTGCTGCTGCTGCTGCTTCATTCATAAAAACCAAAACAATCTGCTGCTCCATACTCTCCACACCTTGTCAGTAGGTCACATCCACTATAAGATAAAGATGCATTGTTTTTGTATCCAACGTGTAAAAAGCTCCTCAGTTTGGTTCAACCTCCCACTCTGTTGATCAACAGACTTGGAACAGATATAATGATTAAAGCTGTTGAAGCCAACAGAGAATGAACCCATCAGTCAGTTTGACGCACACATTATTAGGCCTATCAGCCTGTGCTACATTGAACAGGAGTGTGTGTGTGTCTGTGTGTGTGTGTGTGTGTGTGTCTCTCTGTTTTATAAGGTAAGTGAGCCCAGAAGGCAGAGCCTGGAAGCTCAGGTATTTTCCAGACTGGGAATACAAACACATCGGGAACATAAAACGGCTTCAACCTTATGCCATCACTCAGCTATGCAGGATTGCTGTAGTTGATTTCTGCTGCTGGGAGGGGAGTGTGTGGGTGTGTTTCTGTGGTTGTGGGTTTGAGATGTTCCTGACTCATTCAAGTCCTTCATGGCAGGACCTGAAGGGGAATAGCACTTACATCAGCTCCACTGTCTTCATTAGGGAGTTGAGAAAGTTGTTATGATTCAGGAGGGAGGACCGGGGGGCAGATGGGTTCAAATCCCACACAAGTCGGTCTGAAATCCCCGGTCGTAGTCAGAAATCTGATTAATAATTAGTAATAAAATCTGGGTTTTGTTTCTTTAAACTTTTTTACAAACAGATTCAGGTCTGGATGTTTATATTTCTGTAGTAGATTAATTCTGACATTTGACAATATATATAAATATAACGAAGGGAACAATAAAGAAGATGAATGTTAAGATTTAGTTTAGGATTTAAATGTCTTACACAGCTAAGGCCCACAGAACAGGAAGTAGGTCGAGCTCCACTCCATCGCAGCGTTCTAATTGTCTAAAAGTCTGACCTCAATTGTCTCTAATGAACTAATTAACACATTGTCAAGTCAATTAGACTAAAACAGCCCTAATTGAAAATATACTTCATGATGTGACTTATTGAAATCAAACTAAAAATATCTTTTTTAAACCCAATTCAACTGGGACCAATGGAGAAATACTGTACATCTAGATCTTTCACCTGTTCCTCCCTTAGAAACACCAGCAAACAGCTAAATAATTCAAAGATATATGATATTTAGGTATATTTTTCAATATTTAGATGAAGTATTGGCCCAGATGATGGTAGATATTTGGAGCTGTTTGCCCTGAGACTGAGTCAAGATCCAAAGCTTGACTGAGTTCTTCTGCTGTTGTTTCCATGTGAGAACCTCCTGCTCCTCAGCAGCTCGGTGGCATTAGAGGCTCCACTGACGTGCAAACTCGTCTGGGGAGAAACGTCCACATTTTCCACAGCAGGGTAGAGACTGTGGTCGGTGTCTCACAGGGAAAACTCTGAAACCAGATGGAGTCTGTCCCACGCACAACACCATGGACACAGGGCGGTGGTGGGGGTGGGGGAGGGCCAGGCTAATGCATTTAGCAGTTTCCCGTGCACGGCTGTATTGTGTGTTCTATAAACATTAGCGAAGTCATCTCCATGGTGGTGTGGGTGGATGCTCCTGCGTCGTGCTTCTCCTCAGGAGTAACTCATTCCACGCTTATGAGTCGCTTTTCTGTCTGTTTCCTGTGGAGGAGACGAGCAGGAACCTACTGACTCGATATTAACTCTGTCACGGACTGTTTGCTCCAAGCGTTCCTTCCTGGGGTGTCTCTGACACATGGCTGTCCTCAGGGCATCTTCACCTGAGTCCCTGGTCCATCTACAGTAGCTGCTGAAATCATACAACATCTGATGTGCAGTGTGTTGGCCAGGCTGACAGGGTTTCTGTCCCGCTTTATTTATATTGTGTATATATACTGTTTATTTGGTCCCAGGTGCACTGAAAGGTGGCGACAGATTATTTTGAAGTGATTTGTGAGAAAAAGAATGAAGCCATTAGGGAATACACAATTTAGCAAATGACTCCCCAGACATTGGGGGGGGGCAGACAGGTGAAGGTAAGACAATAAATCAAACCCCCCCAGGCTGAGGTCTACATTAACATGGGATCTCAGACGTCCACCATTTATGGGCTCAAAAACATCTCATTATTGTCAACTGTGTAAAATAGAGCTCAAAAAAGAGAAGGAAATAAACAATGATTTAAAGAGTTTAATTAAAGAAATACATATAAATGATGATGTCGTCGTCTAACCCTGTGCTCCGTTCTCCTTCAGCCTACACCCAGATTCAGCCACAGTCTCTTGTGAAACAGCAGCCACAGTTTGTGGTCCACCAGAGTCCCGCTTCCCAGAAAACCACGGGGCAGCTGCTGCAAACGGCTTCTGTTCAGCCCTCGCAACATCCAGTGCCGGTGCTGCCCAAACCGGCTCCACACCAACCTTCTACACCCAGCCAGCAGGCCACCATCTTCCACTCCACCATCAGCCCACACGCCCTCCATTCCTCCATCAGCCACGCCAAAGCTCAGCCCGTCCAGCTCACTGCCATCAACCTCCAGATCCAGCCAACGGTGAGTGCAGTCATATAAATATAAATATATATATATATATATATATATATATATACTGTAGATATTTTAGGCCTGGGTGATGAATCATGGTCTTCCTCCCACATTTGTCTCTAATGAGCGGTGAGCAACGTCCATACATTTTGGGCCTGGAATTCCACAGACCTTCTAAATACTAACCAGAAAAGCATCATAGACTTTTCCAAAAGGAGCCCAGGATCAGCCTGGCTTCCAAGACATACATGTTAAAAAGGGATCTGCTGAGTTTGGAATTCCTTCTGTAATATTTTCCCTCTTGTGTTTCTTTTTTCTTTTTTCTTCCAGAGTTTTAAGATTATGAGTCACTGACATTAAAAGCATTAACAGCTCCTGCTGTGTCTCTTCTTGACTATCGCATGCACTTTCTCACCATTTTCCCTTTGTCTTTGGTTCCTTCTAAATCCATGGCAGGCGTCGAGGACTCTTCAGGACAGTAAAGACAAACCAACCTCACTGGTGGTGAGAGAGACGTGTCCAACTGCCTCCACTCCACAACAGCAGCAGCAGCAAACACAACAACCACAACAACAACAACAACAGGCGCAGCAGCACCATCACCACCAGCACCATCAGCACCAGCACCATCAGCAGCAGCAGCAGCAGCAGCAGAAAATCGCCCCTTCTCCTTCTCCTTCTCCTTCTCAACCTGTCAAGACTGTAGAGCAGCCCAAGGTCAACACGACTACAGCAGCTGTTCAGCCCCAAGGTAACGATTCAGTTTGGTCTGAGTGACTGTTCATCAACTCACACTGAGGGAGTTCACTCTTCAAAACTCTTCAAAACTCTTCAAAACTCTTCAAAACTCTTAACCAGCTCTGGTTTGGTTCTTCCATAGACAGGAGTAGAGAGAGTCTTTTCAAACTGTGGCTCGTGGCCCACATATGGTCCTGCAACAACATTTCAGAACCAAACTCTTATGTCCGTGTGTGTGAAGGACTGGAGTCAACATTGAGCTGTTAGTGGATCTTTAGGTGTCAGACCTGAGGGTTTGGACAGAAATCATTTGTGCCTGTGTCTACAAGATGGTCTGTCCATTTCTCTGTCTCTCTTTTTCCTCTCTCTTCTTCTTCTTCTTTTATTTTCTCTTTCTCTTTCTCTCTGTCTCTCTCTCTCTCTTCCCCTTTTTCCTCTTGCTCGCTCTCTCGTGTGTGTGTGTGTGAGTGTGTGGGAGGTATCAGGGAGAATGACTTTGTTCACAAGCACAGCAGCTCAAAAACACACTGGCAGCAGCTGCTGGTCGGCGTGTGTTTGTGTGTGTGTGTGAGTGTCTGTCTCTGTGTGTGTGTGTGAGTGTGTGTGTTGCTGTGGTATCGACACAAATCCAACCACATGTTTTATTCCTGGAGGAAGCAGGAGTTGGTGCAGAGGTGAGCTGAGGTGATGGTTGACTTTTTCTTGGCAGATGTTGTTGAGGTGGTGGATGAAGCTGTGGGTTTGTCCTGTCTGTACTTGACTCTGTCTGTCTGTCACGTCTGTGTATTTCAATATCTCACTGTGCCAGGTTGATGTTACTGATTATCACTTTGTGTTATTACAGTTTCTGAAAATGTGGGGCGAGTCCCGACTTGTACAGGTAACAGTACAGTCAGTAGTTACTACTAACCTGCCTGTGTTTTGCCTGATATACTGCAGGTTCAAGTTTTTAGTTTTCAGACTAAAATGTCCAAGTGAAACCAGTGTCACTTTGGTTTCTTCCAGTGGTTTGTAAATGTTTTGTGACTGGTAAACATGACGTAAACTGGGTTTAATGTTGGACTGTATGTCAGTGCAGCTGTGTCATGTTGTGGCTCAGATCATACATGAATTTCAACTTCAGCAAACACTTGTACATTGTTCCTGGAAATCACTCCACAAACCACGTACTGAACCAAACTGACTTTCTCTGTGGCCAACGATCCAGTTAAAAGTTTAAAGTTTTGGATAAATGTACTATTTTAATTCTTTCAGATTGTCATATATTCTGTATCTTACTGCGAAGGTGCCTCATGGAACAGACGTCGGCAAACATTTTGAGTCGTGTCCCACAATGGGTTCTAAAATTTAAAACTAGGACAAAAGCAGAAAGACTAAACATGTGGTTGAACTAAAATATTGTGGCAGAAAAGTCTTAAAATGTTTAAATCCTTTCTACTCTATCTATTTGGGACGTGCTGTCATTGCTGCAGGGTAAATGGTAGAAGGGAACTGATCGTATAAAAATGCCAAACAGACCACATCTGGCCCTTGGGCCGTGGGTTATCCAGTTTAAACGAATTTCAATGGAAAATTTGTATAAAATAATTATAAAGGTCAATAATCATTTATTTGCAATATACAAAAGTGTATCATATTTTACTGGAAGTGGCCCCTAATGTTTAAAAATCAATATAAATGGTAGTTAACCTTCACTCCCTAATCTAATGCCCTGATTTTAGAACCTCAGTTTGGTTCCTTCCTTCATCTTAAAGTGAAGAAAGGTGTGTTCAAGATTAGCCAAAGTGTCCTCAAAGTGTCCTCAAAGTGTCCCACATTGATGAGGTGTTTGTCTTCCACAGAGGGAGGCTCAACCAAGAAGCCCACGGCTGCAACGCAGACTCCGCCCCCAGTCATGACCCCAGGAAATGAGAGCGAGGCCCCCATCATGACGGGCAGTGCACCACAGAACGGGGAGAGCAAACCGCCACAGGCCATTGTCAAGCCCCAGGTTCTCACTCATCTCATCGAAGGCTTCGTCATCCAGGAAGGAGCTGAACCCTTTCCAGTCTGCGTGAGTTCCTGATCCCTTCTTACCCCTGAGGGACCAGAGTTAAACCCTGTCCCCCCCTCACACCCCTCACAGCCCCACACTGTCTCCACAGCACATGGCTGCAGGCGACTGTCAGCTGCCAAACACACACACACACACCTGTGGTCTCACCATATAAACCTGAGTGAAATAGAACGTTTAAGTGTGAAAGTTTGTGTTAGTTTGAGTCTGGAATTCTTATTTAATCCAATTCCAGTCAAACATCACAGTTTGACACCTAATGTCATCAAGGAGAGGGAAGGAGGAGCTTAAGTAAGACAGAATGATTTAGATTGAGACTTCTGCCTCCTTCTGGAGGGGAGTGAAATGGTCAAGAGAAGTAGAACTTCTATTTCTGGTTCACTCTGAATTCAACCAGAAACTGAAGACCTTCAGTTGAGGAAAGAATTGCTCTCATTTGTTTTTGGTCCTACATCAATATACGTAATTTTCTTTTTGTTGAAATGTCAACTAATCTAAACTTACATGTTGATGAATCAAATTAAAAATCTGAAAAGCGTAGTCTGTCTCCCTCCACGCTGCCATAGTCCTGTATGTATTTGGAACGGTTGTCTTCCTGACTCCAGGTGGAACGTCTGCCCATCATTATCAACAGCCCAAAGAAGCTGGACCATCAGCTCTCATCTGACCCTGACAAAACCCCTGTCAGCAACGCAGGGAACAGTGACTCTGAGGTGGAGGACATGAACCAACCAGGTGGGACAAACTCTGACCTGGTCTAAAACACCTGGATGGATGTTTTTAGACTTGAACTCAAGATTCTCACCCAACAACAATCAGCTCTTGTTAGTGCGTGACTTTATCTTTGTCTTTGGAAGAAAAAGAAGAACCAAAGCTGACGTGTGAGTACTGTGGATGGGTGGACTTCGCCTACACATTCAAAGCCTCTAAAAGGTTCTGCTCCATGGTTTGTGCAAAGAGGTGAGTCACCTGTCACCTGTTTCCTGAAGACGAAAACCCAGCGACTCCACTCGTACATGATGGTCCTGATGCTGCGTCTTTGTACACAGGTACAACGTTGGCTGCACAAAGCGCATTGGCCTGTTCCGTCCAGAGAGGACTAAACCCACCAGTCGCTGGAGACGGAAATCTCAGGGTCGTTCCACTGTAGAAGCAAAGAAACAGGTAAAACTCAAACTTTAATCTTTCAGACTTGAAGGAAATGGTTTGAGCAAGAGTTTTAGGAAGGAAGAAATACAGGGAGAAATGGGAAAAAGTACAATAGTACAGTGGATGTGGATGTGGGACAAAGACCTTCCCTGCTGTGAAGCTTCTTCATCATGAACCTCAGCTCGATTATGGCCTGATTGTCCTTTAAAGGGTCATTAGCTGCTTTATGGTCCTCAACAACCTTATCTGGACACTAGTGAACATGTGATGAGCAGCACGCTGATTATATTTACAATTCTTCTTCTGTGTATATATGTGTATATATATTTAATTTTTATTCTACCACTTTAATCTTGAAACCCTTCAGGACCACAGAAAAACATTTATTAACATTTGTGTAACTAATCCAAGTATTTTAGATTTTTATGAACCACATATTCAACATGATCTTGTCATTTAAAATGGATGAAGTGAAAAATTAGTTGATAAACACTGTTGCATTTTTCAAGCTCTTTAGTTTGTTGTGGGTTTTTTTTTTTAAACGTTTCTGTAAGATTTATCATCCAGAGATTTCAGTGTTTGTGGTTTTATTTGACAAGCATTGCCATCAATCCAACCCTCCTATCTACGTCCTGCAGGTGTGCTGCAGTGGTTGGAGGCTAATGTGTGGAGTAACTCTGACTTATTACCTCTTCAATCTTTGCTGTGACAAACTCCATGTCTCTGCAGCCTCTGACTGATTGTTCTTTTAGTCCACACCTTAACCACAGTCTTTCCTTCTGCAGAAGTTGTCCCCCTCCCCACTGCAGACTCAAGGAGGTTCAGTGTCCTCGCCACATGCCTCACAGCCCAGTCAGGAAGAGTCCAGTCCATGCTCAGATATGTCCAGTTACGAGGAGCCGCCCTCCCCGCTCTCAGCCGCCAGCTCAGGTCCCCCGGCTCCAAACCCTGCACCAGCTCAGGTCCCCGTCCGCCGACAGCCCAACAGAGCCTCGGACCAGGAGGGCGGCGCTGGGAGAGAGGCTTCCTCGCTATGTCAGCGTCTGGTACCCAACGACCCCACCAAGTGGAATGTGGAGGAAGTTTACAAGTTTATCCGCTCACTGCCAGGTCAGTGGGGAAAAAATAAAAAAAACTCTCTGTGGATGTTAACAAATATTACTTTGAGTTAATCCCCAAGTCTGTCCCACAGGTTGCCAGGAGATTGCAGACGAGTTCCGGTCTCAGGAGATTGACGGACAGGCCTTGCTGCTCTTGAAGGAGGACCACCTTATGAGCACCATGAACATCAAACTGGGACCTGCACTCAAAATCTTTGCTCAGATCAACATGCTCAAAGACTCTTAGCAGCAGTGTGTGTGATACGTGTGTGTGTGTGTGTGTGTGTGTGAGAGAGTGAGAATGTGAGTGTGTAAAACCTTTATTGTAG
Organism: Paraplagusia blochii; assembly: GCA_016785265.1. Lineage (NCBI taxonomy): Eukaryota > Metazoa > Chordata > Actinopteri > Pleuronectiformes > Cynoglossidae > Paraplagusia > Paraplagusia blochii. The sequence goes on from JAFBJS010000800.1 coordinate 381,635, forward strand.
CACTGACGACCAACTGGGGACTCGTTTCCTGCCACTACTGTTCTCCTCCGTCAGATATAAGGACACCGTGGCTGGACGTGGACTTGGCCACTGGAACTTTGGTTGGATACACAATGAGCACTTACAGATATTAAAGACGGAGAGTTTGAGGGTAAAAGTACAAAGTTAATGGCCACTAAATGTGACAACATCAGCGTCTGGGCCAGACCAGAAGCTCTGTTGGTGTCCTTCATGTTGTCTTCAGGATGTCCCCCGTACACTGACTTCACTTTGGATGATCTTTAACATTAAATGGTTTCCTTCTCTGAACCAAAGTTGTCAGTTTTAGGTTTTGTTCTTCTTTCCTTTGGAAGTATCCGTCTGTCGGAGGAATATCTGGAACAATCAGAAACACAGTGAACCAGGAACACTGAGTTGTTGTTCAGACAGTCAGGAGACACTGTTGTCCTAATCCAACATCTGCATGAGAAGGAAGGTTGACGCTGTTTCCAGATGTGTCTACAACAAAATTTAGATTTTGTTCATTCACACTTTGTTTAGAAACCGTCTCACTGTAACAGCAGTTGTATGATAGTAGATGTCAAACAAGGATGTCCTCGTCCCCAGGTTCTTTTTTTATTAGAAAATAAAGAATAATCTGAACAATTTATGGATGGACTCTTTACGAACAAGTTAATACTTTTGATTTGTCTCTGAATTATTTACAAAGACATGACATTCTTTCATACGTTACACTAAACTCCACCAGCTTTAACCCTACGAGACTCATCCGTAGAAAAACACTCATCAAATGTACATAGCAGCTCTAGTCAGGAAGAAATGGGTGTAAATTACCTTTTTTTTTCTTTCTTTCTTGAAAAGTTATTCTTGTTATTCTGAAACCTAATGGTGTTAAATTTCTTTAAATATGCAAATATATGAGTATGACTTGGGAGGTTTTTTTTTTCTTTGTTTTTGTAATGAAAAAATCATCTATTTGTTTTTTTTGTGGTTGTGATGACACGTCAACATTTTTATGTCATGCTTTGTACAATGTTCGTATTTATCAAAAGTTTGTAACGGCCACATTTTGAAATTATAAATGATTTGCAGAACATTTGTCTGCTGTGTTTGTGTTTTTGTCGCCCTCTGTTGGCTGCAGTGGTTCCCAGTACTTTTGGAGACGTTTCCTGTTTGTTCCTCTGCTCTTGTTGACTGGAGGCTGTTACGTATTAATGGTCTTTGAATGGAACATACGGGTCTTTTAGTGGTTTTTCTTTCATTAAGGGTGGAAACTCGACGGCTGTGTGTGTCTGTTTGTGTGTGTGTCCAGGTGAAGTGAGTTTTTCAAACAGCGCGGACTCTCCCACTCTCTCTGACAGGAGGGGACTCGACCAAGATGGAAAAGTCTCCGTTCTCTCTTAAAGTTTCTGTATTTGTCCAACTGTGAACATCATCCAGTCTCATTACTGAAGCTTAATATTTTACATTAACATGATGTAAGAAATCAGACCGTATAAACATGGCGGACAGTTGTCCTTACCCCCCTCTCAGAGCAGAATGGTACAGTCCATGTTTTAGACTGCGGTTTGACTTTAAATCCTGTTTTGAACTTGGAGGAAAAACTCGCCGTTAAACTTCACAGGTTTGTATACTCAACTGAAACATGTTTAAGGTTTTATTCAATGTTGAATTTCTTTGGGAAATAGTCTTTACTGCGGTTTTTTTAATGTGGGGAAATTAATGTTGGTTTTTGATGTTGATAGTTGTCGAAATGGCGACGAAGCAGCTTTTAATTCTTTATCCGTCAGTGTTATTGTTGCCTGTCAGAATTCTCCCACTAAAGTATATATAGTTTTTTTAATAAATCAATGCTTTATTTAAATCTATATTTACTGTAGATACAGTTGTATCTTTACTACAGTATCTATTTGTTATTTTAACTTTATTTAGTTCAACAATAACCTGAGCCGTTAATTATAATCGTTTTCGACTGTTATCTATCTTCTATCTTCTTCTTCTTCTCCCTTCGTCCCACTTTCAGGTGTTGTCCCAGTGAATCAGATTTTTCCATCTCACCCTGTCTTCTGTATCTTCAACTCTTCACTCCATCCACTCCCATCAATCTCCTCTTTGTCTCCTACCTGGTAGCTCCATCTCTAGGATCATTCTTCTACCAATGTCTCCACTGTCCCGTCCTCTGAACATGTCCAAACCATCTCAATCTGTCTTCTCTAGCTTCTTTTTCTCCAAACCTTCCTGTCTGTGTTGTCCCTCTAATCACTGTCCATCCTTGTCTCTGAGATTGTCCTAAAGAGAATCTCAGCAGCATCTTTAACTCCTCCTCCTCCAGCTCTGTCTTCTGTCTATTCCTAGTGTCTCTAATCCATCCATCATGGCTGGTCTCACCAGTGTCCTGTAAACCTTTCAGACTGTCATCAATATGTCAAGTCAAAAAGACCAGGGATCTGAAGACGTTCCCTCTGACCTGCCCTGTTTGGAAAGACTTGAGTCTCCTACAGGTTTGAAGCAGTTCTGTGTTTCCTAACCTTGAGTGATTTTATTTCTTCAAAGTCCAATAAAGTTACCGTCCTGTTCCTGTTTAACCTGTGGTCTCAGGGAGCCCCCCCACTGTCTCCGTGTCCAGCCTGATGGAGCTGGGAAACTGTTTGTCCAACCTGAGTCTGGCCCATGAGATACTGGTGAACAAAGACTTCTGTCTGAGTCCCAGAAGACCTCCTACAGACAGGTTGGATGAGACGTCTTCAACACAGACCATGTGTTGATTGTCTGTCCGACATGATTCAACTTTTTTTATTTTTTCAATCCTCCTCTAGTCTGGAGAACAGAGTGACACAGATCGTTCACGCTGCCTTCTGGGACAGCCTTCAGGAGCAGCTCAGCTGTGACCCTCCAAACTACACCCAAGCTGTGGTTCTGCTGATGGAAGTCAAGACAGTAAGACTTTTATTTTGTAAATGTCTAAGACCTTCTATCTGCCCAGCTTTCCATCTAACATGATGCTGAGATCCAGACACATCGATAGTTTTCACTTCCTTTTCTTCTTTCTTATCTCTACCAAAGTGTTTGGCGCCCCCCAGAGGGCTTGTTCCTCACTGCTCCAAATCCACTTCTTTCCACCAGGGGTTTTAAACCGGTACTCAGTGTTCCACTGGTACTGTGATCCCGGCCTTAAAGCTTTGATGTCTCCCCTGAACTAGGACAGTGTCTCTGCTCCAATGTTATGATGCCAAGAACAGACTATGTGTAATTGACCACAAACTGGACTTAAAAAGAGGAATAAGAAGAATTTATCCTAATGTCCGTCCTCATAGTGAGCAGCGGTGGTTTCTTCTTGGAGAGAACACCAGGTCCTGGATCTAAACCCAAACTCTGTAGATAAAAAAAGCACAGATATAAACTGAAACTCTGGACCAGACATTTTTATCCCATCTTCTCTCAGATGCTTCAGTCTCTTCTGCTGCCTGGTCACGTCAGACTGAGATCTCAGCTGGACGACGTCCTGGACATGGACCTGATAAAACAACAAGTGGACCACGGTGCTCTGGACCTCCACAGGCTGGCAGGGTACATCATCAGCACCATGGCCTCTTTGTGTGCACCTGTACGTGACCCGGAGGTCCGGGCTCTGAGGGAGCTCAAGGAGCCAGTGGAGCTGCTGAGGTGAGATGTTCAACAAACCTGGAACATCTTGGAAAACCTGCAGCGCAGACAACAGCTCATTTAGTGAAATACCTTATTTTTTACATTAAATTAATTTTTTTTTGCTTTTTAGTTGTGGCTGTTGGTGGCGCTAGACTAGTTCATATTGGTTGAATAAAACATTGAAGTGAATTTGGTTTCATACCTGGTCACAGAACAGTCAACGTGTTCCTTTACAGTCATTGGGCGACAGACACCGTTTGGTGAAAACTGGGATTTATTTCTGTTCCTGATTCACAGTCGTTGTCTTTTTCATCTCTTCTTCTTCCAGGAACATCTTCCTTGTTCTGAAGCAGATGAAGACTGACATGGCCAACTTCACCATCCAGACTCTGAGGCCTCACCTGCTGCAGCAGGCTGTCTGCTATGAAAGGACAAAGTTCCAGCAGATCCTGGACCAGCAGCCCAGTGAGTGTGAAGGACATTTGGTTCTGGTCACTGATATGTGAACGACCACTGGCTCAGGTGACTTTGTGAGCACATGACTTAGGAGCTTAGACAGTTTGTCTTCAGCTGGACGTGAAGCAGGACAGACAGACAGTCAGTGATGAACCTCAGGTGAAAAGACCTCCAACTCTAAGTGTTGATGTTGTTTATATGTGGGTGAATTAGAAGAGAAACCTCCAGTTGTAGAGAGTTGAAATATATGTGACATTTTTCTGAGAGACGTTTTAAAATAGATACAAACAATAAATATGTTGTTTTTTCTACTTCCAGCTTAATCTCTTTCTTTGACTTTGGTTCAGATTTCTTGGATAACACCACGGCCTGGCTGGAAGCAGCAGCATCAGAGGAGAGGTCCATCCTCAGAGCTCAGGCTGATTCTCCCAGTCCTGGTGGAGAGGTTCTCCTCGGAGCCACCTCTGTCCTGAACCGGGCCTACATGCGACTGCTTTGCTGGGATCCACAGAACCCAAACTATCCTGAGGTAAATGGCTGATTTCAACACCGTGAAAACTGGACCTGAGGTTTTCCTAGGAACTGTCTTGACTCTCATCCATCTTTTTTTCTGTGGTAATGAATTAGTGAAATTAATCAGAATCTATTTTCCTAGACTGTTCTGGTGGACCAAGCTCGCCTGGACGCTCTGGGCCAGAAGCTCCAGATGCTGGTGCTGGAGGCGTCAGTGCTGCTCCTGGTTAAAGCTCACTGTGGGGACACGCTTTTCTCTTCACAGGGGTTTGTAGGTAAACTCAGACAGACCATCACTGCCCTGCTGGAGGGCAGTCTCACCAGGTAAGTAGAGGGTGGAGGGTGGAGCGATGCTTGATTTGGCTGTTGGGAAGGACAAGTGATGGAGGAGGTGAGAGAAGCAGAACTGAGGTGGTGAACAACCTCCTTCTAGTCTTCTGAGCTCACCTGTGACCTGAACCACGACTGATGAGTCGGATTGATTTTCTTCCTCTGGTGCCACAGGGAGGCTGAACAAAGGGGGGCGCTAGTGCAACTGGAGGACACAGTGTTGCAGCAGGTGAAGGAAGCTGCAGTTCAACAGGGAGGAGCGGTGCTGTCCCAGAGACAATGTCTGCTGAGAGGACAAATATCAGACCTGTGGAGACATGACAATGTCATCCGCACACTGACAGGTCAGCAGAGGAGAGAAGATAACAATGAATATACTGTAGATACCTTCAAACATATGTTTGCACAACCTACATATACTGTACATCACTCAACCATAACAAGGATTTAAATGAAGAAAACAAAAGAGATTAGTAGTTGAATTAATAAGTCAGAGTTTAAACACAAAAATTCAACAAATTAATGGTTTAGAAATGAAACTTTTTTTATTCTGTGTTGCCTCCGTTGGGGAAACTGTATGTGTTTTTCTGCGTATGCATTTTGTTGGTGTTCTATCTGAGAAGCTTCAGAAACTCGTTCTCACTCCCTCTCTCTCTCCTCTCCCCTGTTTCCCTCCATCAATCACAGGAGAGAGGGTACAGAGCTTCCTCCAGGCCACGCTGCAGGGCGGTTCAGCCTCAGGCGGTCCAGATCCGGCTGCTCCTCTGAGACTGCTGAGTGCTGAGCTGACTGAGCTGGGGACAAACTTTAGACGAATCGTCCACTTCAATCGAACCGTCTTCGGTCCCTTCTACGCACCAATCCTCAGGAAAGTGATCTTCCCATCTGGAGGAGGTGAGGCGGGGGAGGCCTGTCGCTGAGATGGTGTTTGGGTCAACTTTAATGTCCTACTGCAGACACACGCTTATGTTTTCTTTCTTTCATCAGGGCAGTTGGTTTGATATGATTTTATTTCTTTATATTCCTATTATATGTTGAAACAGAAGAAAATAATTATAATATATATATATATATAGAAACCATGTACAGAATTATTAATACAGAACAGTTAACGTTACAAAACAAACAGGCGGTGACAAAAAAAAAACAAAAAAAACTCACAGTTGGTGCATAAACAAGGGATTTTTTTTCTTTTTGGTGAGGAATAATAATAATAATAATCTATAATCTGTTCTAAAGTGTCTGTTTGGCTTGTGAGCTTCTTCTCCCTCCTGGAGAAGAACAATGAGTTCATAAATATGACTGAAGATGTGTTTAATATGTAGCTGCATTCTTATCTTCATGCTGTTGAACTCAAAAGGTTTTATTTTTCCTCAAGTAAACCAAATATATATAGATATATATATATATTTATATGCGGGTGTTCTTTTATGTTTCCCCCACAATAGTCGGTGCAGAAACTCTCAGTCACAGCAACACTATGTTGTGGTACCATTGCACAAACATTGGTTCTTACATGGTTCTGCAGATTGTTCTCTGTACCAGGGGGGAAACCATCAACTCACCATCAACTCACCATCAACTCCATCCTCACAACAGAACCTGATCATTGTTTTTATCCCTTACAATTCAACATTTCCCCAGTTTTAAATACATCTTCCTCTCAGTCCTTTCACAGCAAAACTCTTAATAGTCACATCATGACAACATGATAAACAATAAAATAAAAACACCATGGAATAAAGATAAGAACAAAAACCCATTCATGTCAACACTATGTTCTGTTACTGGTTCTTCATCATCATCATCATCATCACTGTCTTTCTGAAGACATTGGCTCAAATGTCATTAAAATTTTCTTTTTTTGTATCTCTATACATGATATGATATTAAAAGTGTAAATATTTTTTAAACTTCAAATTGTTTTTTTCTTATTCTAGTGCTTTGGAAACAAAAGGGTTGAGTTTGTGATAATACCATGAATAACATCCACAAACAGAAGGAGTTTTTTATATATATATAAATATGTCTGTAGAGGGAGCTCTGTGTAAATGGTTTTATTTGAAATATAAATTTAATTAATGTTTGTGGGGTTTTTTTCTTCCTCAAGCAGCAAAATATTCAAATCTTTCCAAATCAAATCCCGTTTAGAGGAAAATGAACAACAAAGTGAATGTGACACACGGTGTCAGTAACACTGTGATAAAGCAGATGTGTCCTGTTGGACATTCCCTCTCTTCTCTCCACTCTTCAGTCAAATACCTTCCCTCTGGTCGTTGTCGTCTGTTTTCCTCTAAATGGGATTTAATTCAAAAGACTCACATGTCAGGTTGAAGACCTGAAGGTTTGGGTTGATTGAACACAATCTATGGCTTGAAGCAGTGCTGATCACTATTGTAGGGGAAACATCTTAGTACAGCATCATGTGTAACATGTGTCACTGTGAATTTTAAACAGCTGGTGTCGGATTCATTTACTTGTAGGACATCCTGTCATGGTCTTCAGTCAGGGTTAATTAGTATCGTATTGCTTCGAAATGTAAGTCTGTGTCACGTTTCTATGGACGAGACCACACTCTGTCCACAGACGTGGACCTAATGCTGGTTGAGTTCTCTTTCTTTACTTTGACTAAACTCTATGTTGCTACACTTGTCTTTTCTTGGAAGAATTTCCACAGTTACTTTTGCGTCCAACCCTGAATTAGTAGAAATGCTCCTCTGTGGGCGACGGGGCTCTAAATATAGGGGAACCCACACATGCAGGACTGGAGACAGACTGGAGATCTGGTCCTGGGTGGACACGGACGTGCGCGTTAGGACTTGGACGTAGAAGGAGCGGGGCATGAGTGAGGGTCGGGGGACGGTGCAGCATACGTCTTATCCTTCTACGTCTCTGTCTTTCTGTGTCCTTCACTAACTCGGCCCACGCTAACAAACTCACATCAGCTGCTCCCCTTCAACTCACAGCTTGGTGTCCGGAAACTTGAACGCCGGGGCGAGCTACACAAGGGAGAACACCAGTGTTAAAAAGACGGACACATGCACAGCCAACATCATGCCCCCAAAACTTTGCCTGATATAGCTGCTGCTGATGCTCATTAAAGTGTAATGCTTCTCTATAATGCATCCATCCTTGAGCACATGACCTCGGTGACACACACACAGCATGTTGACATTGGAGACATGGACGGGATGGAATGGAATGGCGGGTGAGCAACAGAGGAGACGAGACACTGCCACGGTACAAACCAGGACCGTTCGGGCCGAGTGCGTCCAAGAGTGGGAAAGAAACACACAGAGAAAAGAAGACTGCCAACATGCAACGTCAGTGGAAGCCAACAGTGGACAGTCGGGACAGTCAGGTGTCTCACACACACACACACACACACACTCTTCAACGTTCTCCTGCAGAGGAGCAACAAGCCTCGCATCCTCCAGAACACACACAGAGACAAGGACAGTGGCCGGCAAACAGTGAAAGGTCCAAAGGTCCACGAGGACAGACATAAACAAGGCAGACGGCACGACGACAGATATGCATCATCCAGTCTGCAACAAGCATTTCTGCGTCACAGTGCAGGAGGAAGAACGGATAAAAATGAAAAGAAAGTCTTCATTTTTGTTACCAAACCGGAGCAGCATTTAAAGCTATTTCCCAAAAGTAATGCAATGCCATTTTTTTGACTGCTGTTTATTTTCAAGTGACATAGTTTGCATGTACTGTTCCTAATTCTAAATAATGGTGAAGCAGTATAAATATCTACCCATAAAATCAGAGTTTCTATATCGGGAGACGTGCACCAAATCTGTGCTCAAGGCTTCGATTCAACTGAAATGGAATGAAAACTGAGGATTTCTTTTTTTTTTTCACTTCACTTTGAGAACCAAACAGTGAACTGTTCCTCCACTCTGTTCGCCTTCTCTGAGATCTCCATCAGCCCCGTCTATCAAAAAGTATCACAAAATGCACTGATATCGTATTTGCATCTTAGGAAACAAACGATGTATTAAAAGGGATAGTGCTTTTTTAACACAGTGTTTTCTTTCAAACAGAGAAAAGAAAAGTTTTGTCATTTGTGGTTTTCTTTTTTCAGTCTTTTTTTTTTTTTTGGACCATGACTGCTGAGAGGCACAGGGCAGTACAAGACCAGTCAGAGTCAAAGACTCATCTGGACAAACTGTACCATCACTTATATAAATGTCATCCCAGTCACAGTCAGAAGTCACTTTAATGTGTCAGAAGATCAGAAGTGTTGGATTTTTTTCTCTCTCTCTTCATCCTGTTGAAATAGTGAGGAATCGTGCATCTGCCGGGGCTTCTGGGAGGCGGAGGAAAAAAAATGGTCAAATTGAAGACGACCAGAAAGTGTAGAAGGTCAAGGCTGCTGTCCTTGATGGAGTGTTGGAAAATCATACAAGGCTTCAGTCCGTGTTGGTCCGTTTTAGTTTTGATTCTGGAGCCGTTTGTTCTCATGAGTTCTGTACAAATGTGTAGAAAAATAAAAGCAAAGGGTTGTTTTGCTGCATGTGGCCGTTTTTTTACGTCTCTCTTTTCCAATGTGCACGATATACCATGCTAGCAAAACAGCCTCCTTACAGTGCCTCACAGTGGTTGATGCCTGGTAAGACAGGAAAGGCTACAGATGGAGAAGGGCAAAAATATATCAAGCAAACCAGTGAACATAAAACTCAAGAAAGGGGAAAACTATAAAATGGAAATGTGTTATTTTTAAAATATGTTTCTACTCATTAACATTTAGAACGATGTGACTTAGTGGTCATTTAACTGTAACAATCTAATTAATAATATTTGTTATGTCTGCAATTGTGACCATGAATAATCGTGATTAATTGATACATGCTGAGTGTACAGTAGAGAGTGATTGGAAACCCATTCTGGGTTTCCTTCTTCTCTGCTTCTCTGACGTCAACTGTAGTTTGATTGTTATAGTGACAGTTGACTTTAAAAGCTGTGCATGTCCTAAAATATATGAAACTGAAGAAAATAATAAAAACTAACAAAACAGGTTCAACCACCTTTGAGAAATTTGGGGGATTTTGGACGCAGATGCAAGTTGTCCAAAAGAAGGACGATGATGAAGAGGAGGAGCAGGAGGCAGTTTTGGTTCAAAAAAAAGATGAAGGTTCCAGAGCTCTCTCATTGGCTGCAGCAGCAACAAGCAAAGGACACTGCCAGCCGGGGGTGGAGGGGAGGCGCAGGAGAGCTTGAGGAGTGTTTGTCACGGTGGGTAGGAGGTCAGTGTAGGACGCTGGGCAGGGCAGAGTAGGGAGGCGCAGGAGTGGGCAGCCCTGAGGGGGGTGCTATACCATCACAGTGAGAAGGCACAGGGCTTGTGTTGTTGTGTTTGTGTGTGTGTGTTTGAATCAGAGGGAAGAAGGAAGTTCGATCAAGGTGCGGGGGGAGAGGAGGGGGGCAGCTGTTGGGGGTCCGGCCTCAGAATATGGTTGTCTCATACTTGGTGCTGACGGGGCGCCTGCTGTTGGAGTCCCGTTGATCCAAGAGCCAGGTGGTGCTGCCCAGAGACTGCATGTCTGCGTCCATCTCCAGGGGGTCCATCTGCCGGGGGGAAGGAGGGACGAGAGGAGGGCGTGAGACGGAGGCCATTGCGCCACAAGGACAAGTTCCTCAGCTCACACACGTGCATGTGGAATAGAGGCACAATCCAGTGATGGATCCACAAACATGGATGAGGTCTGACTGAAAACTCTGACAGGAGTGAAGCCAAAGGAACTAAAGCCACCTGCAAGAAAAACCTGATCTGATCTGACCTGATCTGTCCCAATCCATGCACCCAGATCCTCCCAGTCACATGACCTGAACCTGATGTGTTGAAAGTTCAGAGTCGACTTCTGCACTGACTGAAACACCATGCGATACGTTCTTCCTGAACACCTTCACCTCCTGAGATCTGTTGATTACGGTAGAACTCTTCCAACAGAGGCCACTGACACCATGCTCTGCCCGACCAGTCTAGACTAGAACCTTCACCGACTCGGTCTTGCCAACAGTCGTCAGCACAACAAGATCATCACTTAACCAGAGACCTGGAACAACCTGGGTTTCTACAAGGCATGATGAAAATGGAGGATGAAAAAGTAAAAGGGTGAGAAGATCATTCATGGCAGGTTCTTAAGTTCTACGAAACGAAGGGAGAACAATTTCTCCCGAAGCAAAAGAAAAGACATGGGTAGGTGGTGTGGAAGCAGATGTGCGATGGCTGAGGCTCAAATAGAGGAAAGGAGAGAGGAGGACCTGGACTCCGGAGCTAACAGAGTGCAACGGGAGGAAGGAAGGACGGTGGGTAGTACAGGTGTGACAGTGACAGCAGCGGCATTCGAGCAGAGGTGCACCCTGGGAGGCAGGAGAACCAAAAAGACAAAAACAAAGACAGGTTTAAAAGAAGAAAACGAGAGAGAAGAGGGACAGAGGATTTCAGTTTTCACCAGCACAAGGAGAACAAAATCTTAATCCAACTTTGTTCTTGTTGCCAAAGTCTGGCGCAGAGGTTAGCTAACATGTTTGTGTTCTTTGGAGGAACGACAGTTGTTAAACTTTGATCACTAACAGACAAACCTACTTGAAAATTCCTTTTCGATTTCCATTAAACTCCATTGGGGCTGAAAATTCAAAAGTTAACTTTGCAACAATGCGCCTTAAAACTCAGCAAAGAGTTCCTGCCTCTGGCAGTTTAGATGCACCAACGGGGCTGGGATCAAACTGCAGCAGATCAGTCTTCCTCACATCGCACCTACAAACAACCACAGTCATTATGCCACTCTGTGATTGGCCCATACATTATCCTACTGGGCAGATTGTAAAACCTGGTGATTTGTGCGCGTCGTCAACATCATGCAGCGCTGAAACACTCTGTTCCCATCTGTGCAGCCTCCTTCTGTTGACGCTGATTGCTCAGTGCTCAATATATGCAGCTCAACAAGTGATTGACACCACATTAGAACATCTAAATAAATGGTGAGGTAGAAGCCAGTATGTCCAAGCAGTGGGAGAAGACCTGTGGAAATTTCTGAAGAAAGTGATCAATCCGTCTGTGAGCTACAACACTTTTACTCATGCAAATAAACGAAAGTTGTGTCCTTTGTCCTCTACATGCAGTACAGGTGCAGTTTCCCTGCCTGTTGGCTTGTACTCACTGCCGATCTCCGTATGCTGCTCCATGACTGAGATACAGGACGGCTGGCTTTGGTCTCCACCACCTCTGAGACCAGAGGGGTTGGCGTTGCAAAGTGTCTGGCCCTGGACTGCATCGCCATCTGATAGGCCACCTCGAAGGCTTGGCCCAGGGTGAGGATGATCTCGTAGGTCTGGGTCTGTGTGAAGGTGAAGGTTAGGGTTAGAGATACATTAAGTTCCAAGAATGAAAGGTTTCAAAGGTTTGGAGACCCCTGGACTTTATGATGTATCCAGTGGTTAAAGAAAAAGAACAGTTTTGGACACAAACAGATGAAGATAATATAAGTTGGAAAGACAATGGACAAGTTTGCCGGGTCAGATAAAAAGCCAGATGAGCTGCTTCTGACTCGTGGGCCATAGTTTGGCCGTGTCTGGTTAGGAAACGTGGACTCACCACTTCCACAGTGCTGAAAACATGGCAGAAGTGGTGACCACTCTTCAGATCCTTGGTGATGTAAGCAAAAGTGCACAGGTCGTCTGGGTCCTGGGCGGCGCAGGAGATGTTCCTGATCTCATGCTCTGCTACGATGCTCTGACAGAGAAAGATGAGGAGCCAGAGTGAGTTGAAGAAGAAGAATTGAGGATGCTGATGGACACTTCCGGACAAACAGAAGCGCTCGATGATACCTTTGTAGCAGCATCTATGAACTTCACTCCCCTGTAGGTTATGGACAGAATGACAACTGGGCCCTTCCTGGAATCCTTGGATTTCTTGAAGGAACACAATCATAAGGTGATTGATAGTCAGAACCTCAGGACTCTTGATTCACTATAACAATGTGACATTGCATTGGTCTTTACCCTAATTTTGGCACAGGCATCTTGTGTGGACTCAATTCCTCGTAGGTCCCTGATTATCATTGATCCAAGGTACTAGGAGGAAAAATTCAACATCCAGTTGTTTAGATTAAAAGAGGGAAACGATCATGTCCTCAGTCATATCTGAGACATTCTCACTATCAAGAACTGTGTAAAGTTCCTTGTACTTACTGTAAGATTTGTTTTATATCAAACAGTTATAATGAACATTTGGTGAAGCAACCTGAGCTCACGTTCCACTCACCCGACTGTAAACTGCATGGACGTTTAAATTCATTTATTTTTTAGGAGATAATCTGTCTGCTCTGTCTGTCTATCCTAATAGTTTGGACGACATTTTAATGGTGCCTACAGTATAATTGTCTATTGGGAATCATACGAACATTACGGTGTCAAAGTGACGTCACTTACTGTGGCCTCGTACCCACAGGAGTCCAGGATGAGCTTCTCAGGCTGGTGATGCCAGGCCGACACCGTGGCGTAGGTAGCAGATTGGCTCGGTGGCCGCAGGTTTAAACGGGACTCTTTGTGTCTGTCGCTCTGTCTGTCCTGCAAAGGCAAGAAGGCACTCTTCACAAAATATTCTCTTTTTTAACCATTGTTTCAAGAATCCAAAGTGACGCTCAACCAGACCCAACTCCACCAGTGGACAGGAGTCCACCAACCAGGCAGCCTCAGTCAGTGTTGAAGGAGAAGAAGGACCAAAGCCTAAAGCTCTGTGGGACAAATGCTGCCAGAAGAACATGGTGGGAACCACTGATAAAGACTTTGTCCTCTCAAGGGGAGCGTAGGAGAAAAGTGCAGAAGATGGGAGAGTTTTTAATAGCTTGGAGAGATTTGGAGCAAATAATAACCCCAGGTACTCATGGGAAACCTTCTGATTTTTCTAAATCCAGAAGACAACAAGAGATTGAAAAATAGGTGAAAGAAACAGTGGAGAAAGACCCAAAGACCTCCTGGTAAGAAAAGGAACTGAGGCCCAAGGAGCAACATCAAGAGGCATCTGGTGACACTGGTAAGAGCAGAGTGGTTGAGAAGAGGAAGTTTGTCAAAGTCAAAACAGGGATTCTACAAACATCTGTGAAGGAATTAGAAGACCATCTGAAGAAGACCTCCTCCATGCCACCAAACAACCTTAACACCTGTTGGACACAAGACCCCCTAGATGAAAGGACGGCCCAATGGGCTTCCACACAAGCTTAATAAAAACACACCTGCCCTCTATTGGTACCTCTGGGAACTGATGAAGGTGCCATGGGAAAAGGGCATCAAACCCTCGGAGCAGAGCAGGAGGAATCCCCCTACTTTCATCTTCTTATTTTGCTTCTACCTGGACTACAGCTGGTGTCCTCTGTCATCAAGTCCCTGCTAATGTCCTACATCAGCACAGACCTGGAGCGTTGGGACAGATTAGTGACAGGCTGGTGTTCTGCACCGCACCAGCCGATCAATTATGGATTAAATGATCATGTTAATTAGAGATTTGTGCAAACGACTGACGCCAGGGTGTGTTTTCTCAACAGCTTTACTAATTGATAACCATCAGGACACAAGGAGGGTTTTAACAAATGGACGAACAGAGCAAATAAGAGACACAATGAACACCTGAGTTTCACTGCATCTCTGTGGTCTTCAGAGGAGATGGAAGGAGCCATGTGGGAAGGAGCAGTGAAGGAGACTAGAATAAAGTTGGAAGAAAAAAGAACACACACACACACACTCACTCACACACACTCACTCACACACACTCACTCACACACACTCACTCACACACACACACTCACTCACTCACTCTAGTCTATGTTTCAGTGCAGCCCCAGTGTAAAGTAAAAGACCCGTGACTGCTGTAAAACAGCCTGAAGGCGAGCGAAGGATCCAAGTCTGCCTGGTCAGCACTTTGATATTAGTCCTGTCTCATCTGCTGGTACACACATAAATATTCATGCACTGGGTTGAGCCATTAAGTCAGTGTACACTGAGCTCAGCTCTTTCATAAATCAGCTGTCAGAGTAAAATATAATGATTACAATAATCCACTAAGCATTTAGAAAAAAAGCAGATAAGTATTGATTTCACATATCCTGGACCCTGTAGTGCAAGCGCCACCACATTCCACTGCTGGACGGCGCTCGGCGGTGAATCAGCAGACACGCCAGCTCTGCTGTTAGTGGATTAGGACGTTAGTGGACGGAGGGAGATGATCCAGCGATTGTCTTTTTGGGAACAAATAAAAAGATGGGGAGACTGTTCACTTAGTTGTCATCCCACTGTTATGATGGAGGCTCCATCCTGTGGACGCTCCACCTCCACCAAGACAAACAGAGATGGACAGTTTTAACAGGAACAGTAAAACTGTTTCTAATCACTTCGGCCCTGAGTCAATGTCTCTGCCATTGGTGTGGAACTCCAGGGTTCTCCTCCTGGGCAAGATCAAATCCCAGTAGGACGATTGGTTCCTTCCGGTGGACTCACAACCTGGAGGAAGGTTCATGAGGGGCTGGTGCCCCCGAGAACTGGCAACGTATAAGTGGATGGAGATGGGTGGATGGTTTTTAATCACAGGGCTAATGGTTGTGTTCAAATGTTTAAGTACAACTTTCCAAAACTTTGAAGCCACAATGTTTTTTTGGTTCATTACTGCTTCCTTCGTCAGGAGCCTGGAGGGGTGATACTGTAGAATACTGTGTGTGTTCAAGGAGCCCAGAAATCCAGCGGTGAAGAGACACTCTTATGAAGATGATGATCAAATCTCTGTTAAACTGAGACACTGAAGATGAAGAATTTGATGGATTTGTGGAAGAAGAGGAAACTCTGGTCCAATGTCTTGTATTTCATGTGTTCAGGGAATGACTTATCTGTGGCTTAATGTTCTTCATGATGTGGTGCTCCCATGTAAGGATGAAGATGGAGCAGACATTGACCAAAGGTGCAAGAAGTGAAGTAGGAAACTCACCATAGAGCGAGGACGCTCACTGTACGACCGCAGGGACACGCTACAGTCCTGGTCCGCTCCTCTCCGCCTCCGGTCTGATTCCGTCAAGGGCAGGAGCATGTCCATGGAGCGGCTGGTGTAGGGGTCCATCTGACTCAGCGGGGTGGTGCTCTGGGACAGGAGGTCATGGAACTGACACAAACGCACACAGTAAATATGACGGCATTTTTCTGCACCGGATACTTGGTCCCCTAATCTGCATCTGGACTTAATCCTTAAACACTAATCCTCCAGATTCATCTCCTTCTCCCTCGCTTTCTCTCAGATGGTTTAATCTGCTCGAGGAGTCAGACCTGACAATATCACTGGTGGGAACAGGATGCTATTGAAGAATCTCTTTCCAAAATTAGAATCCGTTGCTGAGAGGAAAAGGAAATGATCAATTTTCTCACATAATGACTGTGGAGTTGAGCTGATGACGTGGTTTCACTTCTTTTCTAATCCCTGTTTACGCTGCTCTTCATTTAGAAAATGACAACTGGTCTGTTTGGAATTATTCGTCTCCTGAACATCTTCTGAATCCCCCCTTACAGAGTTCCACATTGGTTAAATCAAGTCATCAGCAGCTTCGAACATTGGACTCGTTGCTGCCATGTGCAGAACGGCTCTAATATCTGAATGGCTTCCTTTGCATAATCAGTACATTAGAGTAAGTGAATTAGTGCTGACACTGTGTTTCTACAGTGGAGATGGTTCAGTGGAGATAGTAACTCCAACACAGCTGTAATCACATTTACTCCCCACGTTCCTCTGGAGACTCAGTGAATGGGATTAGACCAGTGTTTTCCATTGGTTTAATCCCATCGCACCAGAAAACAAACACAATGTCACAAATGTACAGGATGTGTGATGGACACACACACAGACACACAATGATCTACTCTCAGGTCTGAAAACACGAGTCCGTTCAGTTGAACACAACACATTAGAACATCTCTGAAGATTAAGATGCCATATTTAGAGTCTCACCAGGATCGGGGACATACGGCGAGACTTGGACGGAGCTTCTTCGTACGGTCGCTCTGCTATCGAGGCGATGATCCTCTTCCTGTGGCCCAGGGCGGTTACTTTAATAACCTAGAGGAGAGTATCGGTATGACATGGTGTGAACCAAAGGCTTGAGCTGTGAAATCAGAATATCTCACGCTACAGTATAATCTGGAGACACCTCGTAGCTCAAATGCAACAGTTTGAGCATTTATATTCCTGTAGTTCTGCCTAAAAAACCCAGTGAGTCTGCAGACCTGACAGTCAGCCAACAACCAACAACCACGGTCAATAATTCAGGGACAATCTGTCTCACCATAAGCTAAAAGTAAAGCCATGTTTCCTTCCTCAGTCGCTCAATGATTCACCACCAAACTGAGTTCTTCACATGTCAATGGCTTTTTCTAATCAAATGTATGATTTTCTTTCCCACCATCAGCAGCTCTGTTGTCAAAACCTTCTCACCAACGCCTTTTCATCTGCGGAGGAAAAAAAATCTCATTATCTCGCTACTGTGAATTTGCATAATTAGCAATTAACATCCGTCCTCATCCAGTAAAGGTGGATGTTGGGTAATTAATGTTAAATTTGCAATTACTCCGCGGCTACAAAATACTCCGTGGTCAGACTCGCGTGCCTCTTTGTCTGACGGTTTCAATTATTCATCCACTGAGAAGCAGAGGCAACTGGTCTCTTCTCCGGATTCCTGACGCTGCTTTCATTATTCTCACGTCCAGGAATCCCACTGAGAATCCCGGAAGCCTGATGTGTGTGGAAAAATAGGTTGATTCAAATCGTAACAAAGAGTCAGGGGAATAAATCAGAAAGTAAACCAGCTCCTAGATCATCCCTGATGTTGTGTTTCACAAAGATGCTGAAGAAGAGGCAGAAACAGCTCACAGAGACAGTTCAGCCTGGATGATCTCAGCAGAGCAGCAGCAGTTCTGCTGCTCTGCTCCCTGACAGAGACCCCCCCCCACACCCCCAACTCTCTGTGCTGCATCAGTCTGCAGGACACTGCATATGCGCCACAGTAGGTTTCTCTGCAGCTGCCTTAGTATCCATCACAACCACGATACAAGGATGAAGAACCAGAACCTTCTTGGTGGAATTGATGTGTATTTCCCTCATGAACCTGTTCTTAGGAAGGACTGATGGACGTCTTTGATGATGCACCAAATGTTCAGCCTCCAAAAGTTTATCAATGACTTTTATCACAGTGACCAGAACAAACTCTCTGTGCTGCATCAGTCTGCAGGACACTGCATATGCACCACAGTAGGTTTCTCTGCAGCTGCCTTAGTATCCATCACAACCACGATACAAGGATGAAGAACCAGAACCTTCTTGGTGGAATTGATGTGTATTTCCCTCATGAACCTGTTCTTAGGAAGGACTGATGGACGTCTTTGATGATGCACCAAATGTTCAGCCTCCAAAAGTTTATCAATGACTTTTATCACAGTGACCAGAACAAATGAACTCTGGACCCAACTCTGTCCTGTCCTCCAGGACCAAGGATCTGTGCCTCAGACACATGGTTCTAGGCACCTATTGTAAAGGTCAGAGTCTCCCAGTACCTTGTCCACAGACTCTACTGCAACAGGTGGTCAAACAGTGAGAGTTAATCTGACCACTGACCTTCTCTGATCAGACTGTATCTCCCTGTGTCCCTCAGTTCCCACTCCATCTAGTATCTTCTAACAAACCACTCCATCCTTCAACAGCACCTGTTTGGAGGACTCTTCACTTCAACCCTGGTACAAACATAACATGAAGCTCTCCAACCACAGAGAGAACTTCTTCATCTGAACTGGGTCAACTGAGGCGGTCGTCGCTCTTACGTTGATGATCTCCAGTTCCCACAGGTTCTTCACACATTCCAGTGTACGGTAGCCGCTCGACAGGAAGTTGGGCAGATACTCGTGGAGACCGAGGCCGTCCAGCCAGGTGGCCAGAGACGTGCTGCCGTCGCAGCCCAGCGCCTTGACCTGTAGAGAAGACAGAAACTCAGGAGAAGACTCACAGACCTGACTCCAAGGTCTCCAGGATGAGGATGGACAGTGTCTCCTGACTTTAGCTGTGGATCATCTTTGGACCACATTGTGTCTTGTGCAGTACTGTGTAGTGAGGTTCTGGGCGTGTTCATGTTCATCCAATCATCTTAATCAACTCTATGCTGTGATTTAGGTAGGACCGTAAATTTGACCAGTATTTTGACAGAAGAGAAGTTCATCTTAAGCCACCTGTAGGACCCTTTACCATCTCCTAATAAAACATTAATGCAATACTGTAATTTATTTAAAGTCATGGAATGTCTTTTATCATAAGGTGAAAGTAGAAATTGAAAAAAAAACAAACAAGTAAAACATTAGAAATGTTTCTACGTAGTCGTTCTTCTAACACCTCCTCACTGTCAGCCTTGGTTTGTAGGACTAAACACCAGATGAATGACCTTTGGAATGATGAACTCTGCTGAGACGTATGACATCACCAATGGTCAAAGTTATCAATAAGAGGATTGATGTCCTCATCAGTGTCTGAAGCAGTTAAATAGACTATTAAATAGACGGATGGACTGTCTCGGTGTCTTCTTCTGCAATGACTTCGACCCCAAAACTGCCAAGAACAAATGAACACCTGGTCCACAATATTGATCTGTCACAGTACACACTCCCTGGTACTAGTTGTACTAGTTGGACTCAGTACCTTGGGTAAACTGCGTGCAGCGTGGAGGATCTTTTTCCTGTGTCCTGGATCAGTGATCCCAATGTCTCTGAGATCCTGGTCCTCCATCACGTTACCTCCCTGCACAAAAAACAGATGAGAAGAGCAAATAAACACATTCACACACACACACACACACACACACACACATGCAGACTTAAGAAAATACCTGCCCCTTGAACAACATGGACACATGACCACAGGACAACGGCAGAGACAGTGAAATGTTGTTTATGCCTCACAATCACAGGTTTCAGTGTCAAATTTTCAGTGTTTTCTGTTTCAATGTCTCTCTCCCGATGTGTAGACTGTGAGTTGTCATCTCATGTATTTGGACAGTCCACCGGAGGTTCTGTGGTTCTGGATGGTGCTATGATCACAGCAGCTCAGTGGATTAGAACCTGAAACCTTCTCAACTGTCTCCTTAAATTTTAAGTCAACCAACTGTTGTCCCGTCTAAAGATGAGATTTCACCTCTGTGTCTGTGAAATCCTAAACTGATCTGTGGCTGTGGAGTTTGTGAGTGGACTGGACATGTGGTGGTGTTTCACCTCACTACAGTATTAGTGGAGCGTCTCGGAGTAAGAACATCTCAGACTCTCACACTGATCCCCCTCAGTATTTACCAAAGAGTCAAGTGAGAAAAACGGCTTAAAGACCAGAGGTCGATGAAAGTTCCCCCACTGTCCAACCATCAAGGAAGGAAAACACACATAAAACACACAACATGCATCGCACCGCCCACATGGACACACACAGATTATGCAGGAACAGCAGAGTGGGAGGACAATGGAATCAAATGAATCGTTCATGCCAGGAGTGATCAATCTAATCGGATGCGACTCCGAGTGAACAAAGCCTCCTCAGCTGCAGCTGCAGCGTCTCTGCACAAACTCCGCTCCACTGACGTGGTTTCACCCAGGGAAACTGCACTACACCACCCGAGTTCATCTGACGGTGCAAATGAAAGGGACAGACATTGTTTTTTCCTGCTGTGCAGTCTTGACCGTCGTTGTTTTGTGTTTCGTGTCTCTCAGCTCTGCGCTATCACTTTGTTACGGTTTTAGATGGCGATAAAGACAAAGGCAGAGAACCTTGAAAATGTAGAGCTCAGCGTTTCCCCCAGTGGTTAGAGTGCTGCAGGTTAATTCTCCCCGGCTAAGAATGTTAAAAGCTGTGTAGTCTTTGCTCAGGGCTTTATTCTCAGGCTGGTGTCACGGAGCAATCTGCAGAAAACTCACTGGACTCAAGGAATATAAAGAGCCAAAGTAGAGGGAGTGTTGGACGGGTGGATCCAGGGATGAGGGACAAGATCAGGGACTTGTTGTTGGTCTGTCCTGTACAGTAAAGTACAGTCAGAATCTACGGTGGTAGAGAAAACCAAGGGACGAGGTGTGTCCAAACTTTATGAATAGAATTTCCAGATTAACCGTCTTTTTTAGTTCAATTGCAATATACATTTTTTTTTGTTTATTTCGACAAATTCAAACCCAGTTTGTCAGGGTTGTGTCTCCGTTTGTGTCTCCGTTTGTGTCTCCATCTACTTCCAACCATTCAACCAGCAGTGGAAGAATTGACTGTCCTGACAGGTGGGGACACCTGACGGATGGCACATGTTAATCTACTGCAGGGTGGGGCTGCAGAGAGGAGCCAGGTCACGCTTGAAAGATAACAAACCTCCAGCCACTAGGTGGCAGCAACCCTGGACTACAGTTGGTACATGAAAATAAAATGGATAGTATTCTGAGAATTATCAGCAGGAGGCAAATCATTTGGAGAAATTTGTGAATTAATGTCACCCTTGGAGGAGGGACAGGAAGGACAGGACAGAATGAAGAATTTAATTTGCACTTTTTCAGAGACAAGGAGCTTTGGATGCATCTCTGCTGCATCACTTTTGGAAGTGAGAAAAAAAGATAGAGTGGGAACACAGCTGTTCATAATTCATCATCCCTCAAAAGATGCCTTTCAGAGCAGACACTGTCACAGGCAGAGAGCGAGGCCTCAGTCCAGTAAGTGCCTGGGGGGGTGGAGCCTAAAGACCTCGCACCGTAGACCTCCTGCTGTGACAGTGTTGGGCAGGTACAGTTTGGTCAACGTGTGTGAGACCATATTTCTGCCAGTGAGGTCTTGGATTTGTGGAGCGTTTTGTTCTGTGTCGGAGCGAGCGTGAAGAATGTTCTCCGACTTCACCCTGGCCGTGTGTTTACAAGCAGCGCGGCTCACAGACGCGGCTGTAGATTTTCCTGATCTTATTAAAGCGTGGGTCTGTGAGACTGGGGACGCTGACGTCGGCAGAAAAAAGAAAAATCAATGCAGTGTTTCAGAGCCGTCTGTCCGATGGTCAGAGTTCGGCCGCCTGACATTGGACGTTGTTGTGATGTGAATCGTTAGCGTTAACAAATGAAAATAGTCGACGGTAGAAGTTGTGTTTTTTCAAGTAGACTAAGCATTAGCACTAAAAGTGTATAGTGGTTCTGATTGATCTCTGCCCTCTGTCTGTGTTTTCTACTTCCCTGTGAATTTGTTGTTTTATTCTAACATGGAGTTTTAGTTTTAGTTGTTCTTTTGTGTTGTTTTAATTATTGACACTGAGGTCAAACACATTTAGCAGCAGTTTTCGTTTTTTTTTTTTTCGTTTATGCACAAAGATTTTGTCCAACTCCAGAATGATAAAAGTGATCATGTTCGGTGATCAAGTGATTCTCTGGTTCAGCTTCAACCTCCACCTTCTACAGCGTTTTTGTTGAACCTTTGAGCCTCACTCTGCCGTGTGGAATATCCTGAAGGTGTTGTTAAATGAGCGTTGAAGAGAGTGACCAGACTGTAGTTCTGGTAGCAGTAGTTAAGGAGGTTTTATGTAACCGGGGAGACTCCAAAGGTCTGCGCTCTGTGCAGTGGAATTGATCACATGTGATGCAAGTCTGTGAGAATCTTAAAGGCCACAATATTAAACATTCAGAATGTCTGCCTGACGACTCTGACCTTTTGCTTGTTTGCAACCTTCACATCCTTGTAAATATGCACGGCTAATTTGGCTTGTGAGGCCAATGATTTATCTCCTTGATCCATCAGGTCCAGCTGACACATGGGCCGTAGCAGGAGAACGAACAGCAGAATGTCTAATGAGCCACTGCAGACCATACGGTTACGGACTTACAGTGCAGCCCTGGAACTGATGTGAACGCTGCAGCTTGACAACGTGACTAAACAGATGATACAAAAATGTGTTGGTCAGAATTGACCGATGTCTGTGGCCACGGAGAAGCACGTAAACGTCTAGTAGCGCAGATAGAGAATTGTTTATGACTCTAGTAAACGTACAATCTTCGAGTGCTGTTTCTCTCGGACGACAGTTTTGGTCACAAAATCTGCAGGATCTCCTGTAAAGACTGAAACTATTCCTGCTGAAATTGTTGTTCTTCTCTTTCTAGATGTGAAATAATGTTAACATATGGAAACAATCTGATCCAGTCCACTAGGTGGTGATAGCGGTCATTTTGTCTGTTTGTGGAGATTCTTTTTTGATTACGTCCTCTGTACTGAGGCTGACGTTGACAGATTGTCTCTGGATGTTGAAGGTATTTGTTGAAACGCATTGATCTTTGATTTTAACCAACATAAATATTTAACTGACGTTTGTCTAAAGCAGATTCACAGTCTGAAACTACTTGAAGGTAAAAACCAAGATGGTTGGTTTTATACAATGATGTCCGTTGTCTCGTCATGTTTCTCCTCTAATTTAAATATCGATATATATTTTCTCTGAAATACACGTAAAGACATAGGGTGAGTATTGATAGCGTTCTGTAGGTCCTCTTATCTGTGGTCCAACAGACCATGTTGTGTTGGCCATTGTCCAATGACTGAGCATCTGCTGATGGTTTGTTCTGTAAATATGTGTGTAGCCGTTGCTGCTCATCTGTGTTGATGTGCACGATGCATCATAATTACCATCATGATACGCCCGTCATGTTGTGATCACAGATGTGAAATGCCTTAAAGTCCGTGGTTACGACCCAGTTGTGAGCGTCCGTTCCTACTTAACGCAGCTCATCTGTGAAGATCCGATGGGACGTGAAGCTCATTACGCAAAAACAGCCATGTGGCCGGACAGAAGTCGGACTTTAAGCCTTTGGGGATGTTGACATTAGGAGCAGATATCGTCGTGATGGTTACTACAGTACAGTGTGGGCTTGAATGGTCTATCGTGTTGTTTTCAGGGCGGGAACATGATAAAGCTTTTAGTCTGATAACGCTCCATCCTTGTTGGTATCACACTCAGGTATTGACCTGAGATTCTGCTGCAGGTGTTTAAAAAAGAAAAACATTCATGCAAAAATGTCTTGACACTAATCTGTCTAATCCTCCACATATATATATGTATATATGAATATATATGTATCATCTACTTTGTGAGAGTGTTATAATAAACATTGCTCTCCTGCAGAAGAGGAACAACCATGCAAACTATATTTAGATCAGAGTGTCTTCACACTGAGGCCGTTAAATGTTAAATGATCTCAGTGTTTCTACGCTGGACGAAGGTGGGACTGATGTGCAGAGTCAGCATTGATCGAGGAAAGTTGGTGGCGCCGCCTTGTCAGCTGTCATGTTAAAGTCTATGTTCTCTAAAGGTGCAGCGAGGGCCCGTAAATCCTGGCAGGGTCATGCATCTCTGGAGGGGAGTTAGCAAAACGGAAGGAGGAGAGAGGGGGGGAGCGTTGGCATTGACAGACAACCAGGTGGTGAGAGACAGAAAGACAGAGCAGAGACACACACACACAAGACAAAGACAGCTGTGTTTACAGGGGCAGAGGTTGAGCCACCCTGAGATGACGTGCTGCGGGCAACTCACCATGAATCGTAGGTCGTCAAAGCCATTGAGCAGGAACTTGCTCTCATACTGCGGCAGCCCCACGTGCTCCAGCCACTCTCCCACCGGCTGGTCCAGGGCTTTACCACAGGCCCCATCTGCCGAGAGAGGGAAGCGCTTCAGCAGTGAGAAGCCGTTCAGCCGGTAGCAGCGGCACTCAGAGGACGACACATGGCATTGCCACATCATCCTCGGCCAGCAGAGGCAGAGCCGAGTGCAGCAGCACCAGGCGGTGTGAGGGGGAGACAGGGTCCAGGCCGGGAGTGAGGGGCACCCACGGTACAGGTGGGGGCCCGGGTTAAACTCAAAGACGGGAGGAGGGTAGGATGGAGGTGCTGCAGGCCCAGCTCAAACCCTGCAGGGGACCGAGGGGGCTGATAAACCCCCGGCTCTGTGTTAGTGTGACTGACTCGTTCAAAGTGTCAGGCGAGGGTGGAGGTAGTGCAGGGAAGGAAGCCAATCTCAAGCATGGTGTGTTTAGTTATGCTGGACCGAGCCACTCTGGCATCTTCCAGCAAACAAGGTTCACCAAACATCTTGTCATTGAATAAACAGGTGAGTTCAAAAACAAACGGGAAAAAAAAAAAGATAAAGTAAATTAAGGAAAAAAAAAAAACCTCCAAATTAGGAAACAGAGAAATTTCAGGCTAGGGGACGAAGCAAAGCATCACTGAATGAGACATTCTTCATACATTACACATCTACGCCCTTGATTTTCTCCTCCATCAGGGTAAAAAATATCAAGTCCCCCCAAAAAATAAATTTGTCAGGGTTTCACCACATACTTGTAAAGCTCTGGCTGAGTCCCATGGCTTCATTGGTCAACCTCTTTGAGAGCTAGAACATGGTTCATAGACTGAAGGTAGCAGCATTCTAACGTACTGTTGAGGTAATCGTGTTACTTAGGATCAAGGAATCTACATTTGCTTAAATCATGCTCTGTTGTGGCTCCAGAGCCGGTGCACGGACGACAGTCAGGTGGAAATATTGTAAATCCTACATCAAAAGGGAAACCAAAGCCGTGCTGGTTCCAAACTCCTCAATTCATGATTAAATCCAAGTATAGATTCCTTGACGGAGCTCCAGGTAAGAAGGTTCAGTTTCCTCGGTGGAGCCACTTCTTCCCAGCATCCAGGCTCTTCAGCAGCAGACCACTGACTGACTGTGCGGCTCTACGAGCAAACGTGCCTCTCATCTGTCAGGGCAGTAAATCCAGGGTAAGATCCATCAAGCGGCAGGTGCAGCCTCTTGACTCTGAGGCTCTGAGGATCACTGCAGGACCACGGTGGCGGGTGGAGACGGCTCCTCGCCCAGACAGGTGCCCCCTGCTCCCACCGCAGCCCACCTGGTCCGTCTCCTCGGCGGGGACAGCTAGCAGCCTCTGTTCTTAGGGCAGAGGTTTGCTGCATCCCCAGCCCGTCTGATAGGAACAGTCAGTGCAGATGCAGTCACAGCAGCTGCTCCTGGTTCAAACACACACTCACACACACTCTCACACACACACACACTCCGTTCCCCCTCAGTGATGGCAGGGCATGACGTCCTGACGCCGGCTACTTCTACACCCAGACCTCAGATCTGCCTCGACTTCAGCTTCTGATGCCACGTCCTCCTCACATCCACGACAGTCAACAGAGCCGCTGATCGCCCCCACCCCTTCTCCTCATCTGTGCAAATCCCTCAAGCTCTTCTTTTCAACCAGCCTCCCCCCCTGCTCCTCGCTCTGGTCTCCCTCTCTCTCTCTCTCTGTCTCACAGACCCATTCCTACACTGTGTGATCGCACTGCAGGGCTGCCGTATGCTGCTGTTGATGAAGTGGGGTGCTGCTCCACCTAACCACCTCTCCCTCACTCTCTCTCCCACTATCTCCAGTCCCCTCCCTCTGCCTCACTCTCCCCCCTTCGCTCTGTCTCGCTCCTCGCCTCTCTTTCTCTCACACACAAACACACTCTCTCTCTCTCTCCGTCATCTGTCCCTCGTACCTCCACCTTCGCCGGTACCTTCCTTCCTGCCATTCCATTTGGTATCTGTTTAAAACAACCTTGTAACTAAACGGATGGATGAGGGAGACCAACCTGGAGGCTTTTACACAGACAGGGGGCAGTTAACAGGGGGAGCAGTTGCCAAAAAGGGGAAACAGAAGCGTAGAAAAAAAGAGGATGGCGAGGTCCCCTCCAGCTCTCCAGCATGATGCAGCGTGACAGAGCAGGGACAGATTCCATTATCTACTGTACTTCCAGATGCTCACGTCACATCAAACATTTTGGAGAACTCAGCTTCACTGCAGGATAAAAAAAGAACCCGGAGAAACAAGTCTGATCAAATGCAAATACAGAATGAAAGAATCTTTGACTTTTTCAGACCCGACACAGTTGACGGTTCTGTACCTACGGCTGGAGGCGCGCGCTAATTACACAGGCTTCCAAGCTGCATTCACTCTCCCAAACGTGCAGTCGTCCAATCAGCAAGGCAGTCGGGGCGAAGGTGAAGCAGGGCCAACGCCGAGAGGCCAAGTGAGGGGCTATTGATCAAACCTACTTGGTAATTGGCCGAATGCCGGCCTGTTACACTGGATGCTAACAATCAGGTGAAAGGTCTGGCGGTATCTTCTGGACCTGTCAGTGAGCAGCAGGGTCTGTGGTTCATCAGTTAATGTCAAGATTTGCTCCGGACGAGGAGAAGCTGCAGGGGAGGACAGAGGAGGCAGTGGTGGACAGCAGAGTCGATGACTTTAAATTGTTGTCAACTCATGGTCGTGTCCAATAATGAACATGCAGCGCCCCCTGCCTTGGCACCTGTTGGCTGATGAAGATAACGCAGGCCTCAGATGTTCTATCAGTTCCCAGTGGGAAGATCACTTTGTGACAGTTTCACCCTCTGAGATGGTCTTCACGGGGACACTCTGCTCTGCTCCAGGATTAATTTCACTGCACTGCTCCGTCACTTTGAAGTTTTCTTTTTTTTTGGTTTATTCGTTACTGAAGCTTCACCTCCTTCACTGCACCATTGTCAACGATAAGAGACCTCAAAGTTCCTTCTGTGTGAAGTGACGTGACACTTCATAAATGGAGTCCATCGCAGGAGCAGCAGTCTCCACGACTGCCACCCATTCCTGGAGATGGTGAGAAGGAACCAACACCCCACCAGGATTCAATCTTGCCCAGAAGGTGAATCCTCCACTTCCTCGCCAATGACACAGACATTGACTCTTGGCCAAAGCGCCGACTGAAAATATCAGCATGGACCTTCCACATCAAACCTGAAGAAACCACTTGGATGCAAAATTTCCTAGAAAAACTTTCCTGTTTTCCTTACGAATCTCTTCAACCTTGACATCAGATTTTGCTGCTCACGTTGACGTGACAACAATCATTTTTTATGTTGACACCACTGAAAGCCAGAGCAGAGACGCGGGTGGAGGCAGAGAAACCCAGGAATAAATAAGCAACCTTATCATAAGGTAGTAATGAAGATGAAGGACTGGGTGTGATTGGGTTTTCTCCTCCTAACGTACAGAATGTCCTCCGAGCATTGACTTTCAGCCTCAACATTGACACAGGCATAAAAACACCAGGCTGCTCCACCAATTACCACCGCACATTTGGGACAGCGGCACCTCCCAAAGTAGCAGGACCCAATTACTCACTGACAGAGTGGCCGCTACTCCTCCATTGTGGAGAACTGGGTCACTATCTCAGCCCCTGTGAAACAGGCCAGACCTTCAAAGTGTCCAAGTGGGTTTGTGTTACATTAAAGTGCTGCCAGGTCTAGACTTTGTTCCGAGCACCACCTTGAAACGCCTTTTCACAGAGGCGGAGGTAAAGGTGGGGTCCAGATAAGAAGGTGCGTCTTTAACGGAGCTGGAGAAAAGAAGCATCACCTCGTCAACAAACAGCCGAGCCTTGGAGAAAATGAGGTGCAAAGCTGAATTCATGCAGGGAATGTGAGGGCGGACACTTCACTCTGCCTTACAACGTCAACATGTGCACAGTCTGAGCCTCCTGTGTGTTGGTAGTTCAACTCCTTCCTATGGCCGTTTACCCAGTGCACTCACAGCACACAATGGAGGCACCGGTGGAGGGAACAAAACCCAATCTCATCCGTGAGCTGACACAATGGCAGGAGAACCATGTGTTCATGAAGATGGCCGTCCTTGGCTGCTGCTGCTGAGATGATGCAGAAGAGGAAAAATGTGAATGGAATAAACAGTTTTTTCATTCATGAAAGACTCAGTTTCTACACACAGCTCTGCGTCTTCATCAAGCTAATATACTCAATGGATTATTGACACGCAGACGGACCAATCAAATCACCACATTGGCCAGACTGCTGCAGTGGACGGTTCTACCGCAGTGCTCGGTTCTGCAGAGTTTTTCTTCTGTTGTTATGAATCCAATCCTTTCTCTTTGTGTCACGTAGAACAACGTTGACGGGAAAACATCTTCAACTTCACCTTGCACCCTTCCTTCTACGGTGCAAGGTCTGCTGATTAAACCAACTTCACCAGGAACAGATCAGAAAGAACTCCATGTGTTAGGGTCAGGGTCGAGAGAGGCAGAACTTCTTATGTGGAGGACCACACCTGTCCCACTAAACCTCAACAAAGTCAAAGTTGAGTTAGTTTAAGGGTTAGGGTTAGATGTTGAATTTCCATGAGGATATATTTGAGGGCTGGTTGTTTCCCCCAAACTTCCCCCCTGTTGAGGTGTAAAGTATGAAGAGGTCAATGGGTGGAATCAGGTCTAGGGTTAAGGACTAGGGTAGGATAGAATCAAAGGTACAATGGTTTGTCGACTTTGTGAACTGTCCAGAAAACATCTTCAACTTCACTCATACTGATAATAGGTCAAGTTGGCCATTAGTTTAGAGACCATGGGTGTGTAGAACTAGGGTTAGGGTTAGGAACTAGAGGAGAACTAGAAGATAGAGCAGTGGGTCACAAAAGTCTCCAAGCATTCATGTTGAAAAAATAATAATTTAACCTTCTTTGTCCCACTGGAACACGTCCACTTTGTCCAAAGAGACCCCACCCCCCATTTATTGGCCCACTTATTTCAGTTAGGGTTGGGGGTTAGGGTAGAACTGGGAGTGAGGGTGAGTTAGATTTGGGGGTTATCACCGTGGATCAACCACCTTCATCGCTCTCCTGAAACAAACACGTTCTCATCTCTGTCTTCAATTCAGGGACATATTTTTCTTTGCCTGGTTGGTTTTTACAGGTACATTTTTCATTTTAGCAAAAATAAAAATCATTTAAGAGTCTGTTTGTTCAGACTTCCAGTTCACCTGAACTGATTCACCTGCTCATCAATCAAGTCCATCAGCTTCACCTGTGCTGCTGTGCAGCTGAAGCCAATCAGTGGCTCAGTGGTTATAAAAACAGGCTGCGTTCACAGACTCGGTTCAGAGGGAGAGAATGTTTGACGTCAGAGGGGTTTTTGTTGCTTGAATACGTTGTTTTCCAACTTTATGTTTGTTTTGCTCTGATGGAATCGACGTCTCAGTCAGTTCCTCAGGTTGCTCCACACGTGTGTCTGAAACTTCACTTATTTGTTTTTGCAAATATTTCCAGCTCTCCACCCACGAGGTGTTTCTGATTTTCGCTCTTTATCACACGTGTGACTCATTCGGTCTTTTTTCCAGTAATTTAACACTCGCATCATGTGAGAGGTTCCTCCAGCACAGATCTGAAGAAAGTGTTACGCAATCACATGAGATGAAATCTCCTTCAGGCAGATCATCTACAGGAGGCAGATATCAGCTCCACATCAACTCAGCGGAACTGTTTAGTCCAACTGACCCTCGACCCCATAGTTTAATCTCAATCCCTGTGAGATGAAACAGATGAGAAGTTAAAAAAATGTGGCGTCACCTCTGGAGCGTGACCTGCGTTTCTCAGGGGAAGATCGTGATAAAAACAGTCTGAGGTTTTGACACCTGTCCTGTCTGCTTCAACCAGGGACTCTCCAGATTAGATCAGATTATTATAGTCTGATCTAATCTCTAAACAGCTTTGACACGTGGGATGCAGTGTTTCCTGCAGCCTGTAGGGGAACTGGGTTTTAATGCAAAAGTCCAGTGTAAACTGTTCCAGATATTTGTGTTAAAGCCCCAAAAAGTGCCATAGTTAATGAGTGAGACGTCCACCTTTCAGGACAGACTGTATAGACCAGAGGTGGACAAACTATGGCCCGGGGGCAGGATGTGGACATTTGTCTTTAGTCCTTCTGACTTTACAGTTTGTTTTGTTTAGGAGCCGTTGTGGAGCAGATGTTCTCCACTCATGAAGCTGCTGGTGTTGATACAGTCAGTTATTCTGTACTGAGCTGAAGACAATGTCCCTCCTCCTCCTCCTCCTCCTCTTCCTCCTTTGTTAAGTTGCTACAGACAGAGTCAACCTTGGCCAAAATCTTGATTTATTGACTGCACGTGGTGCTGATTCACAGGCTTCTTCATGGACTCGTGCTGAGGCAGCAGAGATGTATTTAATCCTGCTGGTCTGCATGGTTGACCAAGTTTACTGTGCTCTGGGCCACCTTTTCCAACCAGGAGGTAACGGCCAAGAGAACCATGTCCTGCTACAGGAACACTCTGGGACACAAAGGTCCTGTTGTTGTATGAATTCTCCACCTGGACAGAACAACATCGTTGTCCATTTTAAATAATCACATGGGAGGACGAAACATTACCTGGACTTGGTGTCGACTGTTTGCATTTGGAGGTTTCGATCCCGGCTCCAATCAAGTTCATTATCTTCTCAATCTGGTCAGAGTGGGAAAACAAACAGGTTTCATCAACAAAAAACCAAAGTTGTGACATCAACAACTGTCCTCATGAGTGTGACTGGACGAACAATGACCTGGACCTGGACAAACTGCAGCAACTTACATTATACTTTTACTATCTTTCTACTTTGGCTGACAGTGTGGTAGAGTGTGATTTGGGTGACAGTGGTGGAGACTGCTGACCCTGAGACCAGGGGTCAGAGCTGAAGAAGATGAATAATGAATAAATCACAGAGGTTTTTATCTGGTCACCACTGGTCACCAACATGATGAACATTTGTCTGGGACTTTTGGACCTCCAGGTGCCTGACCTCAGCTTTTCCCCAGTGGTCAGAGGCGGAGTCAGAGACTGCAGTAATGGCTCTGGGCTCTGAACTGTGGCTACAGAGAAATGTTGCTGGTTGTGTTGGGAACAAAGTGGGCTGCGTCTGCAATGATGGATTACAAGCAACAGTCCAACGTGGACAGCAATTCAATGACCCGACGCTCAGCAGAAACACAGCCGGCTGATAAGATGAATTACAATCCCGGGGCTTTTGGAAGTCCAAATTATTGAAGCCCACAGGAGGAGGTCCTGCAGCAGCAGCCGCAGGAGATTCACATCTGTTAGTGTGCATTGGATTGGCCCCTCAGACCTGTATTATTACAGCCTGGCAGGATAAAGAAAGGGCTCGCCGCAAGGTTAAGTGAACGCCGTGCTGCATGCGGGAGATTACGGAGCAACTTGTTTAAGGCTCAGAGCCAGAAATGTTTATTAAGTAGTCGGAGAGAGGGAGGAGGTGGAGGAGGTGGAGGAGGTGGAGGCGTGTTTACCTCCTGTGTCTGTTTGTATATAAACGTTTCATTATTGACTCCTTCAGATTTAATGGTTATTAGTGATTTAACGCAGATAAAATAGATTTTTTATAATATATATATTCTTATATCTGACATGTATTTGATGTTTATTCTCCCAAAAATCATCCTTTCTTTTCTGCCAAGGTATGTGGTCGTTCAGACGATGTTTGATGTCCACCAACGGTCTCTGCAGGAGACAACTATTAGCTGACACCTCAAGGACAACAGACCCTGGACCAGGTCTGAGACAAAGGTTCTTCTACCAACACAGACCAAACAGAGTCTCTTCCACAGACACTGATTTTTGTGGCGTCTTGAGACTAAATTTAGAATCAAAGAAATCGTCTGCTCACGTTCTCCAACCGGAGCTGAAGGAGCTCCAAACAAGGGGCTCTGCTCCTCAGTTGGTGGCTCCACAGACGCAGCTCGGCTTATTTGATGTAATATTTAGTGTTTGAAAGAGGCCCATGCACTTTGCTAGTGGCGTCAACACTGTGGAAGAGCCGTGATTCATTTGGAAGTGAGGCACGTGGGACACATGGCGTATGCCTGCAGCAGTGCAGACCTCACATTGCTGTCCAAATTAACCTACTTACATTCTATATTGCACATGTATTTACACACAAACCTTCTTGTTTACTGGAAGAGGAAGAACGCGGCGTTTGACGTGAAGTATGAGACACGTTCTTCAACATGATGAAGATTAAATCACATCTACGTTGATTCTAATTCAGCCGCGGTGGAACCGACCAGGACCAGATGATTTTGTGGTGCGAACCATGAGAACGTGAGGCCGGGCCCTGATGTTGATTTAGGGGCGTGGTCAAACATTCTTAGTCTATTTAATCCTCAGGGCGTTTGATGTGTTCAAGGGCAGGAAAGTCATGTTCTCCATGCATTTAAAGACCTCGCTCTAGGAGCTGGAGCAGAAGAGGTTTTTTTTTTTTCTCTTTTCTAAACTGTTCTCACAGGGTCAGAGATGCAGGAAGGTCCAAAAGTCTTGTCCTGCTGAGGGTTTCCCTGTGATTTGCCCAAGATTAATTTTAACTGTCCGGCCTGCAGTGCAGATCTGAACATCTTTCATTGGACAACAATGTAACAAGGAGAAAATCAGAGACATTTCCTGTGAATCAAAGGAGAAGTTTAATTGTTGAAGTTTATCTACAAATCAGCCTTTAGTTTTAATTTTATTTGTCTTCTGTCAATAACCTTGCAGACGTTGTATTTGTGGGTGAACAGCGTCACCTGGGACTTGACTTATGGACTGTTGTGATGATATATGTCACATTAGCGTGTCCACGTACTGTCCTCTCTGAGGGGGAATTCAAATGACACTTCACAATAAACGTCAGCGAGAAGGGAGGAAATGATGAGCTGAGATGATTCACACACAGGATTGATGCTCCTCTAATGATTTACACGGTGGTGAAGGTGAGAAGACATGAATCACTCACAGCTCAAACATATCAACGTTTCACTTTCACTACTGTGGACGATTGTCTGTGAAAATGGGATTTTTAAGAGAGCAGTCCTCCTCTTCCTCCTCCTCCTCCTCCTCTTCCTCCCCCTCCTCCTCCTCCTCCTCCTCCTCACACTCTGATCAGTGATTCATCTTCTATGTCTCAGGGGCAGCAGTCTCCACCACTGCCACCCAAATCTCACTGCTCCATCCTGTCAACCTCCTGTGGTTGTAGATGGAGTTGTGTTCAGAGCAGCTCAGCGAGAACCTGACACTAATTCAATGTTGATGTTTAAGTTTTTCCAACTATTTATTTGGTTCAGTTGTTCATTCAGTCAAACAAACACCTGGATTTTCGACTCCACCTGATTCCTGCGTCTCTTTTTACTGATAAACAGTTTGTGTCTCATCAAAAACATCAACATCTCAATGAGAAGAATGTCGTTCAGTTCCCAGAATTACACGCTGGAATTATACCTGGGCATAAAATCCCACTGACTGGATTAGAACCTCAATCACAACAACAAGTCACTGACAATACAAGGTCATTAAAATTAATGGATCGAATCAAGATTCCTCCTAACAGTAATAATAAAAAACTGCATCAAGTCAATGTGTCATTTCAGTTGGACTCAGTAACAGGGTCAGAACCTGGTCCGATAAATCATCTCCCTCACAGTGTGTGTCACTGTGACATGATGGAAAAGAAACCTCATGGTCGGAGACGTTGGTCTGTTCAGTGACGGTGGAGCTGGAGCCAAACCTCAGAAGAGTCTGTGGCTCAGGGAGGAAGAAGCTGCAACTGTCACCATGGCAACCAGAGCTGGAGCTGATGGACATTAAGGCATTAACATTTTGTGAAAATCTGCTTTTATGACCTAAACGTATTGACTGTTGAGAAGCTGAGGACACTGTGGCCTTCACTGACTCACTGAGGCTGAGTCCATGAAGGCATCAGTACAACAGGTGCCTTCACGTGTCAAACTAGGGGCTCACGGGCCAAATGTGGTCCACCACTGCCACCCAAATCACACTGCTGTCCTGATCCAAGTGTCTCATCTACAGCTGAAGGAGTTAAGGAGTTATGCACCACAACGACCACCAGGGGCTGTCAAGATGCTCCGTGTTGACTTCAGGGACTAGGGACGAATATTTATGTTGAATTACAGCAGAATTGCATGTTGGACCTGAGGTCCAGTGAGACAACAGCAGAGTGAGACACATCATACAGAGACATTTATCCAAGCATCGTCTGTCAACTACCTTTGACACAAGGTCTATTGGACCCTCCAAACTCTGTCCAACCGTCCCATGTCCACTGCATTTGTGGAGAGATGACAGATCTGCCGTCACATGTAACTGTACAAACCGTTGAAGATTCCAGGGTCCCGTGTTACACCAGGTGAGACGTGACTGTGGCGTCCTCCACCCAGCCCCCAGCTTTTACACCATCTGTCTGAGCAGATCACGGGATGTGCTCACTCTGCCATGGCTACATGAATTATGGACCAGCTTACACATACTTTTATCAGCTGGAATCATCCTCATCATGAAAACAGTCGGAATCTTTACTTTTTTTTTCCCTCACATTAAAAAAAATATATATTTCTACAGAAATTAACATTTCAAATGTAGTTTTTTAGCATCTGCTGAAATCCATATTTATTCAAACATGTGAATATTGATAGGAATATGTCTAAGAAAGTCCTTTTTTATGTAAAAGCACACACACACACACACACACACACACACTACATTTACTCTAAAAGCTTGCATGTGTAATGACCTCAGAAACACAGCTGGGAAACTCAGAGTAGAGACACGACAGAAGCCACTCAAGCATCTGTAACATGTGCTTGTCTTAACCTTTGCTTTCAAGTATTGAACAGATGTGAGCGACGACGTCAATCACCGTAATCAGACGAGTCATTTCTATTTACAGTCCACGGCGGTGAGACCTGGTCCTATAAAACCGGGCCCTTTGTGGTACTGGTACCACTCTGGAAGGAGATGGAGAAAATCCACACTAAAGTACTTTGTCTGGAGCATACAGTACTCAAAACAGCAATAGTGACCCCTGCAGGAAGTTATCGGGGATCACTGACGTATGTGGGAATTGAACCTAAGACTCTTTGCCTCTGAGGCAGGCAGGCTAACCGCTAACAGTAGGTAACCATCTTTTCTTTTATTTAAAGTAAAACCTGTTGAAGTTTCTTTTTTTTATTTATTTAGTTTTAGTTGTGTGACGGAGGAGAGGGAGGAGATGGAGGAGAGAGAGGAGATGGGAGGAGAGGGAACAACCTGTGGATGGGAATCGCACCCTTCCACACAGACAAATGTGACCCCTGCTCAGTGGTAACTTGACAGTCGTTGGACTCAAACCTGAAACCCTCCAGACCCATGTCTGCTTCTTCAACCACTAAGACAACGCTGCCCTGATGGGCGGAGTCAGGAATACTACAGTGTCGACTTAAATAGATAAAAACTACAAAACCTTCTAGAACATGTTCAATTTACGGCTCTTCCAGAAGGTGGCGATATAAAAACAAGTGTTATTTGCTGAAAAATCCAATCTCCTCCAGGACCAGTTCTATCCATACTGTACTGAAGAGGTGGAAGTTTGAGAAGATGGTAGATGGTTGAGACAAATACTAACACATCAGTTTTGACACAATATTCCTGAATAAAAGATATAAAAAATTTAATTTCCTGTCATTTTAAAATCTGGAGAAATGTGTCCATTTTTAAAACTTTGAGGACAAAACAAGTCACAAATATTGGAGAAACTGACTTTGACGTGAAGATCAAGGACGTCCACTGTTTTCTTTCACCTTTCCTAACAACAATCCCAGAACCTGGAGAAACCCCTCTACATCTGGAAGAGGAACAGACGTATCTGCAGCCAGTGGAAAAACAGGATGCCCTTGAGAACAGGACACTCCACCCACAAGGCCTGAATAAATATTTGTGTGAAAGCAGAGGGTGGAGGAGAGAGAGCAGGTCCTGACAATCACAGGGGCAACACAATGAGGAGTCAAAGTAGAAAAGGTTGTGGTTGTTAGACAGCGTTCAGTGTCAGTCCAGGATTCTCTCTGGGACAAATCATCCACGTTTGTCCTCTGTGTGTGTGTGTGTGTGCTGAATTGTGTTGAACTGTCCTCTGTAAACAAAAACAAACACACTGTGAGTCTGGATGTTTCCCCTCTGTGTGTGTTTGGATTTTCCATCATTGTTAGATTGAAACCTGATCAAGTTGGAGCTGAATATGAACCACAGGTGTCAGTGGAGTCAATGAGGACATAATGTCCAAACAAAATAAGCTCTTGTGCTTAAATGCACAGGGACAGTGGACACACAGGCAAAGAGGAGACTGATGGAGGACATGGAGGTGGTTGGAGTCAGAGTTGAGGACACAGAGGACAGGGGGAGATTGGAACAGACCTAAAGGAACAGACGTCTTTGAATTGTCCTCAGTGTTGAATAATAGTTGATCTACACACAGACAATGTTCTGACTTAATGAATGACGTCTTGGTCAGATGTTGCCTTTACTGTCCTCCAACCAGAGACAGAGACTGTGGGTCACATGTCAGTGAAACCGAAGCTGCAGCCGAGGCGTAGGAACCTGTTTCTGACAGTTTGGTTTGATTCTAGTTCTATATTTGTCCTTTGGTTTGTCTGCGAAGGGAAGCCTGGTTTGGCCCCAGTCTATTTCAGACTCTGTCTCCAAAGACGGCAGCGGCTTAATTGCATTTGAGATCTTTGGTAGGAAATGATTATTCATTGAAGTGGTAGCAGGGCCTTGGGGTGAACGGCATTGATGCTGCAAAGTGCTAAAATAAATCCCACGTTAAGGCTCCTCAGGATGCTGGGGGAGGGGGAGCAGCACAAGACGGAGCCGAGCAGCCAGAGGAGTGAAGGAGTGAAGGAGCGAAGGAGCGAAGGAGCGAAGGAGCGAAGGAGCGAAGGAGGGAAGGAGCGAAGGAGCGAAGGAGCGAAGGAGCGAAGGAGTGTAGGTCGGCCCCTGAGACGAACTCATTGGATGTGGACTGACAGCACGAGCCCAATTAGTCCTGGATGCCAGGGCGTCTACGGGGAGGTCGGCGTAAGTGATCAAGCCATTCATGCATTCAAGCAGTTGCCCAGAGGCACAGGCAGCCGACAGCCAGAGTAAAGTTACTCCATTACTGCTTCTTTTGGACTAGTGAACACTGGCTCACAGACGGAGCTCACACCGACCCTCTCCCACTTCCTTCCTTCCTTCCTTCCTTCCTTCCTTCCTTTCCTGCAACATTCTCCTCATTCTATTGTTTCCCTCTTTTTTCGTCCTGCCGTTCCTCAGTCCCCACTCATGGATGACTCGTCTTTCTAGGTGTCTCCAATCACCAACAACGTGTTCACTCATCATCTTATTCCTGCCCATTAAACGCTGCCACTCCCTCCGTACTCTACACCCTCCTCCTCCTCCTCTACACCCTCCTCCACCTTCAGAGACAAAAAAAGAAAAATTACCTCGTCCCACTCTGAAGCAAAGGAAGACATGCGGTGCGTGGAAGGCTTCCCAGAGCTGCAGTTGGACACCGACCCGCTGCGGGCAGCCAGACCTCCGTCCTCGTCCGCGTTGGGAGACGCCAACAAGTCAGAATCGGACTTGGACAGACTTCGTACCAGCCCCAGGTCCGTAGGTCTGACCTTGACCAGGGTAGCTGAGGCAGACTGGGCTGGAGCTGCTCTCAGGATGGACTGGTCAGACGGGCTCTGTGCCATTGTTTGCCAGAGGAGTTCAGGATCCACAGACTTGTTCTTCTAGTCCAAGATCTTCACGCAGCTTCAAAACCTGTGCCCAAGAAAAATAAAATCCATTCATCAGCTGTTGATGAGATGGTTTGAAGAGAAATCTCTGTCTGGAGTCCAGACAACATCCTCGGTTTGGACAGGAACAGAAGGAGAAACAGGATCCACCCACTGGTTGCATCCTGTCGCCTCCTTACAGCCTTCGACTGCCCTGCAGAACCGACAGAACCGACAGAACCGACAGACTCCCTCCTTTATTTTCCTACTGGGATTCAATAGTTGAGTTTTATTCACTTTTTTCATGAGTTCAAGTTCAACAGAAAGGAACGAGAATCCAAGGTTCAACACAGATAGAAAATAGTGAAGATACAACATATTTTTACTTACAGTCTTTCTGAACTTCATCCAACTCTATGACGAACCATAGAATCCCAATGTTTGTGGTTCTGGTTCTGCTGCCTTGACTGGTCTCTGTCTCCTCTTCAGGACCTGTTCACAGACTGAGCTCAGTGTCAGGGAGAGAATCCAGGACCTGGAGAGTTGGAAGCGTGGACTTCAGTCAGACTGACAGTTGGAGTAATCAGGTTACTGACACACTGGGTGGATGCTCCACTTTCACCTCAGTTTACATTCCTTTTCCTACGTCCATGGCATCAAATAATACACTATTTTAATCAAAATGTAACAAAAACCTCTACAGCAGGTGGTTAGTATCTAATAACTATCAATAATCAATAAGTTAAAAAGAAAAACCCCGACATTGACAAAGTTGTGTCAGCAGTGGTGGCCTAGTGGTTAAGGAAGCGGACTTGGGTTCGCAGGGCTTCAGGTTTGAATCCTTCAGCTGCCAGGTTGCCATCATAGCATGGTCCCGACCCAAAGAACTTCTTGTGGGTTCACCACCCTCAGGAAGGCTCACAATATGGTGCAATGTGATTTGAAGATGAATGAATGACCAAAGTTGATTTCTTAGATCTAACGTTGTCTGATTTGTTTTTAAATATTTAACAAATGCCATAAAGAGTTGAGAGTTTGAATCCTTGAAGCCGACTGAGATACTGCATCAGGAGACCAGCTGCAGTTTGAAATATATATGCGGAGTATAAGTGTAGGTGACATGGCAGGAATGGAGAGAAGGTCTCAGACACTTTATGACATTCATGACTTGTCAAAAGACTTGTGGTGAGGTCCACAGAGGGGTTCCTTGTGAAGATCTCTTCACGTTACCGCGGTGCGTGCCAGTGCACGGCGCCTCGGCGACCTCCATCATCCATGTTCTCTGCGTGCACACCTCTTCCCTCCCTGTGGGCAGCGCTCGTTTGCGCACGACAAAATAGATAACATCCCTCGCACATCGCCGAGAGTTCATACAACGGTGTGTGATGTTCAGCTGGCAATCAGAGGAGCAACATCTAATGATCTCCATGACTGTGACGGGGATGAAACGCTCGATGGTATCTGCCTGTTTCAACAATGGAGACTGTGTTTTCCATAATGATGTCTTCATGCTGAATTAGAAGGACCAAAATAACCCCCTCCAACCCTGTGCTTCAGCTGGCTGGATGCTGAGCCTCGGGTGAAAGACAGTAGTGACTCATGAACACGCTTTTCTAGTCGCAGGGAGGCAGAAATACAGCAGTGAGTTATTTTAATGCACACTATCTATGGTGTGAGTTTCATTGTCCAACTCTGTCTTCGCACCAAGAGACACTGGACCATCTTTACATCATCAAACTCATTATGAGACACGTGGTATGTCACGAATCTCACCGTTCAGAACAATAGAATTATTATTATTATTAAGATTTGTTATCAATTATTGTCCGTCATGATCTCCCCGCCGCCCCCTACAGGAGGTTTTCTAGATCGACACTCCCGCAAATTGAGATACTATCGAAGATAAGATAACTTGCATTGCTGCCACCTAGTGACTATTTTTGCTGCTTTTTGCTGCTTTTGAGTGTAGAGGGGAGTTGGAGAAGTGTGTGGACACAGTGGACAAAAATTATACAGGAGTGACTTTGAGTCTCGTCCATCAGAAATGACCTGCATCTCAATGCAAACTCCCTGATTCAGCCACGACTGCTGTGGTGTTGACGGTTTTCCTTGTTTAGGTTTGTGATTCTTTACATCCTAGAAAGAAAAGTCAAACAGATCTGGGCAAACGACCGTCTCTGGGCCGGACAGAAAAGGTTTGACCAACCCCTGTTCTATGAACGTCCTTCCAAAGAAATGCAAACTTTTTGTGTGTGATGAATATTTGAGAGCTAACGGCTTCAATCTGAGCTCAAAGACAGAAAGAAAGAGTCAGAGCAGAACTGTGTGTCAGAAACATTCACTGTTGTGTTTGTTAAAGACGTGAATTACATGGAAACAAAGACTTTTTCTCCCAGTTCCACCTGAGAAGGTAATTGACTGACTGAACAGAGCAGAGCAGGACTTTCTGCAGGAGATAAGACGACGCTCACGCTTTTGTCATCCGGAAATAATTTGGAACAATTGGAGAGATTTGTCAAGGACCTGGTTAAAAACTGCAAATGTAGAAACACCTTTGTTTTTCATCTGTGCAGAGATTTTCACAGCAGGGATTTGACTCTTGTAGCTGAAACATCGGAAACTTGGTTTTTAGAACCTTTCATTGATATTTGTTTTTTTGCATTAATCGTGATTAATGTTATTAACATTTCCTGGTCTTCACTGTTTTATTTCTATTTTCAGCCCATTGTAAGTGCATGGCTCAGACCATGGGTTTCTTTTTCACATTAGAAACAACATTGAAATGTAAGATATAAATATTTATATATATATTTTCATTCTAATTCTCCTCTGTGTTGGAAATATCTTCATTTCTTTGTCCTACAAACGTTGTCCATGCAGAGCCACAACAAGCACTTCTGCTGCTCCAGGCAAAAATCAATTATGCTGCACCATTTGCGATGTAACTTAGCAAGACCAAGGCCGACGTTCCAGACTGGAGGCAAAGAGCAACATGACACACCAGGTCATTTTGAACTTTCAAGCATTTGTATATATTTATCCACTTCATTTGTTGTTTGTTTTTCCTCCCTCCGTTATTGTTATTTTTGGGCGGAGGTGGGGTGAAGCAAACTACGCCCCCCTGTGGTGATCAGAGTACGTAGTCATTCCAACATTACAGACTAAAGTCGAGTATCGTTGGGTGAAGAAAGTTTGATGAAAATCCAGACATGAACAGATTTTGTTCTCCAGAATAATGAGTGGCTCCGAACCAGGGGAATGAACGGTTCCTTTTTCTTCAGGGTTTGTGATGTTAGAACTTTTGCACCTGGTCCAGATTTCTGGAGATCTGTTGGAGACCCTCAGACAGACTGGTCCTAAATCCACAGGAACACTGCTCTGTTGACAGAGTGTATGTTCTCCTCCTTTATTTCACTTTTCTTCAGGGGTTTTTGCATGGTGTCGTTGGAGTTCCCTGTTCACAGCCAGTCATTAAATTTAAGGTGTTGACATAAAAGTGCTGCTACTGTTAAGCATCCACTGAGCCACAGCCCGGGGCCACAGGAGGTTGATGTTTAAGCCTGGGTTGTTGAGGAAAGAACTCGGAGCAGCAGCGTAATAAGAACCTAAACTGAAAACCTCTATTACTCATAGTACAGACAGTAAACACAACCACCTGCAGACAAGAAAAAAAAAACAATCAAGTCCTGACCAGTGGTACTCGTCCCACAGTTGACCCTGAGACAACTTCTGTGTGACAAGAACATTTTAACGTGTCACAAGTTTTTCACCAAATCCAGTTCCAAATAATTGATCATAAGTAATAGTTAATCAAGGCAGGAGATTGATTCCTATAAATGAGAATGTTCTAGGGCCCAACATGGATCCCTGAGGGACACCACGTTAAATTATCTTAAAGTAAAGTAACACTGGTGGCCCACAGGTAAAGGAAGTGGACTTGAGTCCAGAATTCTTCAGATTCTAATCCACCAGCTGCCAGGTTCCCACTGATCTGCTCCAATCACAGCACCATCCCGACCCACAGAACTTCCAGTGTGTTCTCCACCCACAGGAAGGCTGACAGTATAGAGCAGTGTGATTTGGTCTAATCTTTTTTCTAATCTAATATTTTTCCATGTTTATTGTTTTCAGTGACTGAAAGAGGCTCAGATTGACCTAAAATAGAGAAGATTCCAGATGAATGTGAGTGCGGCTCAGGGAGGACCACAGGACTGCAGGGTTGTGAGTAAATCAGAGGACATGAAGGTTGCTTCATGTGTGAAATGGCCACTGGAGGCCACTTGTGCCTCGGCGCTCGTGTGTCAGTTGTAACTGATAAGTGTGTGATAAGAGGCGGCAGCCACTGAGGCAGAAGCAGGTCAAACACAACACAACACAACACAAACGAGTCCAAGTGAAAATGCAGGGATGAGCTCCATGTGGAGCCGTTACTGTTGCTGAGCTCCTTCTCATCATCATCTAGAGGAGAAACGGATGGAGATCTCAAGGACACTTTGGTGCAAATGTAAACGCTGGAGATGAATGGATACAACAGCAACAGCCACGTGTGTAAGAAGATGAAGATATTATAACAAAATGAATCTGTTAACTTTTCATTTAGAAATATAATAATATTGACCTGGGAATAACAGAAATATTGGAGAAATATTTACATACAAAAATTCTTTAAATGTTTTTTTCTTGGAATATCCTGATGTGTCCCCTCTGTTACAATTATTTTTTATTTCTGCACATTTTTTGGACTTTGGACACAACACATGGACGATACCACCTCACAGGAGGACAATCTGTTACCAGCAGGAGACGGACAAGACGGTCAATGCAGCATTTTCCTTCTCCAAGTGAAAATGAACATTCCTCTTGTGAACATCTGCAGTCGTGTAAGCAGGAGATTAACTCTCACGTCTGTGTCAGCCTGCAGCTCTATGGGAGCCCCTGCTGGCCACAACATCCTACCTTTAAAACAGGCAGATACAAGACGTTGCCCCCTGAAGCCAAGGAAAATGGATATTGATCTTGAGCCATGACTAAATGGATTAAATTACAGGATAGTAGTGTAGGAGGGGCACCTCAGGAGGAGGAGGAGGAGGAGGAGGAGGAGGAGGAGGAGGAGGAGGAG